>JAUELO010000325.1:172743-200354 GCA_032357855.1 Amphibolips quercusostensackenii
CAACCAGTTACATTTATAATTAGATAGTTGAACATTTAAGGGAAAAGGAAGAATTTTCAAAAAAATAGTTGAATTTTCAACCTGCAAAGATGAATTTTCAGACAAATGCAAGTGTTCGAATTCTCATACAAAAAAGAATCAACTTTAAACTTTAAACTTCAACCTTCAACGTCAACCAAGACGACTTGTGACGAAGAATAAATGGGCTTAAAGTAGGATGTGACCTCATATATGGGAAGATAAATGTAAATAACAATTTTTTGAAATGCTTGAAAAAATGAAAATAAGTGATTTTATATTGTAAGTGAAGCATCTGAATGCAGACCTCGCACTCTTGCCTCCATTCCCCTCTTTTCCCCGTTTTAAAATTAAATAAAAAAATCCAACTATTTTTTGTTGAAAATTTGTTTTTTTTTTGGTTAAAAATAAATGTTTTCAAACAGAAAATTTAACTATTCTATTTTTGGTTAAAAGTTGATAGTTTTCAGTTGAAAATTCAAGTATTAAATTTTTTATTAAGAATTCAACTATTCGGCTGAAAATTTAACTAATTTGTTAAAAATTCATTTTATTGGTTGAAGATTGAACTATTTTGTTGAAAGTTCGTTCTTTTATTTATTGAAAATTAATTTTTACAGTGACGATTTTACTATTTTATTACTGGTTGAAAATTATTCGTTTTTAGTTAGAAATTCAAGAAGCTGAACTTCTTTGTTAAAAATTATTTGTATTACTTGAAGATCCAACTGTTTGGTTGGAAATTTAACTATTTTGTTCAAAATAGATTGTTCCTAAATGAAAATTAATTTTTTTATTGAAAATTTAACTATTTCGTTGAAAAGTCATGTATTTTGTTGAAAATTCTTTCTTTTCGTAGAAAATTAACCTTTTTCAATGGAAATTTGACTGCTTTGTTGAGAGTTAAACTACTTTATTCTCACCTTATTTAATTAGTTGGAGATCCATCTCTTTTATTGAAAATTTTACTATTTTAAAAAAAAATTCTTTCTTGTGTGTCAAAAAGTAATATTTTTTAACTGAAAATTTATTTAATCCTTTACTGGTTAAATATAATTTTTGTTATTGTAAACTTAAATATTTCGTTATTGGTTGCAAATTGATCGTTTCTGGTTTGAAATTCAATAATTTGATGAAAAATAAATGTATTTTGTTGTAAATACGTCTATTTTAGCAGAAAATCAATCTTGTGGTACGCAAATTCGACTATTTTGTTAGAATTTCATTTTATTAGTTGAGGATCCATCTCTTTGGTAGAAAATTCAACTATTCAGTTAAAAATTTGTTTTTTTTCACTGTTAGAAAATTTTTAAAATTATTTTTCGTAGAAAATTGATCGTTTTTATTTTAAATTTCAATTTTTTTATAGAAAATTCGCCGTTTTGGTTTGAAAACTCAACAATTTAGTGTAAAATTTTTTTTCTGCTGCCTGAAGAATGTTTTCTGGTTAAAAATCCATCTCCTTTGTTGAAATTTTGTCTTTTTCGTATGAAAATTCATCTCTTTTTGTAGAAATTTGATCTTTCTTAGTTGAAGGTGCAATTTTTTGGTTCAAAATTAATCTTCATTAGTTGATTAATCAACAATTTTGTAAACTATTTGTCTTTTTTGGAGGAACTCAACTGTTTTTGATTTAAAATAAAAATATTGTTCGATTAAAATATCGACTATTTAATTTTGCATTAAGGATTCATCTTTTTGGTTAAATTCGACAGTTATTAATTAAAATTAAGATCTTTAAGAGCTTATCTTTTTATCAAATTCAACTTCTTAGTTGACAGTTGAATTTCTTTTGTAAAAATGTATTTTGTTTTTGTTGAAGAAACACAATTTTATTTGAAAAATTTAACTATTTTCTTGAAAATTTATTTATTTCATTAAGAATTCAACTACTTTGTTGAAAATTTAACAATTTTAATTAAACTTTATCGATTTTGTTCAAAAATTTAACTGCTTTGTTGAAATACGTCGTTTTCGATTAAAAGTTCATCTTTTTTGGTTGAAAAGTTCTTGTTTGAAAATTCAACTGTCTTCTAAAAAATTCGTGTTTTGGCTTGAAGATTCGAGTATTTAATCAAAAATGCGAATGTTTAAGGTTAAAGTTAATTCTCTTTTGTTTGAAAATTCGTCTTTGTAGGTTGAAAGGTCAACTATTCGTTTGTAAAAGAAACTGCTTGGTCTACAGTAAATATTTTTTTTTTAAATCATCTTTTGTGGTTAAAAATTCATCTTTTTAGCTTTAAAAGTCAGCTGATTTCTAAAAAATTCGAGTTTATAGTTTAAAAACTCAACCACTTGTTGAAAATTCATCTCTTTTAGTAAAAAATTAAACTTTTTTGGTTGAAAATTCAACTATTTTGTTAAATATGCAATATATTTCGAGTTTGAATCTCAAGAGTTTCATATTAAATTTAATACATTACTTATTCATTAATTTTATTTAAAAGAATTTATTCCCCTATTATTGCCCTATTTTCATGAAAAATCACTCTATTTTCCTTGTTTTGAGACCATTTTGGACCGCAAAATTTGTTAAAATAGTATTTCTGTATGTTTTAAGTTTTATTTTAGGCGTTTATCAAATAAAATTGAAGACAAAATTTTGACTAGAAGGGTGGGGGTCGAAGAAGAAAGAGAGGGGTGAAAAAAGTGTACTATACTTTATTATCTAACTTAGAAAATAGTTGAACATTATTAATCCCTTGATCAATCTTCTTTGATTGGCAAAGTACCATCATTCGTAATAAAATTCCAATCGCACTGAGCAATAAAATATTTCTGGATCCAATATTTTCTTCTCAGAGCGAAGTTTTTGCAGACAGAGAAAGAACATCTCGAGTAATCAATTTTCTTCCTCGACTCAACTGACGTGTTCATCACCTTGATTTTAATTCTTTTAATGCGTTATTTGCTCCCGGGTAATAAAACTAGAACATGAGTCAAGCGATATACTTGTATCTTTCCTTCGTCGCAGAAATATCTCCCACATTTTTAATAATTTCCAAAACATTTTAAATTTATTTTCAACTTTATTCATTGCTCATTTATTTATTCTCAAAATCAAAGATTTGAGGAACGTTTCTTGTAACATATAACAGATACGTGATACGATTTTCATCGAGGAGCTTTTTGAGATGCTTTTCAAGTGCTTCCCACTAAGCTTTTATTTCTCAATTTCACTCTCCCTTACTCAAAGATCGTTGCAGATTTACAAACGCCCTGTCGTCGCTTTTATCGTATATGTACTTAGGCTGTTACTCACAAACTGAAAACTATCAGCGCACTCACTTTGAATTAACTGTGCAGAAAATTAGTCTTCTCTTTTTTCTCCCCATTTCTCCAAGAATGCAAAAACTTACAATCTTCGCACTTTCAGCATATGCGAAAACAAATAGTCAAAGTAAAAGGCGTTATAGGAAGATCTTGTAAACTGAATGTTCACTTTTATATGTAGGCGTTTCAGAGTACGACCTTGTGTATTTTTTCTCTCTTCATTTCTCTTGTGAATCATTTTAAGTAGTTCTTTTTCAATTTCATCGAATATGTTATTTTAGGACCAGGACAGAAAAGTACATACATGCGACAAGTAGTTTATGAGAAACGCACGATGAAGAGTGTCAGTGGAGTGAGTGAATCTCGAATGGAGACCTTTACAATTTACATAATGACTTTGTGAAGCTCTTCGCCTGGGGTGCTTGCTAGAGAGATTGATTAGCGATCTGGATCGGAGCAGTGTTGCGGAGCAGTGAATCACGCTTACTCCGTAAGGGATATGGATTAATGGTATAATAATATTCTTTATTAAATTTTTTTATAAAAAAATATTAAACACTTTACGCATTGTAAGAAACTTCCTGGACCATCAGGAAGCAAGCGGCTAAAAACCCATGAAGTGGCAAATGGTAGCTCTAAGAAATCATCCCGAGACTACTATTGTCACCTTCAACGCTTGCGGACGATGTGTAAGGATAACAGCGCTAAAAGACAACTCCAAACTAGATCATGCTCCTAATGTTTTACCTACAACATCATCGTCAAAGATTACAAAAATCGTATTAAATTAATTTATAACATCCTTATCTCATCAGGCACTTGACTTCGTCCGTGGCTGATGATGAGAAACCGGGTTCACCCGCTAACAAGTTTGAAAAAAAAAATAATATCCGGTTTTAAAGTTTTTATAATTTCAATTTAAAATTATAGTTTGAATACGCAATTTTAAAACGGTTTAATTTTTGAGGCTTAGAAACAAGGGGTTAATCACTTTGATTTTTCGTGTACACTACATTACAAGAGATTACATAAAATTACACAATATTGCATGAAATTACTCACAATTACGTATTATTACATGAGATTAAATATAATTGCATAAGATTACACGGTGATACACATGATATTACACAAGCTTACAGGGATTACTTGGGATCATGGTATTTTAAAAGATTACAAGATATCAAGCATGATTAAACGGGGCTAAAAAGTTGAAACTGTGTCCTATAGTTACAAAAGTTGAAAG
Organism: Amphibolips quercusostensackenii; assembly: GCA_032357855.1. Classification (NCBI taxonomy): domain Eukaryota; kingdom Metazoa; phylum Arthropoda; class Insecta; order Hymenoptera; family Cynipidae; genus Amphibolips; species Amphibolips quercusostensackenii. The sequence goes on from JAUELO010000325.1 coordinate 177,281, forward strand.
ATTTAATCTTGGAATTAATGCAGAACTATAATTGATAATTGACATTTTTTCTTAAGTTTTTCGTTGTACCACAAATCAGATATTTAAACAAATTGTATATTATTTTTAGAATACAAATGATATCGCCAATCATGTATTATGAAAGGAAATACATAATTTTGTATGAAACAAATTTGAGACTTACAAAAAATAATTATTTTAACAACATTTTTTGTAACTGAGTTTTCTCTTACCACTTTCTTCCCAATTAAAAAAATTGTTGAATTTTGATCAATTTTTACTTATTTTTTTAGGAAAAACATACCCTACAACTCTACTATTTTCAGTTCTGAAAATAAATCAATAATCTTTAAATATACTTACTTGTTTGAAAAATTCTTTCTTTTTGAAAATTGTGTTGCAAGAAACATTTTTAAAATAAATTATTTTTTTGAGCCTCAACATTTTTTTATTTAAAATAGCGTTTTGTATATGAAGCTAGAGAAAGTATTTTTTTAGAGATCTGTTTTTTGTCAGGACAACTGCCTTAAGTTTTGCACTGGCTATACTGAACAAACAATTAAGTTTAAATTTTATTTAACTTTTAGGAAAGTTACCATTGTTAGTTGCATATTTTTAAATATTTTTTTTCCTTGTAAAATTCAAATATTATTAAAACTGAATGTCATTACTTAACGAAAGTTTTTTTAAATAAGTTAAAATTTTTTTAGTGTTTAAAATGTATCCTTTTTTAATTTTTTGATGGAAAAGGAGACATTGCTGATTAGCTATGAAACCGAAAGTCATGGTCACAAATTTGTTTCAATAATGTTTTTTATAACTTTTTTCAACACGCACAAATGCAATAATAACTTAACGAAACAGATGCAAGGCATATGAAATCTATAAAAGTACCATGAAAAACTAACTTATATTTTTGTTCTAAGCGCTTTTATTTTCGTTGGTTTTTGGTAAGAACATATATAGTGCCAAAAAAACCCTTAATCTCGCGTTCAATATGGATGATTCAAAAAGTTAAAACATTTAATCGATTAATATACTAAAATATTACCAGAGATTACATAAAATTACATGAAATTACACTCAATAACATGGGATTACACAAGATTACATTATATTAAACAGTGTTACAGGGATTACAATGAACCACACAGAATATATGGTATTGAAAAAGATTACAAGGGATTACAGAAGATTACATGGCATTGCAAAGCAGAGTGTACACCAGATTACAACAGAAGTTAACTGCTTGCCTAGAAACTAAAGTTTTTTCCTTAAAAAGATTAAATTCGAAAATAATTGGTTTAAAATTCCATCATTTGTGGAGGTATTCAATTTAAATTTCCCAATGTTGTTGTTTGAAATTCAAATATTAACAATGTCCAAGCAATTTCCCTATTAAATCTTTCATAACTGTAAAATTTCATATTGAAAGCCTCAATAGGCAGTTTCACATTTAATAATTTTAAATTTAAATATTATAAATTGTTTGGTTTGAATTTTAGTAAGTTTTAAATTTAATAATTTTGATTTAATTTTTATAAATTGTTTAGTTTTAATTTCAGTCAGTTTTAAATTTAATAATTTTAGATTTGAATATAATAAATTGTTTGGTATCAATTTAAGACGTACAAAATAGGCTATAGTTTTTTTAATTCTTTGAAATCGTAGAATGTTAATTATTCAAAGACCTAATAGTTGCATGTGTTTCAGTTTAAAGGATTTTCATTTAAATAATGTTGAATCGAATGCCTCCAGATTAAATTCAAAATAAAAAATGAAGAAAATAATTTTGTCAAATTCAAACCTTAAAATTGGGAAGATTTCAGAATTAGTCATTGAAAATTAAATTATTTTTTTGTTGGAAATATTCCAAAACATTGAAAATTTCAAACTGAGCTAAAAAAAATTCGATTGAAAGACTTATAATTCTGCAATTTCAAAAAATTCTAATCATAGCAATCTTATTTTGTCTACTTTTTTCCCTATTTTCAATTTTATGTCTTAAAATTGTCCGATGTTTGGTTAAAAATTTGAAAAAATGAATCATTTGAAATTGAAAAATATTTGATTGAAAAAATTTCAAAAATGGGTAATAATTCTAAATTAAGTGGTAAAAATAACAAAATTTTTTTATTTAAATGTTGAAAATGTGTTCTTTCAAATTAAAGTAGGCAAAAATTAAATTATCAGAAACTTATAACTTAATAATTAAATACCTTTTTTAATTTTAAATAATTACAGTTTAAAGTCCTGATTTTTCATATTAAATGCTTAATTCTCATTTATTCCGTAGTAGAAATTCTTTGACTTTTAATGTTTCCCATTTAAAATTACTTTTTATTTCAAACTTTTTTTTAGAAAAATTCAATTTTAAATATTTATAATTAAACATTTGTCCATATTTAACAATGAAATGATGATGAATTGATTTTTTCACATTGGAAAATTTTGTCGAATCAATTTTATTGTTAAATTATAAGTTTTATCATGTTATACTAATTCAAAATTCTATCATTTCAGAAGCATTGGCTTATAAACATTTAATTTAGTTTTCAATTTAAAATTGTAAGATTTTAATGTCTTCGAATTCGAAAATATTCCAATTGAAAAGTTTTAAATTCTTTAATTTTAAACGCTTTTAATTAAAAATAATATAATTTCAATTTTTTTTGAATTTTGAATGATCCGATTTTCAAAATTCTAATCGAAAAACATTAAATTTGAAAAGTTTTGAAATCGTCATATTTTCCAAATTGTAAGTTGAAAGTTATTAAAAATAATTTGTTCAATTTTGAACGCTCAGAATAGGAAAGTAAAATTTTAACTCTGAAACTGTTCCATTTTTAGAATTTTGGTCTGAAATTGATTAATTCCGAGAGCTTTCGATTAAAATTTTTTGTGTTTCAAACACTTTCAATTTCAAATGCTTTTTTTCAAAAATGATGAAAGTTAGATTGCTTTTCATTCCATTGGAAATATTTTTCTTTTTTCGAAACTTTACTTAATCTAATATTCTTTGATATAAGACGTTTTCCATCAAAACAATTCAATATATTTTTTTTATAATTTCAAGCACTTTCAATTAAAAATTATTAATTATTATTTTAAATACTTTTAAAATTCAATAATCAAATATATTATTAATAACGGATTTTCATATGCACTGCTTATGTAATTACCGTGTCTTATCAACTGTTTGATCTTAAATGAGTTTCGGAAGAAATATAATTAATTAAGTTTGGTTTTTATTATTCCATAGAGCTTGAGGGAAAATATTTGACATTTTTCTCAAACTTTACATCAGTTAATATGACGTTTCAAAATATTTAGAATGTTTTCGAATACTTGATGATCAGGCTTTATTTGTATAGTGTTTCACAGACGAGAAAAAAAAGAGAGAATTCAAACAATGCTATTTACACTATAGAAGAACATTGTGTGTAGACCTGAATAAATACTGCAGTGGTCATTCCAATCCCGAGGGACATGTTTCCGTTATCGCTCTACAGGGACAACAGAAATTATCGCAGATACAGGAGCGAAACAAAAAATTAGAGATTTGAGTATCACACAATTTATTTATCGCTGGTACACGTAATGAAGTTCCAAGTCAATGACCGATTTAATCAGTGTACGTTTAGTGATTTCGAGTTTTCCTTTTTTGTCTATTTTATCTTAATTAGAAACGCAAATATTGTACAAGAGAGAAAAATGCGTAAGATTTCTTAACTTAAAGCCTTAAATGACATCTAGACAGTAAATAATAAATATTTTTTTAAAATTGAATTTTTATAAGGCTGTGTCTAGTCGTCCCGAAAAATTGGGGAACTTGGAAAAGGGTATGGGCCAGCCCTCCCGAATTTTCGGGACGACTAGCCAAGCGTATGAAAAATATTGAACTAGTCATCCCGAATTTCAGGACGACGAGACACTTCGTTTTTATAAACGACAAAATCTTTTTAAAAAAATAAAAAGGTCACCAGTTCTGACTTCAGATGCTTGTACGGAAAAAATCTTCAATGCCCTTAAAGTTCATTTATAGAAGATCACTATTTTTGAAAGGTAATTAAAATATTTTTAGAGAATAAATTGGCCTAAGCAGATTTTTTTATCATTTTAAAAAGCGCATGATTAGAAACTCTGCCAATCAGGGCCTGAAACGCAAAAACAGTGGAAATGCTCCTTTATTCTGTAAAAAATTGTCTTTGTTTTGTAATTTTAAAGTGTTTAATTCTAAAGAATAAATTTTGTAAATTTTCTACTTTTACACTTGCAATTATAAATTATTCCACTTTCAATATCACAATAATTTAATATTAATTGTTAAGTGTTTAAAATCATTTAATTTTAATCGCTTATATAATTAATTATTTTTAAAGTTTGTTTACTTCCAATAAAATATTAAATTTTTCCGGATTGAAATTTTAATTTTCAATATTATGAAATTTCAATTGTTAATTTCGAAAAGAATCAATTTCAATATTTTAATTTTTATGTAACTTACAACTTATGTACTTAATCATTTGTACAAGTTTGTTTATTCACAATAAAAAATTACACTTTTCCGGATTGTAATTAAAAAAAAACGTGTATGCAATGGTTCCTTGACATTGCTTCACTTTGAGGACTTTACGTTTAGATTTGCAATGCATTTGATCTCTCATACTTTTTAATTTTCAATGTTTCGAAGTTTTAATTGTTGAATTTCGAAATGAGGCCATTTGGATATTTTCAATTTTATGTAATTTCCAAATAAAAATGAGCAATGATCAGTTAAAATGATAAGTTTATTTGTAATAGATCATTATTTTTAAAGGTATTTTTACTATTTTTAAAGAAGAAATAGCTTGAAACATTATCTGATCATTTTAAAAATTGCATAATTGGAAACTCTAACAATCATAATCTGAAAATAAAAAATGATGAAAATGTTCTTTTATTGTAAAAAGATGTATTTGTATTGCAAATTTGGAGATTTGAACTTTAATCAATAAATTTTGCAATTTCCCAATGTTCCAATTTTATACTTGCAATTATAAATTATTCCATTTTAAATATAATGCTACTATTTCATAATTGAAATTTTTCCATTCTCAAGGCTTTTCATTTCTTAGTTGCTAAGTTTTTCAAATTATTTAATTTTAATAGTTTATATGCTTAGTTATTCATACAAGTCGTTCACTTCCAATGAAAATTTAATTTTTTCTGATAGAAATTTTAATTTTCAACGTTTTGAAATTTTAATTGTTGATTTCGAAAATAATCCGTTTCAGTAGTTTAAATTTTATGCAATTCACAATTAAAATTTTTTAAATATGTATTATTTTTATTTTAATTTTTTTAATTTTCATTATTTCATTATAATTATTATAATTATATATAATATAATTTTTATAAAATATTCATATATATAATTATTTTACATAATTATATTTTATCATTCATTATTTTATTTTTATTATTTAATTTTCCATTTAAAATTATTCGTGAATTTTGAACCGATTTATTTTAGAAAAGAGAACAAATTTTTTGATAAATAATAACAATTAATTGTTCACTTACGTAAAATAATAATATGAATCAAATACTAGATAAAAAAAATTTATTTCGAATTTCGAATTCTAATAAAATACTGTGAAATTTTTCTGTTGGTGCTCTCAACGTCTCTGCCGTATTCATTGAAGGTAAGTAGACTACAGTATGAGGTTTTCAGATAAAAAGTACAATACATCTAAGTCAAAACAAATTATTTTTTTGGCTTTGATGCTATCTCGTATTAGTTAAAATACTTATGATGTATAGAAACTAATCTCTAAATTTTCCTAAATTCTATAAACTATTCAATCATAAATCGAATAGGTTCAAAATATTTCCACCAGACGACACTACCTACCAATGAATCTTTCTTACCCATCGATCGGAGACATGAAACCTTTGCATTTTATGTATCGATTCGAAACAGCAGATGTCACCATTTATACTGTTAGAAAAAATTTAAGTTGTTATTTTTTATTTGTTCAAAAATCTATATTTGCAGAGGATTCTTTTCAAATAATGATTTTTAAATTATAATAATATGATAATAATTATTCCTAACTAATTGTAAATGCACACGTGACAAGCGCGCGTTCACAACTCTAGATTTCTATTTCCTAACATTAAAAATATAAACAATTTAAATATACCTTACGAAACAAATTTTTCAATATTTTCAGTTTAAAAAAGGTTTAAAACAATAATAAAAAATTCATAATTATTCGAATATACTAAACGATTTCGAATTGAAAACGTTCCAAATCAAACAATTGTAAATTAGGTAAAGTTTTGGAACAAAGGCAATATTTTGAATAAAGTGAAAGAAAATTGGACTTGCATCATTTCTAAGCAAAAGGGTTTAAAATTTAATAATTCGAATTTGAAAGTATTTTCCGTTAACAAATTTTAAACCAGAAGCCCTCAAAATTGAAAAGTTTCAATGTGAAATTGTTAAAACTGGCCAAATAATAAAAAAAAAATTAAATGCCATCATGTCTAATTTGAAGCATTTAAAATTGAATTCAAAGTGTAATCATTCAAAATTTTAATAATTTTTAATTCAAAGCGATTAAAATTTGACAATTCAAATTTGAATAACTAAATTGAATGCTTCAAAGTAAAAGCTTTTTAAATTCTAGAATTTTAAATTGTTATTACATAAAAAAATTATAATTTCACTAAACAAATTCTTCTTAGATCAAAAATAAATTCATCGTTAATTTCGCCATCCAAAATGACAAAAATTTCAATTACAAGCCTTTAAAATTGTGTTATTCTAAGAAAACGTTAAAAATTAAGTAAATTGATATGGGAAATATTGAACTGTTTTTAAATCTGTCCCGGAACGTTGAAACTAAAATGAATACGAACCTCATATAAAACTAAAAAAAAATTAATGATCAAGAATTGTGATATCAAAACTTTTTTGCACTCTAGCAAACCCTTAAAAATTTCAATTATTTGAAGTAAATTTAAATTGTTCAAAATTAAAAATGTTGAAATTGTTGATTATGCTTTTTAAAATTTAATATTTTAATTATAAGTTCAAAACTAAAACTTATGAAAAGGAATAATTGAAAATTTAGAGTCCAATATAAAAATTCATAATTCTAAAATAACAACCATTCAAAATAAAAAAAATCAATTATTGAGTATCAATTAATGATAATTTAATTTCTGGTTATTTTGATTTTTAACAACACTATTTTTAACTTTTTCATTTTAAATCGTTCATTTTTCAACACTTCATTCGACATTATTAATCATTCTCGAAATCTTCAAATCAATTTTAAATTATTCATTTTTTCAATCTTTATCTAAAAATCGGAGAGTTTTAAGATATTATATTGGAAATTAAAAATTAAAAAAAAAGAATGTAAAACAAGATTGGTAAAATATGATTTCAATTCTTGAAAGTGCACAATTTTAAACCTATCAATTCAAAATAGTTGTTTTTTTAAAATTTAAAATGTTAAATGTTTTGAAACATTTCAAAATAAAATATAATTTAACTCTCAATGACACTCAAGTCTTTTATTATGATATTTTACGTACGTATATTTTGATATTTGACATTTTTAATATTTAAATTTTGAAATGGAAAAGCTACAAAGAGTAAGAAATTTCAAACCAAATATTTTTGAATTTAAGCTTTTGAAGCAAACAAAAAACTTTAGTTTTAAGGTGTCGAAAATTAAACTATTATAGAACTGCGCATTCAAAGCTATAATTTTAAATTAAAATGATAGACATTTTAATAATTATAAATAATAATAACTACCATATGACCATGCAGCATTAAGCGACATCCTGAATGATGAGATATATTTTTTACCAAATATTGTGATATGAATCAACAAAAAATCACTGTCATCTCCACCTCTCAAAATTGAAGAATTTTAAATATTGCGATCTTTTAAAGCATGATTATTTTAAAAACTGTCTAATTAGAAACTTCCAAAATTAATCAACTTATACATGAAGCGTTAAAATAAAAAATAAAATTAATCCCTACGTCTCACTATTATGTATCATTATTTGTATGCTCTTGGAACTAAAATGTATGTGGAATAAAATATTGTAGAAATAACTGAGTGATTGCCAAAAAGTTGACCATTAGAGACAATAACATTTTCTAGAAAAAAAACTTTGAAAATAGCTAAAATATGTATTCTATAAATTAAAAAAATAATAATTTCAAAAATATATTTTAAAGTGTGTGCAGAGCAAGTAAAAATACTTGAAAATATGGGAAAAAGAATTTAACTTTAGTGTCATGAAATGTCCTCTGATTTTCCAGTATGATAAATTAATATGTAGTGTCACCGTATATTTGAGAAAAAAAAATTTTGTACAAAAATAGTTATTAATATTCACTGTTATTTGGAATCAACATTGATAAATTAATTTTAAAATATAATAAAATCTTCGTAAGTATAAAATTAACAATTTGACTCCACCCCCGCCCTATAAATAGCTTACATAATTTAATAATGTATCTTCAAGTTTTATCCTAAAATACCAATGACGCGTGATCAGACACAAAAATTATGGGACAGATTTTTAGAAGGCTGTTTTGATCGTAAATCACTTCACAATAAATGTAAAAAACATCTCCTAGAAGAAAATATCCTTGAATTAATTTTAATGTTGGTTTCAACATCCCGTAAACATTTAAGCAAGGATGTCGACATTTCCTAACAACCAAAATGGTCGGAGATTTTTTCATTATACTATTGATATCGGAAACCAGTTACGCTATAAATGTGGGAAATTAGTCCTAGCACGAAAAGTAATTGAATTTATTGCAAGGGTTGTTTATTAACATCCCTTAAAAATTCAAGCAAGGAAATCGACATTTACTAAACAGAAGATTCACAGAAGATTTTTTGCGATAAGCGTTTTGATCGGAAATCACTTTACAATAAATTTTGAAAACACCCCCTAGCAGAAAAGTTCTATGAATTCATTTTAATGGTTGCTTCAACATCCCTTTAACATTTAAGCAAGGTGATCGACATTTCCTTAAACCAAAAATCATACCAGATTTTTAGATTCTCATTCTAATGAGAAGGTATTGGTTTTAGGTAAAATTTGACTTAGCCGGTTTTCATCAAATCTCCACGTTTTGAGACCCTCTGAGTCAGAAAAAACAATTTTTACGAAGGTGTCTGTCTGTCTGTAGTCTGTAGGCACGATAACTTTCGAAAAAATAATCAGATTAGATTAAGCTTTGACACACTTGTTTAAGGCCTAAATCAAAATAAAAAGTTCGTTAAACAGCTATTTTGGATGAAAATTCAAAAAGTAAGCACATTTTGAAAATTTTTCAGAACACTTTTTTCAGAATTTAAAAATTTCATTTGCTATTATAAATAGTACTTAAAAAGACAAACAATTTATCCTTACAACTTTTTTTGATAAAAAAAAATTATAGGACTTAGAATATTTTTCAAATTAAAAAAAGCAAAAGAAAAAGCAAATTTTGAGTCAAACAACGAACCATATAAAAAAAACTCAAGAGAAGAAAAACGTTGCTTTTTAAAAGCCCTACAAGATTACTATAAAAAAATTTTAAATAAAAAAAAACGAAAATTAAAATTGTTGCCCAAAACATATTGAATAATGAATGAAAAATCTGCCTGCTTACCGGCCACATTCTCATCGCGCGCTTCGCGCGCGGCTCTTTTGGGGTTTCCCACTTCATGCTCGGCTTGGATAAAGAAAAAAAAAATTTACTTTTAAATATTATAAAATTATGAAAGCCTCGACGGTAAAGACATTTTTACATTCTCATTGTTATGAGAAGGTATTGGTTTTATGTGAAATTCAACTTTGCCGGTTTTCATCAAATGTCCACGTTTTGAGACCCCCTGAGTCAGAAAAAACGATTTTTACGAAGGTGTCTGTCTGTCTGTCCGGCTGTATATTTGTCTGTCTATCTGTAGGCACAATAACTTTTGAAAAAATAATTCGATTCGATTGAGCTTTTGCACAGTTGTTTAGGAACTAAATCAAAACAACAAGTTCGTTAACCAGATTTTTTGGATGAAAATTCAAAATGTGAGCACATTTTGAAAATTTTTGAAAACACTTTTTTTGATTTTTTAAAAATCTATTGACCATTATACATATAACTTAAAAAGATAAAGAATTTATCCCAATCACTGTTTTTGATGAAAAGAAATTTATAGGACTGGAAGTATTTAAAATTTTTAAAAACAAGAGGAAAAGAAAATTTTGAGCCAAACAACGCACGATGTGAAAAAACGTCTAGAAGGGAAAAACGTTGCTTTTCAAGTGCTCTACAATATTATAAAATTATCACAGTCTCGACGCTTAAAGTCTTTTTTACATTCTCATTCTAATAAGAAGGTATTGGTTTGATGTAAAATTTGACTTTGCCGATTTTATGAAATTTTCACGTTTTGAGACCCCCTGAGTCAGAAAAAAACTATTTTTACAAAGGTGTCTGTCTCTCTGTAGTCTGCAGGCACTTTTTTCAAAATTTAAAAACTCTATGTACGGTTGTGAATAGTGCTCAAAAAGATGAACAATTTATCCTAATGACTTTTTTTAATATAAAGAAAATTATAAGACTCATAGTATTTTTAACATTCAAAGTAACAAATGAAGAAGCAATCTTCGAGTCAAACAACGCACAATACGAAAAAAGTCCGAAACAAAAAACCGTTGCTTTTAAAAGGCCTACAAGACTGTCATAACAATTTTTTGAATTTCTCTCATAAAAAGAAATTTGAATTGTTATAAAAAAAAAATAGTCAAAAATCAAAAATTTTATTTTGCGGTCAAACTATGCAGGATACAATAAAAAATGCTGAGACGAAAATTGTGCAACCAAAGAAGATCTACAAATTTGTTTTTAATAACTTTTTGATTGAACGCGTAGTTTTTGTTTTACTTCTAAAAAAAAAACTTTAAAAATAAAACATCTAGATATTTGGGCAAATGAAACAAACTACGAAAAAAATTAAAAACAAAAGCTATCCACCAAAAAAAACCTCGAATTTTTTATCAATCTTTTTTGTTAGGATGCATAGTTTTTGTTTTAATTGTAAAAAATTGCATTTCAAATAAATAATTAATTTTTATCTGACGCGGCGTTCTTTTTTTAATTATAAATATAGTTTTCTATGATTGAACGAAACACTGTTTGACCAAAAATAGAATTCTTGATTTTTTGGTAGCATTTTTAGTAAGTTAAACCAAGGCTTGAGGAAATAAAAGTTTTTCTCTGGATTCCAAAAAAAGTATGAAAAAATGCAAAGCATTCCAATAATGTAATAGTTATATCAATGGTTATCGCAGTCGTGCAAAAATTTTGCCGCACACAAAAATGTACATTAAAAAAATTATTGTTATAATATAAATGATCAGAGAATTATATAAATACATATGAAAAATTGAGCGCGAAGCGCGGTAATTGTAATGAGAATATGTTCCTTAAGGCCGTTAGAGCCTTGAGGAAATAAACTTCCTTGTCAATGTGAAATGAAAATAAATTTTAAAATTACTTTAATTGTGGAAGTTTTGATAATTTTATAATATTTGCAAGTAAATATCTTCTCTCTATCTAAGCCAAGCACGAAGTACAAAAACCGAACAGAGCCGAGCGCGAAGCGCGAGGCGAAAATTAATCAAGCGCGAGGTATATATATTAACGATCCCTATGCGCTCTATGCGCGCTTAAACTTGCGAGCGAAGCGAGCCGCGTGCGATGAGAATGTGCCTGCGAAGCGGACAGATTTTTTTTCATTACCATAAAGAATACAAAATAATAATAATGATACAGTTCAAAAATTTAAGATAACTGTTAAAAGTTTTTGAGTCAGATTAATATTATACCTTATTTCCCTATTGATCTTATCAGGGTGTTTTAGGATTGCAGTTTCTTCTCTATGTTTTCTTGGAAAAACATTGTATGTTTTTGCGATTAAATTTTTTTTTAAATAAAATGCTATGTCCTATTTTTATATAATGTCTAGCTGATGCTGAATGTGTGAAATGTTTTATCCTGACCTTACTTTCATTTTCCTTTGCAATTTGGCTCACCACTCTCCCGGTTTCTCCAATATAGAATTTGCTACAAAAGAAAGGGATTTTATATATTCCCGGATTACTGAAAGGTGCCTTTTTATCTTTAGAGGTTGTTTAGAAGTTGTCCTATTTATGCAGGTGGTTTGAATATAGTTTAAAAGTTGTGTTTGTTGAAAATGCTTCCTATTTATTTTGTGATGCCTTGGATATACAGTAGGATCTTAATTGTTTTTCTCTCTCTTTGTTTAGTAGGTTGTGCTGACTTGTTATTTTGAGTGTATTTTTTTATTGCTTTATTAATTTGTTTGTTTGTGTAATCGTTTTGAATTAGCATTTGTTTAAGGTTTTGTAATTACTTTTGTAAGTTATCTTTATCTGTTATTGAGACATTTCTGTATACAAGGGAACTGACTACCGATTGCTTTTGAGTTGGGTTGTGGTTAGAGGAGGCATATAGATATCTATTTTTATAGGTCGGTTTTCTTTAACCTTCATGTCATAATGCATTAACAGATCTTTTGTAAACTAGTAAGTCTAAGAAGGAAAATTTCCAGTTGTGTTCAATTTCCATGGTGAATTGGATATCAGGGTGAAAATGATTGATGAAATCGAAAAACTTGTATAGTTCGTCCAGTCCATGTTTTCAGTTGACAAAAGTGTCGTCAACGTAACAGCACAAAAATTCCGGTTCAAGCTTAGATTGGTTGATAATTTTATTTCTAGATTTTCCATAAAGATGTTAGCTGTTATAGGTGAGACTGGAGATCCCATTGATGCTTCTGAGGTTTGTTCGTAAACTTGGTTATCAGAAGAAAAGTATTTTTGAGACAGTTTTCTATTAAAGGTATGTAATCAGGGGGAATTTTGCAGAGGATTTAATAATATCGATTGTATCAGAGATTGATACTTTCATAAAGAGAAATACTACGTCGAGACTCACTAGGATGTCTTGAAGTTGAATGCGGATCTGTTGTATCGTTTTAATAAAGTCAAAAGAGTTTTGGACATGTGTGATAGAGTTTTCTGGAAAATGATTAAGTGCTTTAGTGAGGAAGCGTGCTAGGTTGTAAGTTGTTGAGTTTATTGCGCTGACAATCGGTCTAAGTGGATTGTTGTTTTTTAGGAGTCCATAATCTTTTGAAGAGATAGAATCAGTAGATATCAATTTAGGTATTGTTTTGATGTCAAGCTTAGCGTCTTTCAGAAGGGTTTTTGTTTTGCTGACTATTGTTTTTTGGGATCTCTTTAAAGTTTTTTATATGTATTGGCAATTAGAAGCTTCATAATTTTGTTGTTATAGTCTTCTTTATTCATTAACACTGTAATGATGCCTTTTTCTGTAGGTAATATTATGATGCCTTTATTTTAATTAAGTTCTTTAATTGCTGTTCTTTCTTGTTTTTTAAGTTTGAGGAAGGAAGCTGTGCTTGGCGTAAGATGTTAGCCGTCCTGCGTCGTATGTCATTCGCTTTTTCGAATGTAACGGTATATTTTGTGGATTCTAAATTACTGATAATTTCTTCTTTTAGGCTTTTGGATAAAGCTACTACAAAATTATGTCCTTTAGACAGGATTAAACTCATTTTATTGCTAAGAGGATGATTAGAGCTGTTTTTTCTGTGTTAATGGTGTGCGCTTTACTGGAAGTAATTTTTCAAATTTTTTTTTTAAATAAATAAATAAATAAATTTCGCTTTACTTTATAATCAAAATTTTTCAATTGCAAAATTATTAACTAATATTGAATATAATATGAAAAACATAACACCTGATTTAATAAATACCATAAGAGGTGATATTATTTACTAGACCTAAAACTGAACATGTAATATTTACAATTTTACCATCAATAATTTTACCTCACGCCAGAATTTCAATAAAACAAAGAAATTCATACAAGATAATAATGATATTATAATCACTTCTGCGGATAAAAGCAATGAAAGTGTTATAATGAACAAAATAGAATACAATAATTAAGCTTTACAATTGTTAGATGATAAATCAACATAAATAATATTTTTAAAAAACCTAGAAATAAGTTTTATACTAAATTAACAGAATTTTCAACTAAATTTGAGAATAATAATGTAATAAATGATAACACTTATAAATATCTTTACTGTACAAATGGTATAGCCCTACGCTTTTATGGACTACAAAGTTAATTATCCGCTCAGACTAATTACATCTTTCCCAGGTTCAACTTTTTATAATCTTTTGAATACTTTACCAAAATCTTTACAAAAAATTGTTGGACACACTGATAACCACATAAAGGATAGGTGGGATTTTACAAAAAATAAAATAGAGAAAATTAATATTCTAAATGATTGCACTATTGTCTCGCGTGATATCGTTTACATGTACACTAACATATCTTGGAATCTGATTACAAGTACTGTTATAAAAAGATGGAAAGATCTTGAACTATACACTTATCTAACAAAAAAAGATTTTCATAAAGCTCTTAAATTATGTTTAAAATCCTTCTATTAGTCAATTCGATGATAAATATTATCAAAACATTTATGCCCTACCAATGGGATCACCCATGTCAGCAGCTCTAGCTAATTTAATAACAGAAAATATCTAACAAAAAATCTTAAAATCAGTCAAATATCCAATTATATTCTGTATGAGATACATCGATGGTACTCTTTTGTGTATTTACAAAGACAAAATTACCAATATTTGACAAAAATTTAACCAAGCAGATCATGAATTAAAATTTATCATAGAATTGGCAAAAGATTAAAAAATCATCTTTCTTGATCTTAGTCTAACAATAGAAAACAATAAAATTGTAACAAATTGGTTTCGAAAACCAATTTAGTCAGGTCGCTTCTTAAACTTCAATTCATGCCATCATATCTATCATAAAATCGGCGTGATATATGGACTAGTAGATAGAACAATTAAATTAGCTGATGTTACATACCATAAGGAAAATCTTGATTTAGTAAAAAATACTCTGTTAAAAAGTGGCTACTCACTAGAATTGTTAAAAAGTAAAGTCGCTGAACGTTATGAAAAAATCAAAAATATTAATCAAAATATACAAATTATTAATAATTTAAAGTTAAACACAGAAAAGAACAAAATTAATAGTTTTACCATATATTGAAGGGTTATGACAAATGTCTATTTAGAAAAAAAGATAAAATCTAATTAGTTTCTTCAGTTGAACATAAATTCAATAAAATATTATTTCAAAGCACTAAGTATAAAATTAAAAGGGGAAAAATGCAACTGTGTATACAGGTATAAATGTGAAAATTGTAAAAAAACTACATAGGCCAAACTAGTAGACAATTGATTTCCTGAACATTGCTTTTCGTAAACATTTTATTATTATTGTACCATCATAGAATTTCACAAAATACCAGGAAAAATTCTAGTCTGTTTAAAAGATGGTTAGAACTATCACAAGTTTAGAAGAAATCAAGATATATTTGATAAATTTTTAGAAACGTTTTTAAGTTTTTAAATATTTTCAATCTATATAAAATGTCCGAAATTTCGAAAATTATTTTTAACTCACTCAAGTTTTTTTAAATATTTTTTTTTATTTAAAATGTAAAAAAATGGCCTTATAATCTTGTAAATTTTCCTGAGAAATTTTAAAAAACTTTTCTTACTATTTTAAAACCTTTCAAAATTCCTTTAAAGCTTCTAAAGCTTTTTTTAATTTTCAAAAATCTACATTTCTAAAAATCTTTTCAAGTTTATAATTCTTTTTAATTCTCTTTAATTCTTTTAAATGTTCTTTAAATTTACACGATTTTTTTTCATTTTCCAATCTCACTAAATTCAAACGTTTGCTTTAAAATCTTCTACACACTTTTTTGAGATTTTAGGAAATCATTAAAAATTTTTAAAAACCTTCATTCATTTTCTACTAATGTTCATTTTTAAAAATAAAAAATCATTTTAAATTTTTCTCACGAATCTCAAGATAATCCGTTTTTTTAAATTTTTTCTAAACCTTCTAATTTTTAAAAATTATTCAAATTTTTTTGATTTTTTTTTCTTAATTCTGCAAAATTAAAAAATTGTCTTAAAATTATCTTCTTTGACAGTTTTAGAAATCTTTCTCAATGTTTAGAAATATTTTTTCATATTTTCTTAAAATTAGTTTTTTAAAATGAAAAATCATTTTAATTTTTTATAGGAACCAAAAAAAATTGTGTTTAATTTCGTTGAACCTTACAAGATTCTTAAGAAATCTTTACACGCTTTAATTATTTTTAAATTGTTTTAAAACTTTTGATTATCTCTCAAGCTCACTCAAGTTTTTTCTAAAATTATGTGTAGTATGGCAAAATTCAATAACAACAACAATTTTATTTTTTTAGAAAGAAAAAAAATTTGAACTTAATTGTTGAATTTTTAAGCCAAGAAGACGAATTTCCAGTCTAATATATGAAATATAAACTACAATTATGAATCTTCAACCAAAATAGAAGGAAGAGTCTAACAAAAAAGTTAAATTCTCAATAATTAATTGAATGTTCAGCTGCAAGTATTAATTTTAAACTGAGTAGATTAATTTTCTTAAAAAAAAAAATTCAACAAACCACGTACATGAATTTTTAACCAAACAGGTGAATTTTTGATTGAAAAAAAAAATTTTTAACAAAATAGCCGATATTGTCAACCAAAAAATATTTTCCACAAAAAAATGTGAACTAAAAGAGATAAATTTTCAAACCCAGAAGTCAAATTTTCAACCAAAAAGATTAATTTCCTACCCCAAAAAGTCAAGTTCTTAACAAAATACATTAATTTTTTATTATATCATTGAATATGCAACTAAAAATTATACAATTTCAAAAAATAAGAAAATTTTCAACTAAAAAAAAGATTTTTCAAGAAAAAAAAATTGAGCCAAAAAAAATTCATCCTTAACTAAAGATATGAAATTTTAACTATAATTATGGATCATATGCCAAAATAAAAAATTTTCAAACAAAAATTTTTTTGTTTCAACTATCCAGTTAAATTTCTAACCAAACAAATTATTTTTTATGAAGAAGATTGGTTTTTTGTTCAAAAAAGCCAATCATTCAAAAGAACATGGCTTTCCAATCAAATAGTTAAATTTTTAACCAAGACGAATAAATTTTTTACAAAATAACGGAATTTTCAACCAAAAAAAGATTTTTCAGCCCAGAAAGGAAATCATAATTATAGCGTTGTATTTTCAAGACTAAAAAACGTATTTTCTACCCGGAAATATAAGTTTTTAACTGAAAAGAATAATTTTGTAACGAAAAAAATTAATTTGCTAACAAAAAACGTCAAATTTAAAAAAAAAAACATATGATTTTCCAAACAAATAGTTTGATTTTGATTTAAAAAAGCTAAATTTTCAAGAAGATAGTGGATATTATTAACTAAAAAACGATTTTTTAGTAAAAAAAAATGGAATCGAATTATTGAATTTTTAAACCAAAAAGACAAATTTTTAAACAAAAATATTAATTTTAATACATGAGTATTAATTTTTTACTAAAAAGGACGAATTTTAAACAAAAAATAAATAAATTGTTAACAAAACAGTACAATATCCAAATAAATATATGCATTTTCTACAAAAATGATGTATGGTTAACCCAAAAAAAAAGGAACTAAGAAATATAAATTTTTAACAAAATCATTACGTTTTTGACAAAAAAAAACAACAAAAAAACGATTTATTCATTAACTGAAGAAAAAGGAACTAAATTGTTGAGTTTTCAGGCAAAAATAATTTTTTAACAAAAGAGTTGCAACTCTCAACTAAGTAGTCAGGAAGTCAAAAAGGCGAATTTTCAATCAAAAAATATAAATGTTTAACAAAACATATGAATTGGCGTACATGAAGAATAATTTTTTCACCAGAAGAAAATTTTTTTAATGAAATACATAAATTTTAAAGTAATAAATGTAAAAATTCAACATTAAATGAAATAGTTAAATTTTCAGTCATTAAAGTTAATTTTCAAAATAATACATACATTTTTAACTATTCATTTCATTTTCCTAATAGTGCCATTATCACGAATCATTTTAAAATCAAGTTAAATAGTATTTATAAATTTAACTAAATTTAATACAATATTTAAAATGGTTACTTTTCTCTAATAAGTGCAAAAGTTTATTTAGTTTAATTAAACTAAATATGCAACTATTGCTGCATCTTTTTAGGGAAAAACTTAACTATTTTGGCGCAAATTCAATTATTTGGTCGAAAATTAATGTATTTCGTTAAAAATCAGTCTTTTTTGTCAGGAAATAATTTTTTGTCGTTAAAAATTTGTTTTTGGTTGCAAATGTAACCACTTGGTTGAAAATTAAACTACTTTGTTGAAAATTAAAGAATTTGGTTGAGAAGCATTCTTTTGGATTGAAAAATCAACTTTGTTATTAAAAATTTGTCTTTTTAGCTGATAATTACATTTTTGTGTGACTTTAGCTGCTTTCGATTCAAAACAAAAATCTATTTTGTTTGAAATATCAAATATTACATTTTCCGTTGATAATTTACATCTTTTGGTTAAAAATGATTCTAAGTTGTGAAAAATTCAACAATATTATTGAAAAGATATTTTTCGAGTTAAAGATTCTTTATTTTGAATAAAAATTCATCTCTTCCGTTTGAGAATTTAAGTGAAGTTCAAAAATCTTATTTTTTTTAAATTTATTTTTTAACTGGAAATTTAACAATTCCAGTTGAAGATTCGTCATGTTACTATCGTGTCATTATTACAAATCATTGTAAAATTAAGTCAAATACCTTCCATAAATTTAATTTAATTAAATTCTAAAATTTAGGATCGTAATTTTTTTTTATTAGTGCAATAATTTAATAATAATCAGATTATTCTAATCTGTATTGCAAATATTTGAAAATTATGTGTAAAAGAGACTCTATAAATGGCTAAGCGAAATAGTTTTTTTTCTGATTGATAAGCAAAGCATGGTTGACAATTTTTATTCTTGTTGCATCTTTTTGGGTCATAACTCAACTATTTTGCTTAAAATGTAACTATTTGTTTAGAAAATCATTTTTTGTTGTTATTAAATATTTATTTATTAAATAGAAATTTAATTATTCCAGTCGAAGATTCATCATGTTACTATCGTGTCATTATCACAAATCATTGTAAAATTAAGTCAAATACCTTTCATAAATTTAATTTAATTTAATACCAAAATTTTAAATCGTAATATTTTTTTAGTACAATGATTTAATAATAATTTATTAATTCTAATTTGTATTGCAAATATTTGAAAATCATGTGTAAAAGAGACTCTATAAATGGCTAAGCAAAATAGTTTTTTTTCTGATTGATAAGCAAAGCATGGTTGACAATTTTCTTTCTTGTTGCATCTTTTTAGGTCAAAACTTAACTATTTTGTTTGAAATGTAATTATTTTTATGAAAAATTATTATTTTGTTGTTGTTAATGATTTATTTATTAAGTAAAAATTTAATTATTCCAGTTGAAGATTCATCATGTTTCTATCGTGTCATTATCACAAATCATTGTGAAATTCAGTCAAATACCTTCCATAAATTCAATTTAATTAAATTCTAAAATTTAGGATCGTAATTTTTTTTTATTAGTGCAATAATTTAATAATAATCAAATTATTTTAATCTGTATTTCAAATATTTGAAAATTATGTGTAAAAGAAACTCTATAAATGGCTAAGCAAAATAGTTTTTTTTCTGATTGATAAACAAAGCATGGTTGACAATTTTCTTTCTTGTTGCATCTTTTTGGGTCAAAACTTAACTATTTTGTTAAAAATGTAACTATTTGTTTAGAAAATCATTTTTTGTTGTTAAATATTTATTCTTTGAATAGAAATTTAATTATTCTAGTTGAAGATTCATCATGTTACTATCGTGTCATTATCACAAATCATTGTAAAATTAAATTAAATTAAATTTAAATTAAAAATTTATTTAATTAAAATTAAAAATTAAATTAAAATTAATTAAAATTAAATAACCTTCTATAAATTTAATTAAATTTAATACAAAAATTTCGAATCGTAATATTTTTTTTAGTACAATAATTTAATAATAATTTGATAATTCTAATTTGTATTGCAAATATTTGAAAATCATGTATAAAAGAGACTCTATAAATGGCTGAGCAAAATAGCTTTTTTCTGGTTGATAGGCAAAGCATGGTTGGCAATTTTCTTTCTTGTTGCATCTTTTCGGGTCAAAACTTAACTATCTTGTTGAAAATGTTACAATTTGTTTAAAAAATCATTTTTTGTTGTTGTTGTTGACGATTTTTTTTTTAATCCGAAATTTAATTATTTCAGTTTAAGATTTATCATGTTATTATCGTGTCATTATCACAAATCATTGTAGAAGTAAGTCAAATACCTTTTATAAATACAATTCAATTTAATAGCAAAATTTAAAACGGTAATTTTTATCTCTTTGATTAGTGCAATAATTCAAATAATTAAATTAAATTATCCAAATTTGTATTGCAAACATTCTAAAAAATTATTTGCAAAAGAGACTTCAAGTGGCTAAGCAAAATCGTTTTTTCTTTTTCTGATTGATATACAAAGCATGATTGAGAATTTTATTTTCCGTTGCATCTTTTTTGGAAAAGACTCAACTTTTTTTTAAATTCAACTATTTGGTTCAAAAATTGCTTTCTTTTGTAAGAAATTTATTTTTTAACTAAAAATTTAACTATTCCAGTTGAAGATTCATAGTGTTAATATGGTGCTATTATCACAAATCATTGGCAAATTAAGTCGAATACTTTTTATAAATTTAACTAAATTTAATACCCAAAATTCATAATGGTAATTTTCATCTCTCCGATTAGTGCAATAATTTAATTAGTTTAATTAAACTATCCAAATTTGTATCAAAAATATTTGCAAATTTTTTGTGAAAGAGATTCTAAGTGGCTGAACGAAATCGTTTTTTTTCTCATTGATAGTCAAAGCGTGATTGACAATTTTGTTTCCTTGTTGCATTATGTGCTTTTTCCAGAGACATAATCAACACTCTCCATGCATTGCACGTTTAAAGAAACACACTTAGCATCCTTGAATGGGCTCTTCCGCTTCCAATTGTTTATGCCGCTGATCAGGAGGAACGATTTCTTATAAATGTCATTTCCTTAAAGAGTAGATTCAATTAAAATTATTTTTAAAAAATTAAATTAATTTAATTAATTCAATTAATTAATTGTCGAAAATGTTATGTAAAAATAACTGAAGAGTTAACATTTTTAATTCAGACTAGACTATTATACGCGTGCGCAAGCGCGCGCCAACTTTTATGCTTATGCTTCCTGTTAGCAAATGGATTTGCTTCCTCATAGAGAAAGCATTAGTGATTTTTTAAATAAACGAAAAATCAATTTTTCATTTTGATCAACTAAAGAATAGAAATTTACGAAAAATACAAAATTATAAAATAATACAAAAAATTCTTGAAATACAATGACAAATCAGAAAAACCAAATTTTGTATTTGAAATGGTGATTTTTTCAGCTGTAAAAGGGAAGAGGAAAATTCTGTCGCACCCTATCCTTTTTCTAGCTTTATGATTTTTTCACAAAAATTGACAGAATTATTTATTTTGAAAATTTAGAATCAAAAAGTCTTTTCTGTTAATACATCAACTTTAAATTAATTATGTTGATGAAAAAGTTTTTCTGTTTGCAACAGACGTTTCTATAAGGTATACTGATAATAATATTAATAATATTATAATTAATAAATAAATAATGAAGTGTATTAATATTATAGGTCAATCGATTTGTCTAAAATCAAGAAATCTTTTCCGTTATTGCATCAGTTTTGAATCATGTTAATGAAAAAAGTTTTAATGCAAAAAACCGTTTTTTTTTTAAATATTATGTACGTATAACTAAAGCTTTCTTAGTCTTTAATAAACTGTATCAATAATATAGGTCAATCGATTTGTCTTGAATAAACACATCTTTTCTATTCACATATCAACTTTAAATTTTGCATCTGCAAAAATGTTTACCATAAAAACTGATTTTTAATATTATATAAATAGTCATAACTTCAATACTCTTTGACAAAATGTATTAATATCATAGGTTAATCGATTTGTCTTGAAGGAAGAAATCTTTTATATCCTTGCATTATCTTTGAATTATGTTAAAGAAAAAAGTTTTTATATAAAAAAACTGTATTTTCAAATTTCATGCATTACTATATCTTTCTTACTGTTCAATATAATGTATTGGCATTATAGGCAAATCGATTTTTCTTAAATTAACACATCTTTTCTTTTCTCACATCAACTTTATATTATAAAAATGGAAAAATTATTGCTATAAAAATAGATTTTTCATATAATATAAATAGCGATAACTTTCTGACTCTTTGATGAAATGTAATTATATTAGGTCAATTTATTCATCTTGAACCAAGGAATCTTTTATATTTCTGCATCAACTTTAAATCATGTTAAAGAAAAAAGATTTACTACAAAAACCATATTTTTAAATTCCATGCATTACCATAGCCTTCTTATTCTTCAATGAAATGTATCAATATTAAAGGGAAATCGATTCGTCTCAAATCAACACATTTCTCCTTTTCTTGCACGAACTTCAAATTATGAGAATATGAACATTTTTTTACTATAAAAATAGATTTTTAAAATGATATGAATAGCGATGAATTTCTTACTCTTTGATAAAATGTATTAATATTATATGTCAATCGGTTCGTCTCAAACCAAGAGATTTTCTATATTATTGCATCAACTTTGAATTACATTAATAAAAAAAGTTTTACTATAAAAAACCGTATATTTCAATTGTATGCATTACCATAGCCTTCTCACTCTTCAGTAAAATGTATCAACATTACAGGTCAATCGATTCGTTTTGAATCAACACATCTTTTCTATTCTCACATCAACTTAAAATTATGAGAATGAGAACATTTTTACTATAAA
>JAUELO010000325.1:259949-273322 GCA_032357855.1 Amphibolips quercusostensackenii
AACCAAACAACGACAGCAACGAATTCCACTCTCCAGCGAATCAACGTCAAGTTACAGCAGAATTGGATTCTACGACACCGCCTGGGACGTAACAGCTGTACTGCAAAATGCACGCCATGCCATGGGAAACCTAACCTATCATGTTTAATTTGCCGCGTTTTTTTTAATACTATTGAGAACAGATTACAAAATAAATGTTTAAAAGCACTAGAAAATAAACAATTTTTAATTTAAACTATAAAACTAATGACAAAGTAAAATTTTTGTATTTCACTGTATCTATTATCTAAAATAGTAATAAAGAAAAACAAGGACAATATTTTTGATAATTGATAAAAATTTATATCTTATTGTCAGAATTATTATATAATATTTTTGTACAATATATAAACAATCGAACCTTTGAAATTTTGTTCAAAAGTCAAAGTCAAATGATTTTTGTTTAAAATAATCGATTTCCGGTGAAAAACGCCAACGTAAGCATACCCTATTATTCAAATATTATAAATATTCTTTGAAATCTAATGATTTCTATCAATAATAGCAACTTTAAACAGAAAACACTAAGATAACGCAACTAAAAATTGTTTAAAAATGTAAATCTTCTTATAAACCTAACGTTTTTTACTTGACAATGGCTACCTATTTTATAAAAAATCGATTTTTTCAAATTTTTTGTATAGATTGAAATGTTTATTGAATTCTCATGTAGAATTATGTAAATAATACATTTTTTATACTTGTTTCTAATACAAAATTCGCTTTTTTCTTGAGTTTTCAATAGTTGAATATGAAATTTTTATTTTTCATAATTTTCTAGCAGTTTAATTTCCGAGAGATGAATTGTCAAGCAGGAAGATTAATCTTCTGTGGAAAAGAAGAGTTTTCAACGAAATAGTTACATTTTCAATAAATAAGATAAATTTTGAACTAAATTTATGAATTTTAAAACAAAAAAACATTTTAATTTAAAATTTAAATAAGTCAAATTCACCTAGAAATACTAATTTTCAACATAATAGTTGGAACCTCAACTAAAAAAGATTTTAATTTTAAACCAAACACAGCTGCAATTTTAATAATAAAAGGCAAAATTTCTACCAAAAAAAGTAAATTTTCAAACAAACAGGACGAATTTTCAAACAAAAATTGTTGGTTTTTCAACTAAAGAAGATTTTTCAGTGAATAAAGAAAAAAATGTTAAGCAAATTATAATTTAAAGGTAAATATAAATTTTAATGCAAAATAAAAATTTCTAATGACTATTTATTTTTTAAAGTTTTTATGTTTCTTTGCTTTAAAGTAATGTAAATATAATTTTCCTAGAATTCTCCAAAAAATTTTAAAAGATTTTTGAAAATTTTAGATATGTGGAAAAAGTACCTAGAAAATGTACAACAATTTTTTTTATTTTACATGATTTTTCCAAATCTCAGGAAAAATTTTAGTTCAGAAGATACGTAGCACTTTTTAAAGCATAAAACAAAAAAAGTATTTGATGAATTTTTCAAACCTTGAACATATTTTTAATCTCTTATAAACTTCCAAAACTCTTAAATGTCTTTTAAAATGACACCAATTATTCCTTAAATTATCTTAGAAATCTTCCGGATTCGTATTAGACAATTTTGGAAATTATTCGAAATGTTTTAAAATCTTTTTAAATAATCTCTTAAAATTATTAGATAAAAAAAGAATTTATTATCGGAAAACTTCGAAAAAATTTCCTGAACAACTTCCAGATTCTTGTTTGACAATTTTGGAAATCTTTTGGAATGTTTCAAAATCTTTTTAAATAATTTTATAAATTAAAACATTTTTAATTTTCCCGGAAATCTTGAGAAAATGTTTGTATTTTCTTGAAACCTCTCAAGTCTTAAAAAGCTTCTAAGTTTTATCTTCCAAATCTTCAAAAATATACATTTTTAAATTTTGATTAAAATAATTTTTAGTTAAAAATTATTTTTGCATCTTTTTAAAAATTTAATAATCTTTTTTAATGATTTAAAATCCTTTTAGATATTCTCTTAAAATTAATTTTTTAACCAAAAGTGTCTATTCCATTTTTTGATGGACATTTAATCTTTTTGGAAAAAATATTTTTTTGTTGAAAATTTGCCTTTTTTCATTTTTGATTTCTTAATTTTTAATAATAATTTGCCTTTTTGGTTAAAAATTTAACTATTAGGTTGAAAATTACATTAAAAACAAAAATATTTGTTTGAAAATTCATGTATTTTGTTAAAAATTATTCTTTTTTGGTAAAAGATTCATCTTTTTGGTTGAAACTTCATTTTTTTGGTTAAAAATTAGTTGTTTTTTTTGCAAATTACTTTGTTTAACTAAAAATTTAAGAATTCCATTTGTCGTCGAAAATTTTTTTTGATGGATATTTAATCTTTTTGTCAAAAAATTTTTTGTTGAAAATTTGCCTTTTTTAAGTTTCTTAATTTTTGATAATCATTTGCCTTCTTGGTTAAAAATTCAACTATTAGATTGAAAATTACATTAAAAATAAAAATATTTGTTTGAAAATTCATGTATTTTGTTGAAAATATCCTTTTTTGGTAAAAGATTAATCTTTTTGGTTGAAACTTCATTTCTTCGGTTAAAAATTAGTTGTTTTTCATTGCAAATTACTTTGTTTAACTAAAAATTTGAGAATTCCATTTGTCGTCGAAAAGTTTTTTTGGTGGACGTTTAATCTTTTTGGTTGAAAATTCAACTATTTCATTAAAAATGCATCTTATTTGGTTAAAAAGTTATTTCTCTAGCTTCAAATTAAACTTGTCTATTTTTTTATGAAAATTTATCTTGTTTATTTGAAAATTAATCTATTTTGTTAAAAATTTGAGTTTTTTTGTAAAAAATTCGTCTTTTGGGCTGAAAATTCAATTATTTGATTAAGAGTACATTTTTTTGGTTGAATATTCATCGTTTTAGTAAAAAATTCACTTCATTGGATAAAAATTTAACAAATTTTGTCAGAAACTCGTTTTTTTTTACTAAAAATGTACTTATTTCATTTTTGCTAGAAAATTGATCTTTTTCAGTTGAAAATTTACTTATTTTTTTGAAAACTCGTATTGTTTAGTCTAAAATTCCATTATTTTTTTTGAAAATGCATATTTTTGGGTTGTAAATTCAACTTTTTTTTAAAACTTTGTCTTAATGACTTGAAAAGTCAACATTTTAGATGAGAGTTTTTCTTTATTGATTTAAAAATCTTTTTTGGTCGAAAATTCAACTCTTTTTTTGAATATTCGTATTTTTTGCTTTAATTTAATAATTTTTTGATTGAAAGTTACAATATTTTTTGGTGGGAATATCAACTATTACATTTTTTGTTCAGAATTAATTTTTTTTTTATCAAAGATTAATCAGATTGGTTGTATATTTAACTATTTTGTTGAAAATTCCATTCACTTGGTTGAAACTTAATTATTTTAACTGAAAATGTAATAATAAAATTTTGCATTAATAAATCTTGATTTTTTGTCAGTTCTATTATACACACAAATGTGACATTTTTTGTCACTGACCTTCAACTGAAACTCAATTTTTAATTATGTGTGTGAATCTGGCAACATTTTTTTTCCAGTTTTTCAAACTACCCAATCGGTATTGAGGAAAAGCGACAACAATGCTTTTGGGATTTTCGTGTGAGACCTATTTTCTTAGAGAAAGGGGATTATAAATAGAGCATTTAAATATAGAGCATTAAATTTACCATACCAGACACTTAGTAAAAAAATCTCAAACTTTATTGGATGAATTGATAAAATTGCAAATATATTACTGCTTTCATATTTTTAATTTAAAATTAAAAAGTTTAAACGAACATGAATTGAGAACATTTACAACAGTAAAAAACTTAAATAAAGCATAAAAATGAAGTTAGAGTATGAAAGAAATAACGTTTAAAAATTCACGAATATCGGATTCGCATTATTTCTTTGAAAACAAAGATATTACAAGCATCTATTAAAATCTAACATCAGAAGCGTAATTTATAAACTGAAGATCAACCTTTTCTTCTTAAATATTCTTAATCATCCTCAAACCTTATTTTCTTCGTTCTATCTTTTCTTCTTATTCTTAATCGAGCAGAGTCCTTCTTTAAGTCTTTCATTTTCCTCTTCCATTTGAAGGAGTTCTTGCTCGAGTTTCTCATTCATATCTTTAAGATCAAAATTCTCTTTCAAATTTTCCTTCTCTTCAACTGACATATTGTACTGTAATGATTCAGTTCTAAGAAGATTCATCTCCCTTTTTCCAGAACTTTCTTCAATTGCAGATCCTGGTTTAGATTCAGCTGACTCCATCATTTTCGGATGAACCTCTGGCTTTGATTTACTACCTTTCTGAGGCCTTACAATAACTAAATAATCAGACACACAAGAGACTCGGTCGTTTTCCCATTCTCTAAATTGCTGAAGAGGTTTAAACTCATTCCTTCCATGATAGACGACCCCAACCTTATTGCTGAAGTTGGAGCGAATACCATCAGACAAAACACCCCCATACCTTTCTTTAGTTACGAAAATCGTAGGACACGTAAATTTCATTATCTCCTCAAGTTTTTCTATCCAGTTTGTGGGCCTGCATTCATTGTCCATCATGCTCCAATGATAAAAAATCGCGATATTCGTTTTTTTAGAACGTCCGCTCTTGAAGTAGCGTTCATAAGAGTCTGGTAAATGTTCAAACACGACTTTCTTCTTTTGACTTGTGCACTCATTGCAGAGTTTAAGAGACGTCGTGTACTCTATGAAGGACCCTAATTTCACTATCTTAAGAATTTTAAACTGTGGAAGAAAATGCAAGAGTACTTCCCAGTAACCTAAAAATTCAAATGGGACGGATTCGTCATTTACGTGAATAGACATTTCTGAACCAGGGAGATAATTGATCTTTTGTAAAGCCCCGAAAAGGGTTAAAGGCTTAAAAAAATACAAAGATAAGTACGTCTTCATAGTTTCTGGAATCTTAACTGGAGCCTTGATATAGTCCAAGTATTCTTCCATGGACATTGGCAATGTTGAGGACTCTTAATGTGGTATCCCTTTAGCCATTGAATCGATGAATGTAGACAGAGTTTTGATGGAATAGCTGGGCATTTTAGCCTCAGCTTCTTGGCACTCTGTTAAAAAGGAGCAATCTTCATCGTGGATGGAACTACTGGGATGATCCTTGCAAAAGCTCGCATTAGGACAGCCTGGACAGTTTTTAAAAGCTCTTGTCTGGAGTCGCGGCAAACGAAACAAGCTCGTGGAAATAAAAACATATGTTTTTCTTCCAATCTTATCGGTCTTTGTAATCTTGATATTGCTTCCTGTAGTACTAAAGTTCTCCCATTCTTCCATTGTTCTTCATCAGCACTACGTAAATTTTCAGAGGTGCGAAACTTTTCTTTCTTTCATCATGGTTAGTATTATTTTACAAAGTTCTTTGTGCTTTGGCCAATGTTCTTTTTGATGTTGCGATCCGCAGTAGGATATCATATGGCATTGACTACATCTTTTTAAATTTTCATTTGTCCTGCAGATGTAGCAGTTGTTGGGGTAGAAGTACTCGGGCCATTTAGCCATTATTTTATTTGGATTTAGCTGTTTCACGTGTGAGATTCTTTTAATCGAACGTTACAAATTCTGAAAAACGAACCAGAAGATTTTAGTTGAATATTTTTTTAAGAAATGGATTTTTAATCAAACTGTTACAGATTCCAAGTAGAATAGGTTTGTTGCATGATTTACAAAAAATGCATTTTTCAATAATAAATACCTAGTCTTTAAATTGGTAAAGAATATGTGGGCTGAATACTTTTTTTCGGAGAAAATTGACAAATAAATTACTAATATTTTAACTATTACAAGGACCTTGAGCTCTGGAATCGCTTCTACCAATCACAGAAGAAAAGCCAAGGTTAATTTTAATAGCCATATTTTTTATATTTTATGTTGAACAAAATAAAGCATGGAAATGGGAGTTTTTAAAATATACCGATGATTACTTAAGTTCTTTTAATATCAATCATTTGAAGTTGAAATTAAAATGTTGAAAAACTTTAAATATTTTTTTGCCGAAAGAAATATTGTTGTAAAATATATGAAATGAGTATTCATGAGGTTTCTACCCAATTTATTTCAAATATATATTAATTTGATTTTTATTACTATTTTGCCTAAAAATGAGGTGTCTTGGAAGTTTTACAAATTTTTTGTATACACTTTGTGAAATGTTTATTATATTAAATATTATTTGAATATAAAAAAAATGAAATTTGCATTACTTTTGATTTATCTCCTTGAATAACTGACCAAATGCCTTCATTTTGGCTTTTTTTTATAGAGAATTCTGACAGCTTTCAACCTATTCAGGAGAAAAAATTTAAGAACAAAAAACCATGATTGTAAAGAAGATTCCCGATTTTTCTCGGTTAAATGAAATTACCAAGTTTTTCGCAATTTCTCGGTCCGCTAGTCACCCTGATTGCGTCATTTTGTAGTCAAACACATTGTAATAAGTTGAGAACTCAAAATTTAAATTTTTATAAATCCGGAAATTTACAACTTGCAGCATTTAAATTTTAATACATGCAAAACGTTTCATTTTGAAAAATCAGGGTTCTTACAAAACCCTAATTTCGAATTTCTCTGACCAATTTTTCATTTTTCCCTGACCGTTCTGAATTTTTCTTTTATGTATAAAAACAACCATACGCCTAGGACATAATGTTAATGCAAAAGAAGACATTTTTCTAAATTAATTTAAAACACTTTTAGTACCAACAATAATACATCATTTTATAACGGGTTATCCACAAATTACGAGACATACATAAAATAAATTAATTTTCAACTAAATGGTTGAGTTTACGACGCAGAAAGATACATTTGGAATTGAAAATATAAGAATTAAATTTCCAGTGAAAACAATTCATTTGAAACTAGAAAAAAGGCATTTTTAACAAAAAGTAGTTAAACTTTCAACCAAGTGATAAAACTTTGATAAAAAAATGAATTCTCATCAAAAAGTGTAATAGCTGATATTTATACCAAAAAATATTTTTACTTTCAATCAAAAACAGTTTAATTAAACAAAAAACATAAATTTCGAACAAAATAAATTAATTTTTAACTAAAAAAGATAAATTCCCAGTAAAAAATAAAATAGTTACGTTTTCAGTTCAAAAATTAAATTTTAAAATGAAAAGAATGTTTAACAAAATAGTTAAATTTTCAACCAAAGAAATTCACAATTTGAAAACATCAATACTAAAAAAATATTGATTTTACACCAGTAGACAAAAATAAATTAACGTCAAAATCAATAATGACAGTTACCTGGTCAAAAACCTTAACATCAAAAACAAAGAAATTGTCTTTGAACTAAAACGATGCATGTTCAATAAGAAAATGATTTTTCAATTAAATAGTTGGATTTTCTATTCAAACGATGAATTTTCCACCAAAAATGATAAATTTTTAGGACTTGCATATATTTTCAACCCAAAATAGAACATTTAAATTCTCATTTAGAAAAATAAATTTTCAACCACAAAACAAAACGAATATTTAAACAAAGAAAATAATTTTTAACCAAAAATAGTACAGTTAAACTTATAGAAAAAAATAAATTTCCAACTAAATAAAATAAATTTGTAACAAGACTGGTGAATTTTCAACCAAACAGAAGAATTTTCAACCCAAAAAGGTTAATTTTCTATAAAAAAAAAACATTTTACACAAAAAATGGAATAGGTAAATTTTCAGTTAACGAAATCAGTTTTCAACTAAAATAATGAACCTTCAAACAAAAAATCAAACAACTTAATCAAACAGTTGAATTTTAAACTCAAACGATGAATTTTCTACCAAAAAAGACAAACATTAAACAAAATACATGAATTTTCAACTAAAAAGGATCAATTTTCAACATAAAATAGAATAGTTGAATTTTCAGTTCAAAAAATAAATTTTTAACCAAAAATGTAACAGGTAAATAAATTTTCATCGAAACAGCTAAATTTTCAAAAAAAAAGATGAATTTTCATCCAAGAAAATTAAATTTTTATCAAAAAAGATAAATTTTCCACAAAAAATGCAATAGTTAAGTTGACAATTAAAGAAATGAACTTTGAAAGAGAAGAATGAACCTTCCACCAAAAAATCAATAGTTGAATTGAATTTAATTCAAAAGATTAATTTTCTACCAAAAAAGACAAGTTTTCAACAAAAAAAATTAAATTTATATAAAAAAAATAATAAATTTCCCCCCAAAAAATGGGAAAGTTAAATTTCAGATAAAAAAAAACTTTTAAACAAAATATTGAAACGTCAACCAAAAAATGAATTTTTAACGATATAGTTAAATTTTCATCTCTAAAGATGAATATTCTACAAAAAAAAAATGAACCAAGTAGTTGAATTTTCAATCCAAAAGAATAATTTTCGACAACAAATTTTTGACCTAAAGTGGTTGAATTTTCAATCCAAAAGATTAAATTTCCACAAAAATTTTGAACCAAGTGTTTGAATTTTCAATCCACAAGATGATTTTCTACGAAAAAATTTGAACCAGAAGTAGTTAAATTTTCAATCCAAAAGATTAATTTTCTGCAAAAAATTTTGAACCAAAAGTGGTTGAATTTTCAATCCAAAAGATTAATTTTCTACCAAAAAAGGCCAATTTTCAATCAAAAATAGGATAGTTAAATTTTCAGTTGGAAAAATAAATTTTCAACCAAAAATAGAACAGTTAAATAAATTTTCAACGAAATTGTTAAATTTCCAAAGAAAAAAAAAGATGACTTTTCATCCAAGAAAATTAAATTTTTATCAAAAAAGATCAATTTTCCACAAAAACTGAAAAAGTTAAATTTTCAATTGAAGAAATTAACTTTGAACGAAAAAAGTGAACCTTCCACTAAAAAATAAATATTAAACTAAAATAATAAACGCTCAACCAAAAAATCAATTTTTAACCATGTAGTTGAATTTTCAACTCAAAAGATTAATTTTCCACAACCAATTTTAAACCAAAAATGGTTGAATTTTCAATCCAAAATATTAATTTTCTACCAAAAAAGGCCAATTTTCAACTAATGAGGACCAACTTTAAACCAAAAATAGAATAGTTAAATTGTCAGTGAGAAAAATAAGTTTTCAACAAAATAAAAACAACGAATTTTCAAGAAAATAGTTGAACCTCAACCAAAGCAGATTATTTGTCAACTAAACAGTTGTGGTTTTTAACCAAAACAGGTGGATTTTCGCAAAAAAAAAAACGAATTAAAAAAAAGAAAAACGAATCTTTAACGAAATAATAAAATTAACTTCAATTTGAGTTTAACGAAAAGTCACTGACTTTCTAGAATTCCCTGACCTGTAGCAACCCTGAAAATATTAGAATGACACATAACAAATGATTAAATTAAGTGCTCAAGATTTATAAATAATTCAAGACAAGATAAAAATCCTGAAAATATGTAAATTGATACGCATTTTTTAAATTATAAGTGTTTAGAGCCGTAGATTAAAAAAAAATTGTATAAAGATAGAAAATTGTTATAAAATGGAAACCGTAAGAAACATTTTAATATTTTTAAAAACACTTTCTTTTTATTTTAATTACTGTATAAGATTAAAAACCTTCGACATTAAAAAATAATCATAATTAAAAATATCCAGAACGGTGGCTTAAAAAAATAAAATTGAAATATTTGCTTGTGTAATTTTGTTCACAAAAAATGGAAAAAATGCTCGTTTGCCTCGGTCATTGACACTTTTACAAATTATAGGTTAGGTGAAGAGGTTGAAGTTGTGAAATTAAACCACTTGAAAACAACCATAAATAAAATTATGGATAATAAATATGAGTTTAAGTTATCATTTATTCATTTCTTGAGAATATATGCGTAATTACGGTTATTACCTTTAATAATGAAAGGTTATGTCGTCTACCATAGTTCACAACAAGGCATGGACGGAATTCTGTAAAGTAAAACATTTTAACTTTTTTAATATATTATTAAAAAGTTGATAATTATTTTACGTAATATATTTTTAACGAGTTAACTTCATACCTTCGCAACTTATTGTGATATACACAGTTATCACCCGCAAAACCCGCAATCGTAAAAAAACACCGAAAAGTATACGAAAAGAGCAGCCGACAACGACAATTTCAAAAACAAATGATGACGTGGATCACGTGCTACTAAAGGACAAACAAGGAGGACATTGGAGGACATGGAGAAATATGAACAAAAGATTAAAGCAGGGTGTATATCGAATTTTAAACAAAAATTACCTGAACAATAACATAAGAGTACATACATTTTCAAATTTTCAAAATTTTTCAATTCTATTTACATAAATAGAATATCCCGCTATAATATTGTGAGTTGCGATTTTGCGCAATTAAACGTGATTAAAATTACGGTAAAATTTAACGTGATTAAAATCGCAGTTAAAAAACACTTTTTCCAGAAAAAACGCAAGAAACTCTAAAAACTAATTAAAAGAAAAAATGTAATATGTAGTTTTGAGGGTGAGCGAAAATATCAAAAATGCATGATATAAAATCAATGTACAATTAATAATATAAAATGAACTAAAAATTCGTATATATTATACAGGAATTTTTATACTTTGAAGATCAATCGACTTATATATAACCTATAAACAGGATCGTTTTCCATACGCTTTACACACGAGGGTTTGTAAATTATGTTTCTTTTTTTTTTCATTCATTCGGATAATATTTAGCTATTATTTCAGATTCAGGAAAAAAATAAAAATTCTGATTACTGTAGCCACCATTGTTCCAAAACATATGAGTCAATGATTTTATTTTACATGTTTGATTATAAAATATCGACATTGAAAGTAGCCGCAAGGCACTGAACATTTTTTACGAATATAAAAAATTTTTAAAGGTAAAATTAGTTTTTACAAGTTTTATTTTAAAAACCGCCCACCTTTTACAATTTTCGAGATATTAGGATTTTTCTTGCTTCAGTTTATCCAATTTTTTTCACTCTTTGTAAACCCACAAAATACTGTCAAAGTTATTCTAATTTTGTTTTTAAAATAAAGAATACGAAAATTATTTACAAAAAACCCACCTTTTTTCTGGAATTTTTAGGAGTAATAGGTTCTAATATAGTCTGCATACCATACATTTTTTATTTGGTATTTTTTTGGTTTTCGGGACAAAAGAATAATTTTTTTCAAAACCTTGCCGTCTTTTACAATTTTTGAGATTTTTGTAGTTTTCTTGTTCCAGTATGTCAAGTTTTTGTCACTTTTTCGAAACCGATGCAAACAACGAAGAAATAATAAAAACCGGTAAAGCTGTTTCGATTTTTTGAAAAATTAGAACACGAACTTTTCTAAAACAGCTACCTTTTTTTTATTAATATTTTGGTAAAATTTAAAACCAGAAAAAATTGCACCATTTTTATTGAGAGCATTAAAAATTGATTAATTTCACATCAAAGCTTTATGCTTCGTGAATCCATATTCAAATATTCATTTTTATTGAATGGCAAGCTCTACAGTTGAACATTTTTAAGGTAAAAACGTTTGAAATCGAATTATTTTAAATTAGAGTACAATCTTCACACTCTTTTTCCTTTTTTAAAAGAGAGACTCACTCCCCCCCCCTGTTTTCTTTTTTCAGGTAAGTTTTTGTATGTGAAAAATAAGGAGACGCGTATTTTTTCAAATTGACATAGGAAGAATTTTACATTTGGTACGAATATTTACAAATTTTAAGGGTAAAATTAGTTTTTCTTTTTCAAATTTCACATTAAAACCTGTGTCATTTTTGCAATTTTTCAGATATTAGGGTTTTATTTGCTTTAATTTATCCAGTTTTTTGCACTCTTTCTAAATCTATAAATAAACCAATAAAATTTGTACCATCAATTTTTCATTTGTTATTTTTTGTTTTTCGATACAAAAAAATAATTTTTGAATCCTTTCCAATACCTTGCCTTCTTTTAAAATTTTTTAGATTTTTAAATTTTCTTGTCCCAGTATGTCTAGTTTATCGCTCTTTTGGAACCGATGAAAAACCGAAAGGAATAATTAAAACTGGTAAAGCTGTTTCCATTTTTTGAAAAACTAAAATACAAAATTTTGTAAAAAGAGCTACCGCGAAACTCTCGTTAAAGCTTTACACTGAACTCTTCTATTTAATAACAATTTTTTATTCCGTCAATGCGTATTCAAAGATTTAACCTAAATGCCTCCTTTTTTGCCGCTTTTTCTTTTAACGGCCAGCCAAAAGGTAGATGAAAATGTCGGTTAACTTTCAAAATTGAAGGCAATGTTTGTTTTGCTGACCTCTACCAGGACAAACATACATACTTAAAAGGGTTAAATGCTAGTTTTTAATAAAATAGTTTGATAATATATTAAGTTTTTGGATTTGTTAGTTATGACCTTGCTAATTTTATTATATCTTTGTAAATTGGTTTAGCAACATCTTGGGATTAAGTTTATTATTATTTCATTAGTCGGGCAGCTATTTCTTTTGAGTGGGGTCCTTGCTCTTACTTCTATCTTGGTTATCTTTGCTCTTAGTCTGAAGGATAGATTGTAGCCCTCCAAGTAAAACTAATTGTAAGTCTTATCTTAAATTTTTTGACCTATCTAGTCTGCTATCTTAATTTCTAGCATATTTCTCCCTTTTATCTCAAACTTCTTATATCTGCTGGCAATTTGCTCTCCTGTCAGCTTCTGCGATTAATCGAATATTCTGCCACGAAAAGTTAAATGTTAGTTCTGGATATATTATCTAAATATATTGTTAATTATATGGAGTTCTTAGTTAGGACTCAGTTAATTTTGTTGCTGTTCTGTAAATTTGTACAGTATTATTGTTAAATCAAGTTTTAAATTATCTACTTGTTAGTGTAGCTGTTCCTCTGAATGACTTTCCTTCTGTTCTAATTTCTATCTCTGTTATATATTTTTAATCTAAAGGATTGCCCGCTGCTCTTCTAGCTAAAACACTTGCCATTGCAAATTTAAGCTCTGTTTAATTTGCACAGCACTACTATTGTAGGGCTAACTTTTAGAATTATTTATAGTTTGTGGCTTTTTAGACTATCATTATAAATCTAGGCTAATATAAGATTTGGCTTCCCGCCCCTGGTTGTATTGTTACTAGACACATTATCTACTTGTTACTCACTGAATTTTAGAGCGTGTCCTCTTGTATTCTTGACGGGTAACCCGTTCTTTGAATTTTGAGCCTTGCCTCCAGTCAGAATTGTTATGGTGACTACACGCAAGCTAGTTAAGTTCGCAAATTGGAACGCTCGAAGTGTTCTAGGCAAAAGGGAGGAAATTGAATCC
>JAUELO010000325.1:297125-308116 GCA_032357855.1 Amphibolips quercusostensackenii
ACCTCGTTATTATTACTTAACGTGTCTATAGAAGATAAGATGGCGATTTTTTGAACTTCGAAAATCAAATACTTGTAAATGGACAATTAAGAGCCTCATTATAACGTAATAATAAAAGCCAAAATTAGCAAATCAAACCTACTTAGGCCCTGTCTACAATGGGATACGTTCGCTGACGCATAGCGGTACACAGTGCTCCTCAAGCACCGATAGGTTCGATTAAAATGGATCCAAAAACTGTTCCTCTTCTCGAGATATCAGAAGTTATGTTTTACAACCACTCCGAGATATATCCTCTTTTGTCAAAAGGATATTTCTTGACTCAAATTATGTTTCTTTTAAAATTGAAGGCTGATAAATGAACGGGAAATTATTAAAAACATCCTAATTAAAGTTATGGCTGATGGTAGCCAAGGCTTTTTAAAAACATCCATATCCATATTTCCCAAAAACTATTTATCTGAATTGGATAATGGCAATGGTGTTGATTGAAATGTACACACAAGAAGACTTTGATGGACCAACTCAGAAAAGAATATTGTATTTTAAGGGTGGAATTGTTGTCCCTAAAAAAAAGTTGACTAGTGTGCGCAGATTGATAATGTTAGGCCCTACTGCTTTTTACAGTATCAAACTAATAAATTGTGTTTCATCATCTAATAATGAGGTAAATGATACAGCTCATAGTAGGATTGCAACAAGTGATGATCAGGATATGCAATTAAAAATGTGCGGAGACGGAAAGAGAGATTACAAGAAATTTTGTTGCACAGAGAAAAACAAGAAGTATGCTAACCAGTGTCACAGTACAACAAATCCTCTGCTTTTCAATAAAGATGATGTTTATGTTGTTCAAAAATGCGTTCTTCCTCAATCGCATATTCAACAGGGATTGGTGAATCATTTATGCTGTGATGGTATAGTTTCCCTCGTGGGTACAGAAAAGGCATTAATGTCGCCTAAAAAGTTGAGAGTTATCCCGAAAAACTAGCATGGGGGAATTTTTTAGGGAAGCGCATGTCCAAAACTTCGACAGGAATCGGATAAACTTATAGATCCAGAAATTTATAAGAACATTGGCATTCTGCGTTTGGTACTCATTGCAACTGCTTTCAAGGCTATGAACAAAGTGGTTAACTGCTCTTTTTCTGTCAAAAAAGTTTGTGAAGATATATATTCTCATATGACTCAATTACATAATGCTATTTAAAGCCTGGAAATTTTTGAGACATTAAAAATTCATGTCCTAACACATCTAAAGAATTGTACTAGGCTCATGGCCAGAGAAAGATGGAAAGTCATTTCAACGTGAGTTTTTTGAAATTCTAGGAGCGGTATAAAATAAACGTTCTTGAAGACTCTTTTTATGCATTAAGGCTTAAGCAGGCAGTAGTAGAATTCTCATCGCAGCACATCTAGATGAAGTTATAAAGAATATGAAGTAAAAAATAGTAATTTTAAATAGTTAAAAAAAAATTAATGGGGCTATTCTACCCTACGCCCACGTCATTGGGCCGCGTGAATGAAACGGTTACGCAATTGCCTGGCTGTAAAGTAACCGCATAGTGACCGTTCCGTTCACTGGGCCCGTGAGGGCATATTTTCATCCTTTTTCGCATT
Source organism: Amphibolips quercusostensackenii (assembly GCA_032357855.1). NCBI lineage: Eukaryota > Metazoa > Arthropoda > Insecta > Hymenoptera > Cynipidae > Amphibolips > Amphibolips quercusostensackenii. The sequence continues at coordinate 298,746 of JAUELO010000325.1, forward strand.
TATTCAAAATTTCATGTAATACCTAACACTCCTTTTATTTATTCACAGATTTTTACTTATGTGATTGTATTTATTCATCCGTCACGAGAAAATTAAAAGAATTAAAAGCTCCCTTTTCATCGCAGATAATCGTACAAAGCTTGAATCCTCCAGGGTGACGTCAAAAATACGAACACCCCTTCCCCTTCACCCACAATGCCATAAAATTAAAATTTGTATTCTATTTTACTTGATAAGCGCCTTAAATGAAACGCAAACAAATATAGTATTTCAAAAGACTTCACAACCCCAAATGCTCTCAGAACAATGGCAATAGAGGGATTTTTCAAGAAAGTACGGGAATAATAGAGCAAAAATTCTTTTAAATGAAATTAATATATAGGTACCATATTGAATTCAGTAGAAAACGATTAACATTTCAAGTTGCACTTCTAGTATTGAATTTTTATGAAAAGAGTTTAATTTTCAACAAACAAATTAACTTTAGACAAAACTGTTACATTAGCAACCAAATAGTTGAACTCTCAAGCAAAAAAGACGAATTTTCAATTCGATAGTTGAATACTTAACCAAATAGTTGAATTTCACCCTAAAAAGATGAATTTTCAATCATGTGGTCAAATTTTTAAACGGAAAAGATCATTTTCAACCAGAAAGAGTTGCACTTTTAAAATATTGTTGAATTTTCAACCCAAAAAGACGAATTAGATGGATTTTCAACCAAGAACTATTCTCCAAAAAAGATGAGTTTTTAATCCAGAGGGAAAAATTTTCTATCCAAAATGACGAATTCGTAACAAATAGTTGAATTTGCAAAAAAGCTTAGCTTTTAACAATATATTGGAATTGTCAACAAAATAATTAAATTTTTACTAAATGTTTGTTCTATAAGCAACCAAAATTATTTATCTACAAAACAGTTGCACTTAAAATCAAGTAGTTAATTTTTCAAGCGAAAGCGACGAATTTTCATCAAATTAGTTGATTTTTTAACCAGATAGTTAAATTTTTAACTTAAACAAATAAATTTTTAAACAAATTATCTAAGAATACGAATTTTTTAGAATACAGATGTATTTTCAATAAAAAAGATGATTTGTCATTGAAAAATATAATAGTTGATATTTCAACAAGAAGAACAAAATTTATTATAAATAAAAGCAGCTTAGTTTAACCAAAAAAAGCATTTTTCAACAAAATAATTAAATCATGAACTAAAAAAAAATTTATTTTGAACGAATCATTTTCACTTTGAACCAAAAAAGATCCATTTTCTACCAAAAAAGATGTATTTATAGCCAAGAGAGATTTTTCATTAAAGTGGCGCAAAAATGTGCACCAAATTATTGATTTTTTGAGACGAGAAGACAAGATTTCTTACAAAATAGTTAAATTATCAAACCAAAAATGTGAACTTTCATTTAAAAAGTTAATTTTGAACCAAATAGTTGAATTCCTAACTAAAACGAGTGATTTTCAACTAAAAATTGTGTAGGAAAATTTTCAGCTAGGGAGATTAATTTAAAAAAAATGGTTGAATGTCAGATAATAAAATGAAGTTTTAACAAAATAATTTAACTCTTATCCAAGAAGTTGAATTTTCAATCATGAAGATTAATTTTATACTAAAATAACGAATTTACAGCAAAATACATACATTTCCAATGAAATGGTTGAATTTTAAACTAAAAGCAAGTAATTTTGAAGCAAAAATTGTATAGTTAAACTTTCAGTACGGAGAATTAATTTTCAAATAAACAAAATTTCTTTCAACAAAATAGTTAAATTTTTAACGAAAATTTGCAGCAAAATACATGAATCTTTGATCGAATAGTTCAATTTTCAACTAAAACAATCAATTTTCAACTGGAAATTGGATATTTAAATTTTTAGTTTGGAGAATCAATTTTCAACTAAAAAATACGAATTTTCAACAAAATAGTTTAATCTTCAACCAAATAGTAGAATTATCAACCAAAAGGGATGAAATCTGGACCAAAAATATAATAGATTTTTAAATTTAAAAAAATTAACTTTGAACGAAAAATAGTTGGATTTTCTTACTGATTTCTAATAATTCAGTTTGCATTTAAATTAAAAAAGGATAAAAAGGGTCCTTTTCTTGAAAACAGGGTGTAATATAGGAATTCTTTTAAAAAAAGGAAAAGAGGGTAATAGGTGAAAGAGTGTGGAGTGCGTATTTAGATGCTTTGCTCTTAAAATAAAATCACTAATTTTCATTTTTTGAATCATTTAAAAAAATTGTTATTCACTTATATATTTTCTATGTGTGATGTCAAATTCTGCGTAAATCCCTCTTCCCTACGTCACAAATCTTCACAAACCCTGTCATCCGCCCATCCCCTGTCAGTGTAACGTAGTTTTTGAATTTTCTAAATTTGTAATTTTTTAACGCATTAATAAATACAAATAAATAAATAAAAATGTCTAACAATATAAAAAGAGTAACCGCTCTGTTCACGTGGTCCGCTAGGAATAATTTTCTAATTTTTTAAGTTATTTTGTTTTGATATTTTTGAAAACCCGTTACGAAATTACTTTTTGTATTTTTTGCGTACTTAACTCCATACAGGGTACTCTGGAAAAGTTTATATGTGAAGGTAAGAACGGTTGTCTTCTTGAAAGATAGGGCACTAAATGGACCTGCTGAACAGAGATTAAAGTTCGAATCGGTTCGTCGAGAATTCAGGTTAATTAAAGATTAAGAGTAAGGAAGCTTTCGATTGCCTCGTATGCGGAACTAACGTTCGATTGAAAGTCTCTAAAGGTAGCAGGTGCTTTGCCGGCAAAGCAGAAAAGCCTGCCTTCTGCAGACGGAAGTACTGGGTCGACACTTGGCGGATCTTCCATTGTCTCTGTAATTCCTCCCTTTTCCCAAACTGCCTGTTTAATCTGAACACGATGAGATAATTTTTTATTTAAATATTTTACAGGGTAATTTTTTTCTACTAAATTTATAAGAGGCACTCTTAATAACTGTCAAGGATAATAAAGTGAAAAAATTTTTGATTGAATTTTAAATTGTTTTATTTTGTTTATCAAAGTTTCTATAATGAAAAGTTAAAAATATGGTCTTCAAATATTAATTTTTTAAAGGTTTATCTCTGCGGTTGAAAATTGAACAATTCTGTTTAAAATTCGTTTTTTGTTGTTTAAAATTACTTGTCTTATCTTATGGTGTAACTTTTCTGTTTTTAGTTAAAAATTGATATGATTTATATGAAAATACGACTTTTTGGTAGAATACTAATCTTCATGGTTGAAGTTTTTTCTTTTTTGTAAAAAATGCGACAGTTTGGTTGAAATTTAATTTTTTTGTTTTATAGAATTATATTTTTGGGTTAAAAATTCAACTGTTTTACAGAAAATTATTTTGTTGGCTCATGAGTTTGACAATTTGCATTACATTCCTTGTCTTCCTTGACTAAAATGTCTTTATTTTTTGAAATTTTGTCTTGTTGGTTGAAAAATTCAACTTCTGGGTTAAAAGTTAAACTATTTTGTCAAAAAATAATTTTTTGTATTAAAGATTTATAATTTAAGTTGAAAATGCATCTCCTTGGTTGAAAATTAAACTTATTTTTTGAAAATTTGTCTTTTTGGTGGAAAATTAATATTTGCGAATTGAAAATTCAACCTTCTTGCAAAAAATTCTTTTTTTTTTGGTTGAAAATTTGTCTTTTCTGTATACAATCTGAACTACCTTGTTCAAAATTCTTTTCTTAGGTTGCAGATTTATTATTTTAGTTTATAATTCATCTATTTGGTTAAAAATTTGACTATTTAATACAAAATTTAATTGTCTTGTTTACAATTTCACTCTTTGGTTTAAATTAAACTACTTTGGTGAAATATTTTTTTTTAAATATCAAATATTATTTAAAAAGCCTTTTTTTTGTCGAAAATCCAACTATTTTTTAGCATTCGTCTAGTTAAACAGAAAATTTGTCTGTTTGAGTTGAAAATTAATATCTTTTTTAGAATTTGAACTGTCTTTTTAAAGATTCAATTGTTTGGTTTCTGTTTGAAAGGTTCACAGCTTGGTTGAATATTCATCTTTGTAGGTTGAAAATTCATCAGTGCAGTTAAAACTTTAACTATTTTATTAAAAATTGTAATATTTTGTTGAAAATTAAAGTATTTTGTAAAAAAGTTAGCTTTTTGTTCTCAAATTAAATTTTTTTAGATGAAAAGTAATCCTTCTAGATTAAAAATCCATCTTTCTTGGCTGATATCAATAAATTTTAATTCGAAGTTGTCGCATTATGGTTATAAGAGATTCTATGTTAAAAGTGTTACGAGAATGGAATTTTGTTTTTTGAATATTAATGGTGAGGGAAAGTTAGAAATTTGTCACATCAAAATCAGGGAAAAGTCAGGGAATTTTGAAAATGAAGATGTGCGTCCACCCTAAAAGTGTACGAACGCGGACGTTCTAGAAGTACTTGAGTCGGGGAAACCTCTGATGTTGGGGAATCTCTGGCAGTAGTGTCTCCACCTGTGCGGGCTCCCTCGTAAGTAGTGACGTCCTGCTTAGGACAGACACATCGGTATTCTGTCTTTATAATTATTTTATACAGGTAGAAACTTGGAATATTTTTCAAATGAAGTTAATTTAAGAAAAAGAAAAAAAGTACATTTATGGGTAAGTATGATTTCTCTAATTGATGAAAAGCTTTTCTGATGTCTAAAAACTAAAAATTTATACAACTTCTGAAAAGAGACTTCACTGGTTTCTTTACAGTCCATTCCTTCGGAATGATGCGATAGAACGTTAAATTTCTTTTTTGAAAAATGGTTCGACACATATATTTCAGGATTTTATCTATTTCACACCAGATTTATTGACAAACGAACAGGTTCGAGGAAATATAAGATAGTGTAGAGGATTCAAACGTGCGAAAGAAAATCTATTATGCGAGGCGCCAACAAAATGACCACCGGAAAACTGAGGCACACGATGTCGGATGCAAGGATGTACTAGGAGAGTCGTGTTATGCATACGTAATCCCGTTGAAACAGGGTCACGTGACAGCATATAGGGAGGAGAGGACGTGTAAAGAGGAAAGTTCATAACGAATTTACCGAAGCAAATGAAGAATGCCGACCACGTTAATTTATCTTGACATTCAGTCACTGGCAGCTGTTGAGATAATAATTGCCCAATTGATTATCTCTCTATCGATGTATAGATATTATAAAACCGTATTAACTCAGAAAAATGTATGTTTGAATTAAACAAACATTTCTTTCACTCTATATCAAAGGTGGTATTGGTTAGAGTCGAATAAATTTGGTTTAAATAAAAAAATATGAGTTTGATTTAATCAAATTTTTTTTTACCCTACGTCTATAAACTACGTTAGAAATTATGGGCTATTTTCAACCCCTTCTTCCCGCTAACCCGTTAAAAATATTAGTTTAACTCCCCCCTTTCTAAAAAGTAACATCGCAAAAACTTCTCTTAAAACAAGAGTAATAGGGTGATTTTTTTTACGAAAATAGAGGAATAATAAAATAGACGATTTTCTACCAAAAGATATGAATTTTCAGACAAAAAATATCTAACCATACAGTTGCAATAACAACCAGGTAGCAAGACTAAAATAAAAAAAGAATTTAAAAAAAGTAGAACTTTGAATGGAAAGCTTGAATTTTTCAGTCAAAAATACGAATTTTTTCAAAAACAGTTAAATTTTATGTTACAAATCCGGGTTTTTTATAAGAAAGTTGAATTTTTAACAAAGAAGTTCATTTTTAACCAAGAAAGTTAAATGTTCTACGAAAAGACAAATTTTTAATCAGTTGAATTTAACAATAAAAGCAAATTTAAAAAAAAAACTAGTTGAATCCTCAACCAAATAGATAAATTTTCATTTAAGAAAGAGGAATTTTAAGCCAAATAGTTGAATTCTCAAACAAACAGATAAATTTTCAACAAAAAGATTAATTTTTGGTCCAAGACAAATTTTCAACAATATACATGAATTTTCTACTAAATGGTTAAATTTTCCTTTTATATAGAATATATTTGGAACAAAAAATCAAATAGTAATTGAATTTTCAGATAAAAAAATTAATTTTTAACCAGAAAACGAATTTTTAAAAAAGTTAAATTTTCAACCAAAGGTGAATTTCAAAAGAAATGAATTTATAACAAAGTAGTTGAACTTTTACCCAAGTAGTTGAATTTCATACCAAAAAAGATTATTTTTCAACCAAACAGTTAAATTTCAAACTGAAAAGATGAATTTCCCACCTAGCCAAAATTTTTGAATTTTGAAGACAAAAATACGAATTATCTACTATGTGGTTAAATTTTCAAGCTGAAAATATGGTTAAAAAAAATCTTAAATTTTTTACCAAATTGTTTCAAGCCAAATGACGAATTTTCCACAAAGAAGTTCCATTTTTAACCAAAAATATGAATTTTTAACTTAAATGATGAATCTTTAACAAAAAAATGCATTTTTTAAACAGAAGTTTAACTTTAAACCAAGTAGTTGATTTTTCATCAAAAAAGATGAATTCTCAACGAAAAATGTAATAGATGATATAACAACGGAAAAAATTTTAATTTTATATAAAAAAAAGTTCAATATAACTTAAAAAGACGAATTTTTAATTAAATAGTTAAATCGTCAAGCAAAAAAATTAATTTTTAACCAAATCGTTGCATTTTCAACCATAAAGGACTAATTTTTAACCGAAAAGATTAATTTTTTATCAAAAAAGATTAATTTTCAACAAAATACATGAATTCCCAACAAAAAAGTTCAACAATAAACCCTAAAGATGATTTTTTAACCAAAAAAATTATTTTATATGAGCGGAATATTTACATTTTCAACCAAAGACATAAATTATAAATATATAAATTGATTTTGTATAAATTGGTTTTGGCTTGTTGATATCCAAGATCGATTGGTATTTTTTTAAAATTACAATTGATATAAATTAACTGTATTTCTTAAAAGTATTTATAACATTTTTGAAAATACTCGTGAATTAACGTAAATTACAATTTTTTTATTTCGGATAAATTTCCATTAATTTTAACATATTTTTCCTAAAATTCCCATTATATTTTGAATTTACGTAAATTTTGTAAAACTTAAATACGCATTATGTAAATATTTTGATTTTTTTTCAACATTTTTAATTTTATCATTTCACAGAAAAATATCTTACCAGTGGCTTTAAAAACTTTACATTGGAAATTTCTCTGAAACATTCTTCCGAATCAATGGTTTAAAGGCGAAAAATTCCGCTGACCGTCTATAGCTGATTTGTTAAAAAAATTAAAAAATTATTGAAATTTTTTTGGTTAATTGCGGATTTAGATTTCTTGAGCTAATAATATAATAAATATGATCAATTTGATATTATATCCCGATTTTTTAAAAATTACGATACTCAAATTTTGCGCTATGCGAAAAATCACCCATGTATCGAAAATTTTTGCATTATGCCTGATTTTCAACTTATCCCTAGGAATTATTTACATTGAAGAATAACTTACAGTAAGTGAGCTTGATAATATTTTTCTTTTCTTTTTTATTGATTTTCAGAGTTCTAGTTATCTAAAAAGTATCAAACATTGGCTACTATTATCTATGGGAAACATGATGAAAAGGAAGCAAGTAAAATTTGTGTCGAATTCTATAAAGAAACGTAAATCATTTATAATGATGTCTTTATACAGAAAAAAATTCATAGATAAACAGCAAGATAGTTTATGTGCAAATAACCAGAACAAAAATATATTTGAGTAAAGTAATTTTTTGTTTGAAATACCCTAATATATCCCTGATTTATGGATGTTTCAAATTTTATTTAAAATCGAAACTTCCACTATTAATTTTTCTTATTTTTGTAATTATTAGACCTTTAAAATTTTCGAAATTGTAATGCGAACTCTGAAATCAAATGTAAATTTGAGAATTCTGTCAAAATTATTCTCACATATTTAATTAGCACAATACTCAGGGTTAATATTGATTTCCAACACCTGGTGTGTCCGTAGGTCAAGGAAAACTTGGAAATCAAAGAAATGCTAGGGAATTTTATTGCTCAGGGAAAGTCAGGAAAAATTAAAGATTCTGAAAAAAATCTTCCTAAAGTCAGGGAATTTTTATAAGAAACTTTTCAAATAATTCCCAAAGATAATCAATTTGAATTTTTAAATTTGATTCGGAAATTGTTTTATTTCATTTATGAAAGATTCTGTGCTAAAAATGCTACAAAATTAAAATTCTGTTCTTTAAATATCAGTGTTCAGGGAAAATGAAACTAGCCTGGATTGATTACCGGAAAACTTTTGATTCAACTTCCCATAGACTTATCATCTGTATGTTGGAAAGCTTAAAGGTCCATCCGCACATCGTGAGGTGCATAGAGAGTTTAATGACACTCTGGAAAACCAGATTTACTATCTCATCTGGAAAAGATCGTATGACAAACATGGAAATCAAAAGCATAAGGTCACTTATGTATTTTACATGAATGATCTTAAGATCTATGCTAAAACTGCGCTAAGTTTTATTTAAAGCAAGGAAAATTTAATGGCATCCCCGAGGACCCTGAGCTCGTTGTCAGAAGCGCAATACGACACCTTGGCGTTAAAGAGACCCATGCATACCTGGGTGCGCCACAGAGCCGCATTAAGGACGTCACATCTATAAAGGATATACTTTCCGAAGCAGATACAAACGTCTCATCCGACAGATTTGGTCTTTCGAACTGTCGGCGAGGAACAAAGTAACTGCAACAAACATGCTTGCCATCCCGGTAGTACTTTATTCCTTTTGAGTGCTTCCATGGACAAAAGACGAGTTCAGATCCCTTAATATCGGGCCGCGAAAGGTTATGCACATGAACAAAAGTATGCACCTCAAGTCTTTTGTTCCACGACTCTACATCTCCCGCCTTCAAGGTGGTCATGGAATACTGAATCTGAAATGTCTTTACAACAGGATTATTCTGACTTCAGCACATATAGACACAAATAGACGGTCTCGTCTTTTTAAATTGGTCAGAAAGCACAAAAAAGTGGGCAAAGGAGCGTTTTTGTACAAATCCGTGTAAAAATATTTGTTCTTGGTTTTGACTTGGTTGAAGACTAATCCAAGACTTCCAAGTTATAATTTTTGTCTCTTTTGTGAGACGGAGCTAGACCATTTTTGATGTCTTGGGAGAAAATTATTTTTTTAGAAAGTACCTAAGAGATTTATAACTTGAAGGCAAGCCAAAGGGTTCCCATTTCCTAAGGCATCCAAGGGTCATCACTAATCCCCTTTAAACTTTACAGAATGTTTATATTATTTATCTTCATGGTATTTATGTTGTAT
>JAUELO010000325.1:316078-332275 GCA_032357855.1 Amphibolips quercusostensackenii
GTCCCGTCTGCCGCGTAAGGTCATCCGCGGCCAGAGACAGGACTCCATAGAACAGTGTTGAACGATGGCATCTCGCTCAAATTTCCCACTCTTGCTTACCTTCTAGGACAGAAGGAGCAGGAGTGGATGACCTACACGTTCCGGTTGCATCGGGATTGGTTCCAAAGAACCATGATCGTAGCTTCTGGAGCCTACAACTTCTCCCATAATAATAATATAATAATAATATAATAATAATTTTTTTCATTATTATTTGAATTTGAATTTTTTAATTTTTGAAATTTAGGACATTTTAGAAATTTTAGAAATGTTGATAATCTTAACAATTTTGAAAATTTTATAAACTATTTTAATTCTAGAAATTTAAACAATGTTTGAAATTTTAAACATTTAATATAATTCAGAAATATAAGAAATTTTGACAAGTTTAAAAATTTTAAAAATTTTAGAAATTTTTGAAAATTTGCAAATAAACAGAAATTTAGGTAATCCAAAGGTACTTTAGTCCCGCTTCATAGAAATAAAAAAGGGCTGAAATCATGCATGTTTTTTGAAAATTTGATTTTTTGACAGATTTTCTTGTCAGGATATCTGAAACACAATATTATATTTAGAAACACGTCTGGCCAAAGAAGGTCACTACCACTTGAGAAGGCGCCGCTTGCGAGTATGGTGCTAATGACTTTTTTATTCGATAACTCACACAATATCATCGTCCAAACGTCAAAAGTGAGCATCCAAACGCATCCAAACGACATCCAAACGATTGGTAGAAGAATTACAAAAAAATTAAAATTTGTTTCGTAGCGTGAAGTTAGTACTCAAATTTAGAAAACACAATATCTTTTTGAATTTTGCTGTCCAAACGAAAAAATATGGCTCCCAAACATGACCAAGCGATGACCAAACGATTTCATTAAATAAAAGTTGGATATTTAATTGTTGGTGGGCTAACTTCACGGACATCGTCTCAAGTCACAACTAATGGTAGAAAAGGATATACCTAGATTATCGAAGAATTAACTTGGATATAATGGCTGAGATTAAAATGGATATAGGAATTATGGACAACAAAAAAGATAGATAAGGATTGATTGACGTGGATGATTGGAGGGCAGACTTTTATAGAAATACTGGATTCAGAAGTGAAAAATAGACTTGGATAGGAAGACTAAATTGGCGGAGCATGTAAAAGGAATGGTATGGATAGGTGAAAAATGAAAAAAAGGATACAGGTAGATAAGTAAAGGATAAAAAGAAATAGGCGTGATTTTATATCTAAAAAAAGATATATAGACTCTGATAAACTATTAGGGATTAAAAAGGATAAGTATGATTGTAGATTGGAAAAAAGATTACTGTTAAAAGTTCTATTGTAGATTGTAAAAGGACAGGAAGTGATAGACGATAATAGGAAAATAGACTTGGATAAAAGGACTAATGTTGAAAAAGAGAGATGTGATTGCAGATTAAAAAAATATATAGAGAACGTCTTTCGCTGATAGACGAAGGTAAGAAGTCCATAGTAAGACTGAGATTCAAGCGGACATGGTACTTAGGAACTACAAGAAAAAATAGAAAAGTATTGGCGTAGATAGGCGGAGGCTAGACTTGAATAGAAAGGATGAGATTCAAAAAGATATAGGAATGATAAATTGCAATTAAACAAAAGTTTTAACATCGATAGATAATAGATAAAAGAATAGTAAAATAATATGCAAGGATTGGTATGGATAAGCATATAATAAAAAAAAATATTGATGGATAAGTTGGAGATAGATAGGAATAGGTGTAACTGTAGATTTAAAAAAAGGATGAAAAAGCTTTTAAATGTATACGCATAGGACAGATTTGGATGAAATAGTAGGGATTGAAAAGCATAGGTGTGATTTTACTGGAAAAAATATTATTGTGAAATGTTTTATTATGGATTCTAAAACGGAAAGAGAGGATAGATGAAGAGCGGAAAATAGACTTGGACAAAAAAGTAAGATTCATAAAAATACCAGAATTATAAGCTACAAAAAACAGAAAAGTGTTGACCTTGACAGGTGAAGGCTAGACTTAAATAAAGCGATTGAGATTCGAAAGGATATATGAATTAAAAATTTATAAAAAATATGAAAGGATTAACATGAATAGGTGAGAATACGCTTTGGTAAAAAGCTAAAGGATGAAATAGAATTGTATAAAAACGTATAATATTGATTGTAGATCGATGAAGGGATAGAAATAAATTGACGAGAATAGACGAAGGATTATAAGGGATATAGGTAAATAATTTAGGGATAAAAAGGATAGAAAAACTGGGATTCAAAGTGTCAGGTATAATTGTAGATTGCACGAAAAAAGATAAAAAGGAACTGACTTGGATATGCGGAGGATATACTTGCATATAAATTTTGAGATTTAAAAGCATAAGTGTGGTCGTACATTGACAAAGAGATAAAAAAGAATTGTAATAGATATGCGTACGCTAGACCGGGATAAGAAGGTAAATATCAAAAAGGATAGGTACGATTGTATATGAATTGATGAATTAATATTAAAAATAGATTAAACTAAATAGACTGATGATAGAAGAGGATTCATGTGGATAGGTCGAGGATAAAGAAGGTAATAAGTGGAAAAGTTGGGATAGAAAGGAACAGGTTTGATTGTAGATTTTAAAAAAAGATAGAAAATGATTAAAATTCATGCGCCGAGGATAGAATTGGATAAAAAGCTAGGCAGTGAGAAGGATAGATGTGATTGTAGATTAGAAAAAGAAAAAAATTAGTCATGCAAACGCGAGAAACAAACTTGGATAAAAACGTAGGAATTGAAAAGAATAAGTGTGATTGTACATTGTTGAAGAGATAGAAAAGGATTGACTGAATTCGCAAAGGATAGACTGGGCAAGAAGGTGGGGACTGAAGAAGATATGGGTGTGATTGTAGATGGAAAACGAGATAGAAAAGGATTGATGTTGATACGCGGGAATGAAGAAGGATAGATGTAGATAAGTCGGGGATAGAAAGGGATAGAAATACTAAGATAAAAAGGGTCGAAGGAAGTTGTAGATTCAAAACAGTGGATTTAAGTGGATAGTAGGATATAAATTTAAATAAATTATTTCTTTTAGGTTTCGTTACGTTTTTTTTAGTAAAAAACGTTGAACCAGAAAACAGAATAGGAATAATAATTTTTCTCGCCGTTCTGACTGTCCACCAGGGTGATTATTCCAAATAATGTTGATGTTAATAATGACGATCACTGATAATTTTTTTTTAGAAACATAAAAAATCCATTGATTCTGATATAAATTAATAACCAAGTTAACAGTCTTTATTCGAGTGATTCTCCCGAAATGATCATTTTGCTTGTAATTAATTTTTTCATTAATATTTGCTAAAAGTTCTAGGATTTTTTTCCAAATTATGTTATGTCAATTATAAATTCATAATAAAAATTATTCACTGCGTATATTTGCAAGATATACCATTGTACACCTACTCGACGCAATGCTTTAAGGCTAGAAGTACTTTGCATAATGTATTTGGCGTGAAAAACTGTCACAAATATCATTTCTTCGGTATTCATTTCTCTAAACGTCTTGGATCCAAATGAACATATAAAAATGGAAAATCAGTTTGACCTTACACCTATTGTATAACATTAGTTAAAAATAAACACGAATCAGAGGTTTTTGAGTATAAATAAATTTTTTTTTACTTTCTTCCCTGTAAAATGATAACTTTGGGAGAATCACGCATTTATGTTTATGTAGAGGTAGCTCGTAAACTTGGTTAATTTAGTACTCAACATCCATAAAAACATTTATCTACGTTCTATTCGCTCAAAGTGTCGGTAGTTGCCATGTTTATTAATTCAGTGAGGTACTGAAGATAGTTGTGAATACTCTACTACTATAGACTATAATCTCTCAGTAAAGTGGAAAAAATTCTGGAGTCAGTAAATTTTGGAAAAAGTTATACATTTTTCAATAGTATCTTTAAACCAAAGATTTTTTGATTAATTAAAATCCGCAATCAATATAGTTTGCATTGCCATTTTTTGAAAAATAAAAAATAATGCGTTTATAAGGATTTGATTTAATACTGTTATAGAAATTGAAGGTAAATTTTTATTTATTAATTTAATTCAGAATGCAAAATATAGTTTGTCACAAAAAAGGTTTAAAGATCATTGATAAAATCAGAAGCTGAATTTCATTCTCTTGATAGAATATTTTAAATACGATTCTTGTAAAGCCGAAATTCGAATTTGTTCTAGTTGTTGACCTACAGAGGAAAAATTTCTTCAATTTACTGCAATCGGTAGAATTCTTATTTGCTGACAAAGGGCACAACGTATGGCTTGGCAACGCTCGTGGAAATACATTTTCCAGAAACCACGTGATATATGCGGAGACAAGTAATCATTTCTAGAACTTTAAATAAGATTAAAATATTGCAAAATGTTAATTCTTATATTCAGAATCTATATAAACAAAAGTATTAAATTAATATGAAATTAGAGGCTGAGAAATTATATGTTTTTTCCTAATTATCAATTTTAAGGTTGAGTAATTAAAATACATTTTTAATCATGAATTTGAATAGACAAAGCTAAATTAGACCAGACATAAGAAAGTTGTCCAAAAACATAATTCAAATTCGAACCTTTCGAAAGGTTTATATGCTTTGTAAAACATGAAAGAGAGCAATTTTTCAGTGGTTAAACGAAATTTCAATTTTCCTTAATTTTAACAATTGAGAATGTTTGCTTGAAATATGAAAAAGCGTTTTCACAATGCTTACTTTCTTCTTGAATGCAGTAAGTTTGCAATTTTTATGAGAATAATGAAAGAAGAACAAATTTGCAGATTGCATACATTTCATAATTAGAATCTTCTATATCCTTAAAAATAACGTGTGTTCTTTCCTTCGGTCTTAGGATCAATGAAAGCTCATAGTTATACTCACCAAAAGTCAAACTTTAATTTTTTAAATCAAGATTCGAAAATACGACATTTCGACCTTCATGTGGGTCTTCTACAGGCTCACAACTAGCTAAATTTATAAAGTTAGTCAAGAAACTGATTAGAAGCCTTATAGAAATTCAAGAGGCTCCCAAAAAATAGATGTTGCATTTTTACTAAAAAAATTGATATGTGTTATAGTGGTTTCGACAGAAAAACAATTCTCATATATGTCTGATGTTTGATATATATCGTACGTCAATCATATATGTATGTCTGATAGTAACGAGAAAACAATTTGCAAGTTGTGTTAATTCTTAGTTCACAACATGGAAAGTGTTTCAACTCAAAATGAACAAAGCGCGCTGAAGTATTAGATGTTTGAATTGTTAATTAATTGGGCAGTCCTCTTCCCATCCTCACGCCCGCTTCAGGATGAGATCGTACGCATAGTCTGACCTTTGTGGACCCCCGGTGGTGGCGACAGGCAGTCCAATACGACTAGCGCACTGCTACCTCTCTGGTCTTTTCCTTTTTAGGAAAAACCTATATTCATGAAGTAATTAAAGCGTTCTCTAGATATCAGATGTCCTTTATGGCAAGTGGCGCATAATGCACTGTTGTCCAGCACGCTTTAATTGATACTTAACTGGCGGAATAGAAAAGAAAAAGGTTGGAACTTTTAGTACCTTATGAAACTGGAAAGAGCTCAAAAACAATTTTCCTTTCACACTTCTCAGGATGTCAATTCAACCAGCAGTCCAAACTGGTTGTTGTTGAATCCAACAAACTGTTTTGCGAATGATAACCCGACTTTCCAGTCCAGACAACATTCTGCTTCTTGCAGGCTTAAAACTAGCAGCTCCCAAACAGGAGCTTTCATGTTCAAAGATATTATTCGTCGTTCGTAAATAAGGTGGTCTCTTCAAAAAAAGGTTATTATTAATTTATGACATGAATTATTTCATGGATATAGGTTTTTCCCAATAGTAAAAAGACTAGAGGGATAAGTCGACGTCTCCAAATGACAAAGTTCCATCTCGGAGAGACCGAATGAAAAGGTAACTCGATGTAAAGCTAATTCGTGGAAGCGACATAAAAAGATGCTGACTTACACGGCGGACTATCCAAGCTTCAGAATCCCATATAAATTGTTTTGTGAACATCAGCCTCTTAACTATGTAGTATATTGCCATTTAGTCTCCACGAGTTAGCATCTTTGTATTTGGCTTCTGCGAGATGGAGTATTTTCACTCGGACACATCGAACTGTGCACTTGCATTAGGGGACTGTCTGCCGTCACCACGGGGGGTTGACAAGGGTCAGACTATACGTACGATCTCGTCCTAAAATAGGTAATGTGAACGAGTCGTGGATCGCCTAATTAATTATACGATGGTATCATTACTGAGTGTTATAAGTCATTTTTTCCGAATACTACGACTTTTTATATATAGCCTGACAGGTAGACGAACGTTTTAATACTAAGCAATACTTTTATTAATAATTAGAATTAGCATCACGTTTCTATTCTATATTATACGTAATTGAAGAATTTTTTTTGAGTACATAATTTTTGAACATTTTTCTGAATAGTGTTTCAGCAAAAAAATAAATATAATCTTTGAAATACGTGTAACTACAAAAATGTTCTTTATCTGCTTGCAGTTTATTCTTTTTATTTTCTTTGGTGCTTATCGCCACGACTACGGTTAGAATCGCCAAGCGATGGTGCAGTACATCGCCTTCCAAGTCGGGTAAGCTGGGCGATAAATAGTAGTGTCGCATTTCCTGGAAAACGGCGTTTCTCGGTGCGCATTGAAAGTTCAGGAAGCTCTGTAACGAGATAGTAATTTTGATGAAGCATCGCCAGACGTGGTACTTAGTGAAACGGGTAATGCGAGACAGTAGAGGGACACGCGGACATCGATTTTATCGCGTCATTTTATTTTGTAACTATATAGTAATTAGGCTTGTCCTTTTTCCATAGCATGGCAAATAATTTCTTAAAATCTGTATCTATTAAACTTTCTTGTCAACTGTTTTTTTGTTGTTTAAAAAATTCTACTTCAAGTTGTAATATCGAATATGAACTTAGATCCAGAACTATACGATACTAGGGCGACGGTGATTGTTTCACCACGTCACTATGCCGTAACTTTAGACCGAATTCAAAATCCCCCTTGGTAATGGCGAAGCACGAATATCGTGAAAGTTCAGCTACAAATTCGCAGAGAGTACGTGGTTTGCTGCTCTACGTCACCATAAACGAGCACTAAACGCATCATAGATCGATTGAGTTAGATGTATATATATATAGTATATATGCACGATTGACATTGCTCCACAGAACCGTTGCTAAAACGCTTTGCACCCTAGGTTTTTAAATTTACACTTCTGAAATTAGTTGAAGGCATTCCGTTTATATCAGATTTTTACGTATTAAGATTGTACAACCTTTGCGAACTCAGTTATAAGACGAATAAATCTTTTTGACCTAAATCCCTGGATCTAGCTTTTTTGTAAAGGTGAAAATAGAATGCTGAAGAAATCACAATTAGAACTAAAATAAAAATGTAAATTATAAAGAAAACTTTTCTGAAAATCTAATGGATAGCCCTAGTGGATCGCGTAAATGGAACGGTTACGCAAATTGCGTAACCCTAAAGTGACCACATAGTGACCCTTCCGTTAACTGCAGTCGCCAGGGCATATTTTAATATCATTTTTCACATTTAATTACTGTTTGACATAGAACTAAACGCTCTTCTTATCATTTTGCACATTCATATTTACGTACTTGTATATATTCATGTATTAAAAAATTAAGAATTAAAAGCTGTCTGCGGCTTTTAATTATTATTTGTTAACTAACGAATTAATATAAATAAATATAAATGTTTAAAAAGATATAATTAGTGTTGAGTTCAATGTTGAGTTGTAAATGAATGTTAAATAGAAGGATGGAAATATGCTCTAGAGGGCCCAGTGACCGAAACGGTCACTTACGGTCACAAGCTCCGCTAGGGAAAAAATTATGACATCAATTATTATAATTCTCCACCTATCTTTTTTAATCCCAGATTACCCATCCTAGACTACCCATTGTCTTTTTACACCAATTTTTTTTAATCTGTCAATATAATCATTCCTATCGCAGCCACTTCAAAAATATCTTTTCTCTATCCACCTCAGTCTTTTTCTGTTTAGAAATATTCACTGTTTCCAGGGATTTGTACGAGACTTTCGTTACATTACGTCACGTTATCTTTAGTCGCAGAACAAAAATCAGTTCTACTTTTTCTTTGTTTCGTTACTGAAATGACGGAAATAAATCAAATGACAAAATTAACGTTTATGAGTAATGACTTTTATTAATTGTATTAAAATAGAATGCTCAAAAAACTGTAAAGTGGAGGATTTCTAGGATTCAGTAGGAGACTCACCAGATCGAATTTTAACATTATTTAAAAGCATTTCATGGTAAGCCCTTGTAAGGGATTTCAAAGTTGCAATTATGAAAACCAGGGCAACCTGGGTACTCCAGAGGAGTCACCAGGTCGCTTAAAAATAGTCTTTCAGGAGTGACGAGACTCTTTATCCGTACGAAATCCAAAATGCGTGTTTGACAAAACAAGAATAGTCCAGGTTCATCAGAAGGCTTTTTAGGTCGTGTTTTATCATTTTTTGGTGGTATTATTAAGCAAACCCTTCTTTGGAACCTGATTTTTTTAGAATACTGCATTTCTGCAAATGTTCAATTTCTTTCTGAAAAAGTAAGAATAATCTGGGTTTATCTGAGGTACGACCTGAACCTCAACTCGGTTTAACCCGAAGGTAAAAGGCGACCGAATTTAAACAGATGGTCAAGTTTGTACTTAGTCCAGGAAGTGGGGCTTTAATACTTTTAAAATTTTTTAAAATAATGACCTTTCATAAGGTTCTGGAACTCTTGATTATCAACGGCTACAAGCATGTTTTATTCTATTTTCTAGATTGTTGGAACATATTTTACTTTGTTCAACTCGAAATTCACCGAAATTCTTGATGAAAATTTAACATCTAACCTTCTTTTCAGAAAATTTAAAGGCTATGTGTCTCAAAGGAAACTAAATGCGTTTTTTCTGCTTCAGATTAGAAGGCTTGATTGTCAAATATTTATAAGAAAACTTAAATTTCGAACCGATATGCACTCGAGCGGACCTAGTTCGTCTTTACTTATTCTCAGTCTTTATAATACTTCCTAATACTAGAAATTCTCCACTGTCCTTATAATTTTGTCGGATATTCAATTAGTATAATTATGTATTTTTTTCGATGGTTATATTAGTAATGAAGATAACAAAAGTTTCGGTGCACATTAACGTAACGTAATGAAAAGGAACGTATTATTCTGTTTTGTTTCGTTCGGATCCCTAATCGTTTTTAATTTCGTTCAAATCATTATTCATTTCGTTTAGTTCATTTTTCGTTTCGCTTGGATCCTTAATAATGTTTCAAATCAGATAGTTCTTTGTGATTATTTCCCTAAAATGCGTTTCCAACATTTATTTTACCGTAAAGCAAACAATAAAGTCGAGCTGTGTAAGCCCTTCAGGACTCAGCCATAGCTTGAAAATATTCTTCTATCTTTTGGTCATATTAACAGAAAGCCGCAAAGAATATTGACGTGAATAGGGAAAATTAAATAAGAGTAGCTCACTAAAACTTCCGGAGTTTTTGTAAAAATTATAAAAAATATCTGAGCACAGTAATTAAAACCACAAGAAGTCTTAACTACCTTCTGATTAAAGAGTGGGTCATTTTGCACCATTGCAACCATTGAAAAAAATGGTTAATCCAAGATTTAGTGATACTTTCAGATCTCGCAGATTACAAACTGTTGGTACATATTATCTCTTGATAAAGCTAACCCAACCAAATTGACAGTTGTTAGTATTATTTGCCTATGTTCTGTGAAGTTGTTTCCGAGTCCATTTAGCGATATTAATTAAAATAAGCAATTGTCAATGTGACCTAGTCCTTTCTGATCTACACTTCAGAAACGCACTGAGTACCAAAAAGTTTTCTAATAATTGTCAATACAAAACAAATTTTTTTTTTGTATTTTATACCAAAAATAATTTTTTTTATAATCTTACAAATGTATTACTCATAAAACCTGGACAAAATGTTCTCCAGTTACGTTAAAGGTTGTGCCGAATATTTCAATGAAAAGATTTCAGACATTTTTCTCTACATATTCTATTAAATTCAATTGACTTACACTTTAAAGTGACTTATTCTAACATAGCTCTTCCTATACGACAGCGACTTACAATAAACATAGACAATATTTATAATTTGACAAATAGATATAGAATATTGGTATGAATAAACAATGGATAGTCGAGTTAAGAAAAGAGAGCATCGAACAAAATGATCGGAGAATTTTATTAACAAAGAGGTGATGAAATATTCTAGCCAATGGGACAGGAATAGGCTGGGATAGATAAGAGAGAATTGAGAAAAAATGTCGGAGAAATATATTGACAAAGTAATAGAGAAATATTAATTCAAATCAATAAGGCTTGGACAGACAAAATTATCGGAGAATTTAATTGTTTAGAAAATGGAGAACAATGACATGAATAAATGAATAATAGGCTGGAATAGAAAAGATATTCGGAGAATTTTATTGATAAAGAGACGGAAAATTATTTACGTGAATAGAGAAGGAAGAGGCTAATATAAAAAATATATCCCGAAAATTTAATTGATAAAGAGAAGGAACAGTATTGACTAGAATAGAGGAGGAATAGGCAGTGACAAGAAAGACGGGATTCGAAAAATTAATTGAATAAGGTTTGAGGTCAGTAGATGAGGCTGGGATAAAAAGCATAGTCGGAGAATTAAATTCATAAGACGATAAGTAAAGATTACTGTTAATAAATGATTTAATTGATTGGAGAGATGAAAAAAGATTAACTTTAATAGAAGAGCAACAGGCTGGGATAGAAAAGAAGGAATTCAAAGAGATAAGCAGAGAATTGCATTGACAAAGTAACAGAGAAAGATCGATTGGAATAGATGAAGCTGAAATAGGAAAGATCTCCGAAAATTTTAATTGATGGAGAGAATAATGAAGATTGTTAAAGATTGACTTCAACAAAAGATTTATCGTCTGAGATAGAGAATTCGGATTTGAAACAGGCAGATGGAAAAATACATTGACAAAGTAAGAGAGATTAAACAATAAGAACACATGAGGCTAGATTAGAAAAGATAGTCGGAAAATTCTATTCATAGAAACATGGTTAAAGGTGGTCGGAAATAGAAGATGTAAAGGTTGGTATAGAAAAAAAGGTATTGGAAAAGATTGTCTGAGAAATGTTTAAAAAAAATTAATAAAGAAATAATAAACTGAATAGATGTGGGATAGGCTGGGGTAAAAAGAAAAGCTGAAGAATAGTATTGACAAAGAAACATAAATAGATTGACGCACATAAAGAAGAGATACGCTAGGATAAAAGAGATCAAAGAAATGTAGTCCTAAAAACGTGAAAAAGATTAGCATGAATAGAAGAGGAAAAGGCTGGGATAGGAAGGACGGAATTGAAAAACGTAGTCGGAAAATTTTTTTTAACAAAGTAATAGAGAAAGACGTACAAGAGTAGATGATGGATAGGCCGAGATAGAAAAAATCGAAGAAATGGATTCCCAACAACATGGAAAAAGTTTAGCGTGAATGGAAAAGTAATAGTCTGGGATTGAACATAGAAATGAAAAATATAGTAGGAGAATTGTATTGATAATAGCATGGAAAAAGTTTGACGTGTGTAGATGACGGATAAGCTATGATATATAGGAAGTTTGAAGAATTTTATTGACAAAGAAACATAATTTGATTGACGTAAATAGAGGAGTAATAGGCTGGGATAGAAACGTGAAAGTTGCAGAAGGTAAAAAATTATATTGGCAAAGACGTGAAAAAGGAATGACGCGGATATACGAGGGATCGATTATGTTATATTGATATATTAAATAGTGGATTAGAAAAGATATTCATAGAATTATATTGGTAGAAAATATAGAAAAGAATGGACATCAATAGACGAAGGATCAGGTGGCCTAATTTATTTTTATCTTTCTCTATTTCAGAGAATGATTATGTTTCAAAAGAATATGATTTCTATCATTTTACTTTCAGCAGAAAGATGTAAAACAGCATAATTAATAATGTCATTAGCAGCATAAAAATCATGCACACATGCAAAAATTGTCCTCTGTCCTTCATTTTTTTATCTTTTGCTTATTTTTTTACATAGTCTCTTTTTGAAGAAATGAGTTCCCTGAGTTTTCAAATAGACCCCAGCTTAGGAATTCACAACTCGGCTGCTTTGGAGTACTCGGGTGGTCCAACAGGAGACCTCTTCCATGTTCCGAGGTGTCTAGCAACCCTCGGGATCATCCCTCCTATTACGTCGAGTGACATCCAGGCTAATATCCTTCCACTTCCTGTCACTTTACTTGCGCGTGTCTATTCTTGTATAGTGTATACTCTTCTATACGCCCTCACCTCTGTGCCTGTCCGTACTCCTCCATTCATTTTTTTACCTTTTTTTCATCAGGACTTTCGTGAAACAGCGCACGTTGAAGCAGCCCTTGGAGGCTATTTCTCGACTGAGCTGTGGAAAAACCATGTCGACGATCCCTGTCGAAACTTTTCCATCGACCTTACTGCAAAAGGTTGCACTTGTCAATGGTAAGTTTGTGATAAAAAAAAATTGTTTTTTTTGACTTTAGAATAGGAGGAATCTGGTCAGCCCCAGACACCAGTTAGCACTGGCTACTCATGATTTTAAATAAATGTTACTTTTGTGATGATAAACCAAGATTATTATCTTTGTAATTGAATAATTTGAAAAAAATTATTTTGGTTAGGATGTCTAAATTATTTAAAATCCGTTAGTAGCTTCCATCAATGTTTTGTGTGCGTTGTAGATGTTACACGTCCCAACGCGTTATATATAGATCTGTATCCTTAATTTTTGACAAAAATAAACAACTTTTCAAACCAATTTTTTAAGAAATGAATACTTTCTTCGATTGATTGAAATTGTCACCTTAATATGAAACTTATTTCTATTATTTTTGGTTTTACGGTCGTGTTGAATAAAGAAAGACTGGAATTATTCCGAGTCAAAATTTTAATTATGAAAGGTTACATCCTTGCTACGTTTCGACCTCAATCTGCCGGTCATCCTCAGGCAAATTGTATTTAATAAATTTTATACAAAAATCCTAGCTAATGAAAAATTTCGATAATTATAGAACAAATCATGAATAAAAAATTAAATTTACCGTAAAAAATGAATTGTGAATTCAAAATTGTGGTCTGATGAAAAAAATTGAAATACAAAAAAAGGTAAAAAATTGCAGAGATTAAATACATGTGATGTTGAAATCAGAGATTATAGAAACATAACTTCGAAGCAGTCAAATCAATTAAACGTTATTTCAAGTTTAAATTATTGGTTATTTAAACATTTATATAAGTGACATTTTCTTAATTGTCGCAAATCTCCGGATAAAATCATTGATCCTAATATTTATAGTTTATTACATTTCAGATTAATGATTATGGACGGACATGTGACAATAATGAGATAAAATGTAATAAAAGATTTTATTTGAGGTTCAATTGGAAGTCATGTGATATTCTTATCCGAGAAATTTAAATTAATTATCAAGAGTTAAATTATAGTTCGTAATTAAGAATAAGATAATTTTAGTTTTTAATTTTTGAGACACGGTTATGATATATGGTACTTAAATCTTGAATGCCTGTTCTAAGATTTATTGAATTTTTATATTTTTGTATGTGGTCACTTCTAAAGTTAATCTTTTGTCAGGGTTTTCTTCTATGTTGAAAATTGCAAGTTTTTAATGTTAAAATCAAACTTATGAGAGCATGAATAAGCATGCTTAACTAAAGTTGTGTTATTCTAATTTTTTTCTACAAATTTTTACACTTCTTTTTTACACTTTTACGCTTTTTTCTCTCAACACATTTTTTCTGAGAAAAAGACTATATGGTTATTTAAAAAGTCTTTAAATTATGATCTCAGTTTATGACTACAATCTCCCTATTGTAAATTAAATGGTATATTTTATAAACAAATCTTTGGTTTTCCAAAGGGATCACCAATTTCTGCTGCATCTGCTAATATTGTTATGAAAAATATTGAGAAAAATGTATTAAAAAACTTACATTCTCATATTTTCTTTTATTATCGATATACTTATGATACGTTAATTTTTCATCCAAAAAATAAAGTAAATGATATTCTTGAAAAATTTGATTCTGCAGATGAAAAGATGAAATTTACCATTGAATTATCGAAAGAAGATACAATTAATTTTTAAAATTTAACACTATCAATAAACAGAAAATAAAAAAATCATCATCAATTGGTTTTGAAAATTAATTTGGTCAGGACGTTTTCTTGATTTGCCCCATACCACCCAATTTACAATACAATTAGTGTTGTTTTTGTCTAAGTCGACAAAGCGATGAAATTGTTAAATGCAAAATTTTACAATGAAAATTTGAATATTGTTAAAAACATGCTACTAAAAAATGCTTATCCTTGAAAACTGTTAATGATAGTTAAACGTTATAAAACTATTGCACATTCAAAAAATAAAAACAACCATAACAAAAATCCTTTAACGGGAATAAAAATTATAGTAATCCCATATATTAATGGTTTTGATGAAACTCTGTATAAAATTGGTAATATAAAAAATAATATTTCAGTTGTTTTTTCTTTTAAAAACACTTTCAATAAAATTCTCTTTGCAAAATTTAAAGACACAATCAATAAACCTAATAAAATAAATACTATGTATATAATTTCATGTCTTAATTGTAACTTAATATATATTGGACACAAATTTAGACACTTAAAAGTTAGAATTAAAGAACATGAAAGATATGCAGAAAAAATAAGAATAACACAGCTTTAGCTAAGCATGCTTATTCATAGTTTTATAATTTTGATTTTAATATTAAAAACGTTAAAATTGCGTACATAGAAGGAAACTCTGATAGAAGATTAAATTTATAAATGATTCACATACAAAAATATCAAAATTCAGTCAATTTTAGAACAGACATTCAAAATTCAAGCACCACATATCATAACTTTATGTCAAAAATTAAAAAAAAAAAAAATTATGTGATTCTTAATTTACAATTTCAATTTAACTCTTAATAAATAATTAAAATTTTCCGGGTGAGAATATTACATGAATTCTAACCTAACCTCAAATAAAATCTGTTATCACGTTTTAATTCATTTATGTCACACGTCCGTCCATAATCATTGATCTAAAATGTAATAAGCTATAAGTATTAAAATTCAGGATTCTATCCTAAAATTTTTGCCAATTAAAAAAAATGTTAATTATATAAATGTTCAAGTAACCAATAATTCTAATTAAAAATAGGCTGGTGCTAAAGATACGCGACGCGCAAGCATATCTTCAAAACTAAAGTTACGTGATGTGTGTTGGATACGTGATAGCTCCACTTCGCGTTAGTTTAGCAAAGTTGCTACAGTGACGTGAAGTGGATGCGTTATCATTAGGTGCATTTGATTACAATAATAATTAGCCAATTACCTGAAGTTAAGATCAAGTTTATTAATAATCGAATCAGTCGAAATTCAATATACATTGGGGCTGGGCTGAAAAAAAATGGAAGTAAAGTGATGTACAGTAAGAGCATTTTTTCACGGAGGAAATTTGTGAATTTCAAAAAGTTATTTTTCACTCCACTTATTCAAGAGCCGAAATTTTGGTACGAATGAACTTATAGAAAGTTCGTGACAAAAAAAGAACTCAGCTTGTCGAGAAGCACAAATGGAGAGCTGAAAAAGAGGCTATTTGTACTGAAGTTTCGGTGAGAATAAACTTATAAAAACTTCGTGACAAAAAAAAGTCAGCGTGTCGAGAAGCTCAAATTGAGCCGGCAAATCAGCAAAATCTTGAAACAAGCTAAACACGGCCTAACAAGCATGGCGAAAATGGCAATGCGCTCGCTGCACGAGGTGGACATGGTCATGATGGGTCCCTATCATGTCACATGCGGCAAGCCTGTTTGCGGCAGGTCACACCTGCAGCATGTCGCACCTGCGGCATCTCTCACCTGCTGCATCTCTCACCAGTGATAAGGAATTCGACCAGTA
>JAUELO010000325.1:426249-440638 GCA_032357855.1 Amphibolips quercusostensackenii
ATTCTTAAATGGCATAAAAATGTCTACAAAAAGAGTCTATGTTTTTTCGTCACAAACAAATAGAATAACTTTGTCAAATTTCAATTAATGAAATCGGGATGAAATTCCTTTGATTGATCCTACTCTTCTACACATTTAAAAAGAAATTGTTATACTTGAAGAGGGGGGAGGGAAATAGTTTTTTTTTTTAAATTACTGCCGCTGCAATTTTTAACCAACGGAGCTGAAATTCAGGTCAAGTACAGAATGTAAGTTGTTCTATTTGTTAATAAATTTTCAAGGCAATGCATTATTACTTTGTTGCTAATTATGGTGACTGCCTATGGAAGGATTCGCGTGGTCTGTGGCGGCGGAGTGGGGGAAACCGGTGCTGCCAGTCGGGCGCTCGCGCCAGAATTCAAGCCACGCATTCAAATTGGAAAAAATTTGTATATCTCCGTAACCAATTTTTTTCTAATTTGGGGCTAGCTTTCCGTGCTGATAACAAATCTGTTTAGAAATTCTCAAAAAAATTATATCTGCTCTCTGTAATCTGCAAATATTTTATTTATCTTCTTTTTTCTTACCAACAATTTATTGTTTATTGGACTAGGTATAAAATATACCTAACTGTTTATAATAACTACTTGTAATAAATTATTCTACAAAAAAAATTTATTCTTGAAATGATGCCTACAAACCAAGCATAATGTATGTTTCTTTATTTTAATCTAAAAAAATTAGGTTATTATGAGGAAAAAGTGCTGCAGATATTATGTTTATACAATCATATTTATTTACATAAATTTTGTAAATTTCAGAGTTTTTAAAATTCAATTATATACTTTCTTTGGCCGTTTTTATAATAACCGATAATCTAGTATCTGTTGCAATAAGAAGAATTGCAGGTAAATTTATAAAATTTTGTCTAATAACCGAACAAAATCAATGTGTCTATTTTTTAATCCTATAAACGACAGCTCTTTCGTTAAGAAAGGCAGAAAACATTTAACACTTGAAGCCTATTTATGAGACCCTTACCTGTAATTCTTCTCTTTGTAAGAAAAGATAAATGAAATAGTATTTACATTAAGTAAAAACTATTGAAAGAATACCTCTGGATCTGCTAATAACACGTTGCATGAATAGAAAAAAATGCACATTTCAGGCCGAATTCTTTATTATATATTTGCTGTCCTAATAAAGAATCATAGCATCTACATTTTGCTATAAGGCTTGCTTATTTGCATGCCGCACAGTAGTTGAAATCAGGAATTTAGTTATTTACAAAGTCTACAGATAGAGTGGTCCAAAAAGTGTGCTTTCGATTTTTGGTGCTCGATTTCTTCCATTTTGTTGGTTTGTCGGAAAAAAATTCCTTATTCTTTTTTAAATCGTTTAGCATCAACCCGTACCCCTAGGCTTTAAAAATTAACATGGAGTTTTAAATGGAAAATGCTTGGTTCAAGAAAAAAATGGAAAAAGGAGTACTTGTTACTAAGTTATTTAGATTAAAGTTAAAATACCTCTCACTGAATGTATAACGAATTATTTCCATACAATAAGTTTTAATTTGTACCCAAAAATAAAATTCACATGTGAAACTCATGCTAAAGACGGTATTTTTAAAAAAATTTTTAACATAAACAATTTACGTTCAATAAGTAACAAGTTTCAAAGTATTTTTAATTACTTGTAAATTGTTTAAACAATTATTATTTGTTCGGACAATTTTTCGTCAGTATATCGTGAAATTTCATTATTTTTTGGAACTGTCTAATATCAAAAAACGTCTCGAATCAATACAGGAGAACTCATAGAATACCAAAAGTTGCATGATAATAAATCTAATTGTTATAAACAAATTAAGTAGAGAATTCAATTACGGAGCGATATAATGAGAGGATATTTTTGTTTCTACTAGAATTGTTGTGGTTTATCTCCAGCATAACCGTTAGTTGTGGAGTTGTATGGAATTATTATTTTTATAAACAATTATGATTAAAAAATTCATAGGTTCGCAATTTTTTAAGTTTAATAAAGTAGATTTTCACCTAAACTTTTCAGATTTGCTCTGTAGGCAAATCACTTTTGAAAAAAAAGTAATAAACAAAACCTTATTATTTTTTTTGTTGAACAAATAAATTATTAAATAAATAAACATATATATTCATATATACAGGGTGGGCCATTTTAATCTATCTTAGAAAATAACTCAGAATTTTGGTTAGATATAGAAACATGTTTCAGACAAAATTTGAAGGAGACAGAGGGTGTCAACTACTGGTACCAATGACCTTGACCTTGAATTCGATTTTAAAGGTTATTTAAAAGTCCAAGTGATTTTTTTAAACGAGAACCCCTCCTTTTGACTCCAGATTTGAAAAAAAGGGAAATTTCACGTTTAAAATGATATTTTTATAAAGGTCATAGCAAGGTCGAATAGAGGTTAAATTTGCAGTAATGTTTAAATAATGGGTGTTAGCACGAAATGGAAGTTGGAAACGGGCAAAATGTTTTGAAAAAAAGTTATCAGAGGAAAAGGGATCACCTACTATTACCAATGACCTTGAATTTGATTTTCAAGGTTATTTGAGGGCTATTTATCGCAAATTTTACCTGCATCCGACCTTGCAATGATCTTTGTAAAATATCATTTTGAACGTAAAATTTCTCACTTTTTTTATATATGGGGTTAAAAGTAGGGGTTTCCATTAAAGAAAATCACTTTAACTTTCAAATGACTTTGAAAATCGAATTCAAGGTCAAGGTCATTGGTACTAGTATTAAACTTTCTCTGTCATCGTCTCCGCCCCCCCCCCTCAACTTTCGACTAAAACATTTTTTTATATCCAACGAAAATTCTGAGTTATTTCCCATAATAGATTAAAATTATCCACCCTGTATATGTAGCTTTGAATTAATAAATATAAAGAAGTTTAAATTTCGAGATTGCGCCTAATGGATTTTCTAGAAATTTAATTATCTTTAATCTGAAAAAAAGTCGTCACTGTAAGAAAAATATAGTTACTAACTAATGACGTCTATTAACGTGTCTTATTTTAATTTCTGGATACTGTCTGACGTTGACACGGGTCTTGAATCTTGTTCATGTCGACGCGGCGGATATGGACTTGATTCTGAAAAAAATATATAGTGATTTTTTATTGACGAATTTTTTCATCCAACCCTTAAGTTATTGGTCCAAAATAAAGACAGCCTACATGTGGTCGCAAAGTCGGTTAAGATTCACACGTAAATAAGCAGAAAGATGCGATGCGTGAAATGTATGTTTCAGACAGTACACTCCATTGCGCACTCGAGGTCCGGCATCGTCCTCCAGGACTTCGAGAAATAAACTATATTCGTGATCGAATTCCCGGCTTCGGGCGACTGCCTGGAAAAGCTACTTTTCAGAAAACTTAGTATTTTCACATCAACCGAATTTCTATAGCCGAAGCTTCTTTTATGGACATCATGTCTAAATTCATACGTTTGATCTTATACCAAAAATATTTTATAGGTTTTCCTATACAATTCAATTTCTAAGGTACAATTAATTTGTGAAATTAGAGATTCAATTAAAAAAATATCTCTTTTACATAAACCTATTCTACAGAAGATTTGTGTATTTCGAAACAATACAACTTTTTTGTGTACAACATTTTTTGGCTTATATAGGTCGAGAAATAAGCTATACTCTGAAAAGGATGCGATTCAGAAAAAAACGTTGGTAACAGAGAATTTACATCTTAATAAATTTCATATTTATTCTGCAAAACATTTTTGATGTAGTCAATAGTTTAAGAGAGAACCTAGTTGATTTTTCATGGTGCACTTTTATAACAAGCTTACGGATATTGAAAACCCACAAATATTTTATTTTGAAAATTTGTTCTACAATAAATAATTTTCGCAAAAAAATCAATTTTGATTTTGAAAAATGGTTGACTTTTGGTTTTCTGCTGTATTTTTTGTAAAGAAGGCTTATAAAACAAAATCCAGATAATGATATACAAGAACCTTTTTTTAATTGAAAAACTCCAAGCAAACAATTTTTGCAAGTAATTAATATGGAAATTCACGTCGCAGACAAATCTATGAACCAATTTTTCAGATTTAGTCTGAAAATATAAGCCGATTAATAATTCTCTTATCAAGCTAATAAAATTTTGGAGATAATTTTAGAGACCAAATTAAAAAAAAGCACTTTAACTTAGCTAACACAAGATAGTTTAAATACTAGGCATTATAAGACTAAACTGTGAAATCGGTACAGCTAATTTTATAGAAAATAAAAAGTAAGAGTGCTTTGAGCCGGAGCAAATATTTTTTTAATTGGTCATATCTTTAATTAAATTCATTATTGTAATTTAGGGACTGATTATGTTCAGTTTGATAAATTTCTTTTATTCTGTATGAAATTTAATTTATCGACACATACGCATTCTATCAATTAAAAAAAATCTTTTTGATTATCACCGTAAAAACTAGTGATGCTCTTAAAGTATTCATTAAACGAAAAAATGTTTTAAAAACAAATGTGTAATTTATTAAGGTTTATATTTTAGTCTGCAATATTTTCTTGCAAATAAACAATTTTCACTGTATAGTTCGTTTTTTGGGAGAAAAGAAACTTGTATTTTTATAAAATACAAAATTTCTTTATAAAATCTTTATAAAATGCACAGAAAAGCTTCTGCAACTTTTTTGGTATAAGGTTCGTTGTCAATTGAATCCCCCCCCCCACCCCATCACCTCCCCTATGCCTCCTGGATTTCCATACTATTACAAAACTCTTAACAATATAGATATCAAACAAACGATATTGAAGAGAAGTGTCAAATATATGTTGACCACGACCCTCCGCTGCCTCAGACGATTTTCGAATTAAGGAATAAGACTGTAATTACAAAGCATTTTAGAAAGAAACGTTTGCGGAATTAAAATCTACTAAGAAGAAACAAAATAATTCCCTTTGAAAAGGGAGCTTGCAATAATGATAATAATAATAATAATATGATTATAATATGGCTGAAAATAAAAATATTTTTCTGGTATAAATGTAATCTTCAATACTCACTTCCTACGCTTTTGTATTTCGGTGAGGGTATTCGTACGGCCGTACGCAATCTTGCAAAAGATTGGGGTAGTTGAAATAGGATTACATGGTGGGGGTGGTGAAAAAAACTTTCACCAATCATGCCGGGCATACGAATAGACACTTCGTATATTTTTATTTACATTATGATTATTATACTATTATTATTGCTAACTCCCCATTTGAAGGAAAATATTTTATTCATTTTAATTTTTTAATATCTTTGTCAACTTTTACCTCACAAATTCATGAAATTTAATTTCGCAGATTTTTTTCATCGCAGATGTTTTTGGTGGTATTTTATGTCTTATTGTGAATTTTTTGTGAATAATGTATGTTCAATGAATTAATTTTTATTTCGATTTTTTTCGTACGTACATTTTGTATATACCATTAAAACAATAAACTATTATTTTTGTGTGCGTTTTTTGTGGATTCAATCAAATTTGAAGAAAATATGTATGCAAATTTAAAATAAAAAATTAGAACCATCCTAAGGTACAAACAGTTAAGAACTAATTGAAGTCTTTTTAATGATTCAAACTGAATTTCATGAATAAATCTTTAAGGATATCTATTGAGATTTTCAGTAATATGCCCAAACATTTGACAAAAAATTTAGAATTTGTCAGTTTATAACAAGTTCGACAGAAATGTTGAAACCTAATTAAAATGAACTTCGACACGAATACTTCACCCAGCTATTTAAAAGAATGGATTATTCTCTAGAAGTGCAGAAACACATTAAAAACTAAAATTCTCAACTGTTTGGCGACGATCCAGGCACTCTTAACTACATTCTTTAGATTTAAAAGCAACTACAAGTTCATGTGAAAAAAAAGAAAATCTTTATGTACAACTTTCCAGCTCTGATTGTATCTCGACAAAATTTTTTCCCTCCGTTTGTTATACTTGGCGGGAAGTGTTCTCCATTTACCATACCCCGAGCGGAAAGAGCGTGTCTTTTAAAGTCTCGAGCTTGGATGAGCGACAGAAGTGTACGAACTATTGGAAAAGTTGGCATAATCTAATAGAAATGTTAATGCATTTGTGACGTTGGGGAAAAAGGCAACAGAGTTCGAACGTCCGAAAAAGGAAGATTTTTCATGAGTCCCGACAACTGTGTAGGTGTGTAAACTTTGAGTGTGAAAATAATAATAATAATAAAACCTTCTCGCTATTCTTTTGCATATTTGAATGCCTCCAGCGCCCGCGAAATCTGAAAGCTTTTATGGAAAAGTCATTCTTTATGCAGATCACGTACTGCGTTGAGCAATGCAACTGGACCTGAACGTCGATTTTCATTTCCTGATTTTTTTTTCAGACTGATGCAGGATTAATTCATCAGATGCATACGCGATCTCAGTTACTTACAGAAACCTGATCGCAAGTTTCGTTTCGATTGAATCGAACCCTCCCTCGTAAATGGCTCCTGTTATTTCGTCGAATCAACGGGAGAGAGAATATTTAACTTTTTTGGTAACCGCAATTCAATTTAAAGAATAAAAAAAATCTTAACCTGACCCCGATACAAAATACTTCTACATTCATGAGAAAACATATTGTCGAATTTCTTATGAAATAATTCACCTTTAACTAAAACAACCCAAAAAAAGCGCGCTATCATATACAAAGACGCGCACTATATTTAAATATTTTGAAACTTTTTAAGCATTTCAGAATTATTTAAGGTATTTGAAATGCCTAATCATTTTTTAAACCTGTTGAAATTACTTAAAATCTCAAAAGTTCCATTAAAATATTTTAGATGTTTTTCAATGCCTAAACATTTTCTGAAATTCCTCACAATGTTTAGAAATCAGTCGAAATACTGTGAAACCCTTCGAAAACTAGTGAAATCTCTTTAAATATTTTGAAACAAAAATTGTAAAAAATTAAGAGTTAGCAGTGAATTTCATTTTTAAATTTCAAATGTAATGAATAGAGCAATTTAAATTCACTCAAAAGCCAAGAATGTTTCTAACAACAATGAGTGCGAGATTTTGGAGACATTTCGTTAGACCACTTTTTTCACATTCTCATCAAAGAAGGTATTAGATTTTTGTAAAATTTTACCCCCCCCCCCTCCTTGCGTTTTGTCAAATGCCAATGTGCCTGCGTGTGCTGTAGATTTTGAGACTGCTAGCACGATAACTTGTGAAATAATGGACAGATTGGATTGGCCCTTGGTACACTCTTTCACTGTCTTAAACTAAAAGTCAGCTTCGTAAGCCAGATATTTTGGATAAAAATAAAAAAACTTAGAGCTCTAAAAAAATTTTTGACACAACTTTTTTTAAGATTTAAAAATTCTATGTACGGCTATTTGCAGTACTTGAAACCGAAAACAATTTATCTAATAACTTTTTTTAATTTTAAATTACTATAGTTATAGCATTTATAAAATTTAAAAAGCAAAAATGACAATTTTAAGCCAAACTACTCACAATATGAAAAGAAGTGAAATGAACAAAAAAGTTGCTTTTTAAGCTCCCCACAAGAATTTCATTACAAGTTTGTTAATTTTCTTAAAGAATCTAAAATAAAAATTTTGATCACACAAAAAAATGAAAAATAAAAAAATTCCATTTGGCGGTTAAACTATGAAAAATACGAAAAAAGATACGCAAACAAAAATCGTGTATCCAAAAAAGATCTACCAATATTTTAAAAGTCACTTTTTCATAGGAAGCGTAGTTTTAGTTTTATTCTCAAAAAACAACATTAAAAATAAAATAAATTAAATTTTTGGGCAAACGACACAAGCTAGGAAAAAAAATAAATAGGTGAAATTTGTTCAGTTAAAAAAGAGCTGCAAATGTGTTATTATTCATTTTTTGTTAGGATGCGTAGTTTTTGTTTTAATCGTAAAAAATAACATTACAATACAAACATGAATTTTTGGAACTACAAAGCAAGGTAAAAAAATTAATAGACAAATGTTGTACACCCAAAAAAGATCTATGCATAAGTTATTGATTATTTTTTGATATAACGCGTTTTTTTTGTTTTAATTGTAATAAATAAAATTAAAAATAAAAGAATTAAATGTTTGGACAAAGAACACAAGCTATGAAAAAAATTAATAGATGAAAGTTGCTAAACCGAAAAAGGGCTACCAAAATAATTTTTTGATGCGACAAAAAGTTCTGGTTTCAATCACGAAAAATAACATTAAAAGTTTAAAAAAAAGTTTTTGGAAAAACCACGTGAGAGAGGAAAAAAATGAAGACAAAAGTTGTCCAACCAACAAAGATCTACAAGTTTGTAATAAGCTTTTGTTATGAAAATACATAAATAATAAACTTTTTGGAAAAACGAGATGAGACACAATAACATTTTACTCGACAAAATTTTTCGCCTAAATTATATGTAAAATTTTTCTCAGAATCACTTTACGCTAGGATGCGTATTTTTGGTTCAAATCGTAAAAAATAACATTGAAAATAATTAAATAAAAGTAAAGGAAAAACGACACAAGCTGCGAAGCAAATTTTACTTAACAAAGTCGTTTTGTTTTGTAAAGAATCCGCACTTTTTTCAATTCTAAAAACAAGACAATGAAAATATGTCTGTTTTATACTAATGCATATTATGAATTGTGATAATATACATTTATTGAAGTAATACACATTTGCAGGGTTGATAAAAAAAAATTTTATGCAAAATAAGGAACAAATATCAAAGTGAGCATGACAAATAAAATTTGTACTTCATTGTGCAATATCTGAGATGATTAGAATGTGTTCAATGAAGCCGAAGGAGCTTTAACAAAAGAAAACTTACAATCACCGAATTACAGTTTTCGATGTTTTGAAGTTTAATTTTGAAAGGCCTGTGCACAAATCTGGGGGAAGTATAAAGACCCAGCGCGCAACGCGAGGTAAATATGTTATCGAGCGTAAAGCGCAAAATAAATATATTATTGAGCGCAAACTTGATAATATATTATGGCGAGAGAAGCGAGCCGCGCCATAAGAATGTGTCCGCGCAGCAGGCAGATTTTTGTAAAATTAATTTATGTCTACCCTTACGAATTAGAAGAGAATGACTTCTCTTTTAAAGCAAAGTGAATAATTAAAGAATATTTAAATTATGGAGTATGTTTTTACAAGAACTATCGTTTTATATTATGTACATACAGCCTATTTAGATAAACAATTTGAGATGAGTTACAAACAAGAAATTGAAAATATAAATAGAAACAAACTTGGATTCTTGACCCCTGAATTGTGTCTTTCGGAAAATGGCGCCGCACCGCGGATTAGGGTGTGAGGAGCCGCGGGGCCAGAAGGGGATTTCGTTTGTAGTCAGTCACGGGTAAAAAACAGGAGCGTAGCAATAAATCTCTTTTCCTTAACGGCCTAACTGGGTAACTGCATCACGATGCTGCGCGCAGTTCACTCTCAAGCAGGAAGATCACACACGTTTACATAGCGAAAAAGCACGATGACGGGACCGCATCGAATATCAGTGGGTCTGCGATGCTTAAAACTAATTGGACCGATCGGATTATTTCGTCTCATGATTCAAGAAACTAATTTCATGCGAACGAATGTGCCTGCGGACTACTTCTTTGACTTTGGCAACAGCGCCACATGACGCACGAACTCTTGTGTATCTCGAAGTTATTGCCTCCACAATGCAACATAGGTGCTAGAAACGATCGCTTGGCAGCCTCTTTATTTATCTAATTGGATGGACAGAAAAAGTATGATCGTTTCGTAACCTCTAAGTGTCAAGTGTTGGCAAGTGTTTTGCAAAGTGTTTTGTTACAAAATAGTGATTTTCTTTTGGACACTGCTGTTTTCGAATGGTTTAAGCAAGCGAGCAATTCAGAGCGAGACAGAGTTGATTCAGTATCCGAAACGATTATTCAAGAAAAAGCCCTCATTTCAAGCCAGATGCTGACCGGTCCAGAGACGTTTAAGTACGTAAGCAGGAAAAAAATTTTTTTTAACGTATAACAGCAAAATTACTTTTTTTTTTTTTTAAATAGTTAGTTTCTCTTGCAAAAGAGTTTCCACTACTTAAAAAAATCCTCCGAAAATGGTGCATAAACCCCTGACTGTTTACGTTCTGTGAACTTCTATTTAGCAGCGTTAGTCACAGAACCGGACACAAATCCAAGTACGACTGTACTTAAAAATGCATACTAAAATTGGCTGATATTTACGTGAATGAAACAGCTACTCTAATTAATGGATTTAGATTGTGCATCAGTCAGAATTATTACTGATATGGATCCATTTCTTAATGATGTTAATTTAGAGAGAGGGATGACTTATTATAAAAATATATATTTTGCATAGATGGGACTTTAGGATATGAAAATATTTTACATGTTATACATTCTACACATCGAGAATATGTATATATTTTCAAATATTTCAAGACTTAGTACAGTACATATAAATATAATCATAATTTGAAAAATCTGCCCGCTACGCTGGCACATTTCCATCATGTATCTTGTGCTTCGCACTCGATTTTTTCCTAAATGCAAACTTTTTTACATATCAAATTTCAGGTGGAAATACACCACTGGTGCAATACTAGCCCAGTAGAGATTGCCGCAGTCCCAGTACTGGGCATCTGTACTGGTCCAGCACAGGTTCTATACTGACAAATCGCTGGCAAACGAAAATGCTAGAATTTATTTAAAAAAAAAAAAATCATTTAATTGCTTTAAGGACTATCCATTTATTATCATATGGCTGCATATCATCCGAATATTATTTATAATCACAAAAGTGTGAATTTTAAACTTTTGGTTTAATTTTAACACCCACTATTGCTATACTCTAAAGATATAACAAAAAAGGTATTTAAAAAGTTAATAATAATTGATTGCGAGTATTTGGTCTGTACGTGTTAATGGTCATGCTTAGAAAGAATACATGTATCACATTTTTAAACATTATATTATGAATAAAATTTCTAACGCCACGAGGTTTCGAACCTATACCTATACCTAAATCTATCGCCTAACAGTCGGTAGTCTTAGCCATTACTCTATACTTACAGAATCGAAAGTAAATAAAGAAACCATTCTCATAAGCCACAGCTCAAAAAAGTTAAAAGAATAATTTTTTAACTCTTTTTGATGATATTTTTTATTATTACACGACATCATATGGATGTAAAATAAATGAACTGTTAAAGGAAATATGAGTAAAATAATTTTTTAATAAATAATTTAGATTACAATTTTTTCTTTGTGCTATATTTTGTTCTTTTGCGTTTCAAACCACTTTACTACTTTTGACAATAGAATAAAATGGCATTTTTAATGAGCACTCAAAATTTGCATCGACGGAAATTAGAAATGTTATCATGTACAGCGACAATTTTTAATAACAAATTTTTTTTAACTTTCGTGTAAGTTTTTTTTTATCTGTTTTAGACTATTCTACAATGATTTAGAATTATATCCAATCTAATTTTTTCTGAACATTCACAATTTTTCATGAAGTGGAACTTAGAATATTTTATATTAAGAAAAGGATTTTAAAAAATGGTCTCCACCTTAATTATATTGTCAATATCTCCAAAATTTGAAAGACCCTGACAACATTTTTTCACGTGTTCTTTTTTACGTCTATTTTTGTACCACTGGAATAGTGCTGCCAGGTTGTGCAGCCAACCTTTTGCCAGTACTGGGCGAACCGACGGCTGTCTGTACTCGTGAGCAGTACTGGGCTACTACTGCGCCGGTGGTGGACTCCGGCGGACTTCCGAAATTTCCACCTGGAAATTATTTTATATTTATTTCTGTA
Source organism: Amphibolips quercusostensackenii (assembly GCA_032357855.1). Classification (NCBI taxonomy): domain Eukaryota; kingdom Metazoa; phylum Arthropoda; class Insecta; order Hymenoptera; family Cynipidae; genus Amphibolips; species Amphibolips quercusostensackenii. The sequence continues at coordinate 438,109 of JAUELO010000325.1, forward strand.
TCTCGGCCTGGGACTGCTTATTCAGATATTGAAAATTTAGGTACATATTTTGTTTTTTATGATAACTATAAAATTTGTTCCTAATTTTGCATCAACTCTTATTTTTATCTACCCTACAAAATATACTATTTCAATAAATTTATATTATTACAATTCATGATATGCATTTATATTGAAACAGATGTATTGTTATCGCCTTGTTTTTATGAATTAAAAAAGTGCGCATTCTATGAAAAACAATTTTGTTAATAACATTTTATTCCACCTTGTGTCGCTTCTCCAAAAAACCATTTTGCTTATTTACAATGTTATTTTTTAAGATTTAAACAAAAATAACTATTCTACATGAAAATAAGTAATAAAAAATTTGTTAATTTTTTGCATAAGCAGCTTTTGTCTATTTTTTTCTTACTTGCGTCGCGTTTCCACAATATTTTTTACAAATTTTTAATGATATTTTTTACGATCAAAACAAGAACTACGCATCTTATCAAAAAGTTATTTAAAAACATTTTTAGATTTTTTTTGTGCAAACAATTGTTGTTTATTAATCTTTTTTTGTAGTTTCTGTCGCTTGCCCAAAAATGTGAATTTTTTATTTTTAATGCTGTTTTTTACGAATCAAAGAAAAAATACCCGTCCTGTTAACAAGTGATTAATAAAAAGTTTGTATATTTTCTTTAGATACATAATTTTTGGCAATTTGTCTTTTTTTAGCTTGTGTTGTTTGTCCAGAAATATAATTTTTTTATTTTATCGTTTTCGATTAAAACAAAAACCACGCGGTACACCGAAAAATGATTCATAACAAATTTATAGATCCTTTAAGGGTGAATAACTTTTGTCCATTAATTTTTTCTTGCATCTTGCGTTGTTTTCCCAAAAAGTTAATTAAAAAAAGAAATTTAAATGTTGTTCTTTACGATTGATCTGAAAACTGCGTATTCTATCAAAAAACGATTAATAAAAATTTTGTAGCTCTGTTTTTAATAAGCAACTTTTGTTTATCTATTTTTTTCGTAGCTTCTGTCGTTTGTCAAAAAATCTTTCTTTTTTGTTTTTTATTTTGTTTTTTTTACAATTAAAACATAAACAACGCTTCCTATTAAAAAGTAATTTTTAATATAGTAGATAAATTTTGTTGTACATTTTTTGTGTTTTCATCTTTTTTCGTGTCTTGCATAGTTTAACCGCAAAATGAAAGTTTCGATTTTTTATTATTTTTTGTGCGATCAAAATTTGAATTTTTGATTTTTTAAGAAAATTAAAAAATTTGTTGTGATAATCTTGTAGGGCTTTTAAAAATAAACGTCTTTCAACATTTGACTTTTATCATATCGTGCGTTGTTCTCAAAACGTGTACATTTCACAAAAAAAGAGTGAAGGGGGGGTGGGTAAAATTTTACACAAATCTTATACCTTTTTTGACGAGAATGTGAAAATATGTTTTACAAGAACCGTAAATTTAGATATTTAAAAAATATAAATAACATACAATCATAGCTTATTCAAACACATTTTTTCATCATCTTTCTTCCGTAATAAAAAAAGGTAAATTCTATACTATACAAAAATTGAGATTATAGTAAAAATAAGTTAATAACAAAAATTTAAAAACGTATTTTACTTCAATAGACTGGATAATTTTATATATTTAAAAATAATTAGGTCTATAAGTAAGGAAATTGTCTAGATTTATAAATTAATATAACAAACGAATACTTCAAAGACGAATAATAAAGTTATACAAAAAAAATCAAAATAGAATAACAGGGCACAGAAAAACGTTGGTTCATTTTTGTTGCAGCTCATTTGTTATGCTCTCGAAATAAGATATTTTTTTCTCAAAATGAGAATACTTTAAGTGCGAAACTGTAACATGAACATAGATGCATTCTTATTCTCTGGTGTCTTATTTTTGTTTCAACTCAAAATAAAACCGAGTCAGCATACTTATGAGGATCGGCGTTTTCCTGTCAGGAGCGCGCAAGACACTTTATTAATTCGCAATACTAAATGGGTATCTTAGCAATTGACATCAATTCTCCAAGTTCTTAGTTATGTTCTTCTCCTGCCATAAATGTTGTTTATGATAAATCTCAAAGCTTTGTTAATTATTTACAATCCAGATATAAACAACATTCTGGTCAGTTCGTTTATTGATATATGGTGCTGTTGGACATACCAATCACCCAAGCGAAAAATATTTAAATGACCAATAATTTAATTATTTATTGTTACTTTTCCAAATTATTCAAATAAATCGCTAAACTAAGTTTGAGGTTTTTACATCAATAAAGTTTTAATAATGGATTGTAGGAAGACTAAGAAGTGACATGAGACTTTAGGCGGGGAAGGAGGCTGTATCTCTCTCTTTCTCTCTCATAAGCCTACCGGCCTTGTGTAAGTCAGTGTATTAGCACGGTAGGCGCAACCACGTCGATCATTGCTATGGATATAACTAAAAGTAAAATTTTTCGCTTCGCAAGGGGGGTTAAGTTGGTGTCCGACGCCGATTTTTTTTTCACTT
>JAUELO010000325.1:475418-492347 GCA_032357855.1 Amphibolips quercusostensackenii
AAGAGTACACATAGTTTCGACATGCTCACCTTCGAAGGCCCCATGTAGGCTGCCACGAAGGAACAATAATGTAACCCTCTGTAGTGTCCAGCTAAGCTTCCTGTAGTGCCCAGCTGAGCCCTCTGTAAGCCCACATAGGCCCTACAGTAGTCTTCCCCTTTATTGACCTGTAAAAGCATTCCTAAAATTTATAAATCGAGTTTAATTTAGAGTCATTAGCAGTTATACAAAATTTACATATTATAGTATACGAAACGTCTTTTATCAAAAATAATATTTGCAAAATAAAATGAATTTTGTTTTATACTTATTACTTTTATTTTAAGACACTTAGCACATAATAATATTTAGGTAATGTTTTGAAATCTCTAATGACTCTGAATACAATTTTCATTTCTTAGAAAATCTGTTATTATAATGGTGTCAGAATTTGAACTATGTAATGACAAAGCAGTTATTATTTTTTGGAGAAAAAGTATCCTAAAAAATTATAGTTAATGATGAGTTTATCGTAAATGACGTTTATTTTCTTTGTGTATAAAGGTTTCAAAATTTCGATTCCTAATAAGTGTGAAAATTACTAAAGCTATATTATAAACTTTCTTACCTCATCGTCAATGAATTTTATTCAGCTATATGTTAAAAGAAAAAGAATGCGATTATGCTGTTCTAACCACAAAAGCGCAACGTGAGAAAAACACTTATGTATTAAGTCAAAGAGAGAACACCTGCTTTTTGGAAAAAATCTTTAAACTGTACTTTGTAATTTTCCATATATCAAAAAAGAATTGCAAAATAAATCACAAATCTGTATAAAATTGAATTAAGCAACGTTTTATGCGTACTTTGTTAAGGTGTGTGCTGGCGAAAAAGAAATTGCGCCGAATGGCGTCGAAGGCAACCGTTGGATCAGGTAACGGAACAAAACATCCAGAATCGAACCGGTTCGAGAATCTAGTCAGCCAGTGAGATGACAGAAATGACTGCCAAATTCGGCGTGAAAACACAAATGAAATGTATATTTCTTTCCATTCAAGATTTATAGAACATAATTATAATGGATTAAAATATTATTTCAATAAAATTAGTATACTTAAAACGAAGCGAAACTATAAAAAATAAACTAGTGAAATTTCATCAACTGGCCTTAAACCTTTTTTTATGTTTTTGCCGAGATCAAAACGGACAACAAACATTTTTGTGTTTATAGTCACTTCATCGGACTTAGATTTTAGTTGAATTGTGGAAAATTATTCTACGTTCCACAACCCCGAAGAAAATCTGAAAGATTATGATAAAAATGTTTTTTGGATTTTTTCACAAAAGTTTAATCTTTGTTTTTGGAGTTATTTTTTTCAACTTTGTGATCGGACTTAGAATTTTTGGTATAAAAAAATAAAGGGGCGTATATGTAGGCTTCAGCTAGGTGTTTCCGCAGTGGGCCGCCTTTGTGGGGCATCTAGACTCTCTAGAGGGCCACTAACTAAAAGAGGCCAAGCTAGGCAATTTCCATACAGGTATGTGTAAAATCAGCAAGTTTTCAATTCAAAGGTTTTCAATTTAAAAAGATTGAATTATTCTCATTATAAGTGCTTTTTGATTTTCAGACTTTAAAACTTTACCACTTATTAAAAAGTTCAGCTTTTAAACTATTTCCATCACTTAGAATTTACAGAAATTAGCGACAACAAAAAGCCTTCTTAATTTCAATATTCTATAATATTAATAGAAACCTAATAAAAAATATTACGGCTAACTACATATCACGGCCAACTACATATCCTTACAAAAAATTCAGATTCTAATAAACTGAAATGGCTTTAGTTACAATTAGTTGGAATTAATATCGTGAACGCTCAACCCCAGAGAGTAAAGAAAAACTCGAAAGCATAACCAGAAATCGATGGACGACATTTAATTATAGGTAAAATATCAGAAACCGATAGGTTGTTAGCATTCTGGCTTGGGAGTGGACCTCAAAGTGGTTTCCCTTCTACATAGCCTCAGGGGATTGGTTTTTTACGTGATTGCTAGCGCATAAATACTATGAGAACTTGCGTTGGTCGAAGCGGTAAATGCCACGACCTCTGTGAAGGGTAGTGCAATAAACTTCTTTCGGATCGGTGAACGGCGAAGAAAAGCAGCCGGAGCTGTTTTCCTTCTTTTCTTCTTCGTCCTTCCCATAACCCCCGTGGAGACTAGACGCCTAACCTGAATACGCCAAATTTCCGGTACTGTATAAAGATCCTCGTTCTTACTCTCGAGGACACGGCGGAAACGTCTATATGCGAGCGGAAGTACAGCGAGAGAAAGAGAGAGCAAAACGAGATCTTATTCAACTACCCCCTCTCAATCCCCTCCCCGACCAAAAACATACCCTTTCACCCTTTTACCCCCTTCACCTCCCGTGGTGCTCGCGACCCTTCGCCAGTTGCAAGATCCAGTTGTCAAATGCTTTACCAACCGTACAACGCCGGAACGAGCTTCCTTTGAAGAGAAATGGTAGGAAATTATACTATGATTTACGACCTGGGACTAGAGAATCTCACGTATTGCGATGCTCCAGCAAAATCTTACGTCTAACAAACTTCTGACGTGAAGTTTGATTACTTGATAGCGGACTTTTGAAGGCTGATAGCAATTTTTCAAATTTCGAGATTCTGTTCTTACATTCTCATCATTTATAATTGAGAAATGATGAGAATCATCCGAAATTATATACGCCGGTTTTTCAATAAATCTCCACGTTTTCATACTCTATGAAGCCGAAAATTATGTCTTGTCGATGATGTCTGTTTGTCCATTCGTCCGTCCCTTGACACGATAACTCTCGAAAAAATGAACAGATGAAATCGGGCTTTATCACACTTGTGTTTGAGTCCTGAGGGGAAAAATTAGTCAAATATGGCAACATGTGTCTACAAAAAAAAGAGTTTTGTAGCTTTTTGAGTAATACAAGCCTTCCCCATAACCCCGCCTTTTCCCTTGCCCTCTCCTTATTCCCTTTCCTCGTTTACCCCTCATACCATCTAATATAATCTCGTCTCGCTTTGAGCATTTTCTAGTCTTTGACCTTGTCTCGTCTCGAGTTTAGTCTCGTCTTGAGCCTTGTCTCGTCTCGAGTCTCGCGCAAAAAGTACGCGGGAAGAACACCTATCCAAAACTGTAAAGGCTTCTGTCCAGGGCTATAAAGCCCTTAAATCGAGTCGCTTAATCAGCCTTTGTTAAACAAAGTTTCTGGCTTCATCTATCCAAAATGCAATGCAAAAATCGAATATTCCAATTTTAAGCCAAAAGACGACAGATACGTCAAAAAAATTGAGTCAAGAATCTTGAATTTTTGAAGTATCTAAAAATTTTAATTAAACCAATGTTTTATTGAACATATTTTTTTAGTGTGATGCATCAAAAATACTATGAATAAATCCTAAACTCTAATTTTGAGTCAAACTAAGTGAGACACAGAAAAAAGTTTGAAGGTAAAATGGAAGTTTTTAAAAAACCATACAATATTTATTATAACCGTTTTATGATTTAACTTGTTATTTTGGTTTCATTTATCAAGAATACTATGAAAATATTTAAAAATTCAAATTTCAATCACAACGACGCGAAATACGGCAAAAATTTTGAAAGGGGAATTTCAGTTTTTTAAAAGTCTTAAGAAATTTATTTGAAGCCGAATGACGCGAAACACGGAATAAAGTATCAATGAGCGATTGCAGCTTTTTACACAGTCCTAACAAATGTCTTTTAACCATTTTTCGACAGTGCTCGTAGTTCTTAGTTTATTTATGAAAATTCCTATAAGAAAAAGGTGATTTAAAAAGTACGCAACAAATACAGGATGCTTAAAAAAGTGAAAAAGAAAACTTTTAGTGTATCTGAATCATTTTTTATATTTCTTATTTTCCTACTACTGTTTTAAATCAAACGAAGAACATGACACTACAAGTTTGATTTTTAATTAGATATCAACATCCGGATGTAATTTCTCGCTTTTGAAATTAACAAATGGGAATTTTTTTGGATGAAAACCGAGAAATGGAGAACAAAATAATGGAAAGGGTACATTCAAGTTCTAAGAAGCAAAAATGAAGTCAGCTAAAGTGAAAAAATGTTAGAGGTTTTATTAAAAATTGCAAAACATAATTTTTTTTCATTATTTCTATTCCATTTGCAAAAGATTCTAAATCATTATTTTACTTTGAACACGTGACAAAATCTTATCTGGATGAAGCACTGAACAGTAATTTCTAGCCGAAAATACATTTTTAAAAATCGAAAATAGCTAGTGCTAATAAGTTGTTACGATTTATTACAAAAAAATCTCTGATGATTAAAAAAAAAATGGTCTTAAGGTATCGCAATTAAGATTTGGTTAAGCTTTATTCGAAATTTTGTTATCCTTATATATATGACAATATTACATGACTTTAATTGCAATGGACAAGCAAGTCATAACTAAAGACATGGCATACAATATAATACTAAAAAAATGTTGATTTTAATAAAAATCAACTGGTATTAAAAAAAATGTATTTTTCTTATTGAAAAAATTATCACGTCTTATTTTCACTAGATTTCAACTGACGATAACATAAAAAACGAGTTTATAGGGGTTTCTTACGGTACCCTAAACATTCAAATTAGTGCAAAACTTGATTCGGAACAATAAAATTCAGCATGATTTCTTTTTCTCTAAATTGTCATTATTATAATGTTAGTTTGTCCAAATTGTCATCTAACGAAAGTTTCACTTAAATCACATTTAACAAAAAAGTAATATCGACAAATTTAATCTATGTAACTCGGAAAAAGAAAAATTAAGGAAAATGACATTTAAAAAAAGTAAAAATTATGATATACAATTAAAAATTAGAGCAAACGTCAATTCTGTAGAATAGAAACTTGGGGATTTACGCGGCTTCCAGCTGAAAATACCAGCTATTTTGAAAAACTTATTTAAAATATTACCAAGTGCCGGAGATATAGCTCTACGAGTTTAGAAAAATAAAAATTACTTGCTATGAATACATATTGTGTAGATAAGAGAAGACAAAATGTATAAGATTTTTTTTTCTGTGGACATTCTAAAATTGAAACGTGTCTCGGATTAATGCAATACATGATTTTTAATCATCGAAAGCAAGTCAGCATTAAACATATTTAAAATAAAATTTTACACGTAACGGGATTAAGTTTTCACATCTAATATTAATCTGAATTTTGAATTGCAATCAATCTACATAAATTATTCAGCCTGTATTCGAATTATAAATTTAGATATATTAGTATTTATAAAACACTCGCTTCCCGATTACATAGAATAAATAAAATAATCCATATTGATTTTAGTTTTAAATTAATTAATACGGTTATGAATAATAGCATAATTTTTCAAAATTATGAATTTCGTTGCTATCAAATATTTACTTAAATTAAAAGCATTCTCTTCTACAAAGAAACCTTGTATTTCCCTTTTTACTCTAACTTGAGGAATTTTCACTTTAATATTTTGTGCAATCTATGAAACAAGTTTAGCGAATCTTCGAACGTTGTAAAGTTGAGAATCGTACAACGTATAGAAGGCAAAGTTTAACTATGTGCCAAGAACCAAAGAGAGGACAGGGCAAGAGCCGCTGGCGAGCGATTAATTAATCGTTTCAAACTTTTAACTAAATCGACTTCGTTTCTTCTCTTTCTCAGATATTTATTAATTTTAAAAAAGCAGCGAAAAGTAAAGCTATAATTTTTCACATTTCTTGCATCGAATATCTATACATTTCTTTTTAGGGTGGTAAAAAAATTCGATTTTTGGAAATCGATCCTCCCAATTTGTTCTTTTTCTGGAAAAAAATTCGTCCTTTTTTCTTCTTTTTTCAGCGTTAATCCGTGCTCCCGGGCTGTTAAAATTAACATAGGGTTTCAAATAAGAAAAGCTCGACTTTCAAAGAAATGAAAAAAAGTAGTACTTCTTATAAACATTTTGTTTAGATTTTTATATTGATTCAGAATTTCCCTCATGTTTATTTTAATAACACGTTCGTTCTGCAACACTGCCTCGAACCAGGTCGCTAATCAATCGCTGATTAATCACTCCAGGTGAAGAGCCTCATAATGTCATCATGTAAAGCCCCCCACCTAAGCCCATTATTATCTACGGTCATTTTTTTCAGGGGCCATTCACTTCATTGACACCCTTCCTCATGCATTTGTTATAAACTATTTGTAGTAATTTTCTATTAAATGCATGCTAATGACAACAAGTTTTGGAAATTTTTAACATGAATAATTTTCATGGATGAGTAAAGGGCTAACAAGTATTTTAAAAATTATTTTTGATTAAAAAAAAATTATAATTTGTTGCAACCCTTTTTTTCTCTATAAGCTGTGAAAAGTTATTATCTTTCGGGATAATTTGTATAAAGTTAATGAATGTCGAAAGTAGAAATTCTTGTTTGACATATTTGGTAAATCTTTAAACAATTTTGTTTTTTCAAAACAATTTTTTTTCATGTGAATCGTGGAAGTTATTCTTTTCTGTAATTAATGGCAAAACTAGAGAATGTTATGTATGATATTTGTTTGGTCAATATGTAGTATTTCCTTATCTCAGAATGTATACCCTATATTGTGTAAAAAAGTAAATTTAATTGATATAAGAAAAGTATAGTCCTACTTTTTTCCTTAAAATTACTTCTCAGTTCTGTTTCATTTATATACTATAGGGTAGATTTGCATGAAAATTATTTTTAATTCACAGATTCCATTATTTTACGGAGGTGATTTTACCAAAAAAAGGACTATTTGTAGAGCAATTGGATTTAATTGTTCAAACAAATTTTAATTGTTTGAACAATATAAAGTGTACATTCTAAGATATAAAAATACTGAATAATTAGCGACATAGCGTAAGAAATTCAAAAAAACTACACTTTTCTTCACGTTCTCTGTGAGAAGGCGCAAGTGAATGATTGTTAAATTGAAACAAATAACTTTTTACAATATACAAGGAAAACAATTGTTTATACAAATAAAAACTATTTAACAAATTGCTAAATATCATTGAGAAAAAATATTACCCTGAACTTTCTACCAATAATCAGATGTTAAACAATTTGTTCAAACAATTTATTATTGTTTATAGCAATTTTCTCTTAAAATAGAGGTAGAAAGTCGCGGGTTTTTCTGAACTTTCGAATTTTCTTTTTTCATTCTTATTTAGAGTGAGGAAAGAATGAATGAAAGTCAACAAAAATAATTATTTAAATAATTTATTATCAGATATTCATAAAAATATTCTGCCAAAATAGCTACAAATTTGCTGGGCTTTCTGAAATTTCAAAAAAAATTTCAGCTCTTACTTACCGTGGGATAGTAATTATTGCAACTTAACAAATTATTTTTTTAAATAATTTATTATTGTTTATATCTATCTTCTCTTAGTGCAATGCTAGAAAGCTGCGATTTTTTCTGAAATTTACAACTTTTGACTTAGAACGAGTGTGGCGTTAATTGCAAGTTTACAAAGTATTTATTCAAACAATTTATTATTGTTATATCTATAACTATCTTGTCTTAGGACTTAGAGTAATGCGAGAAAGCTGATGATATTTTTTCTTAAATTTCTAACTTTTTGGCAACTTTTTAGTTAAAGGGAGGTAATAATTAAGGCATGTTGAAAAAGTATTGGTCTTAATAAATTATTATTGCTCAAAACCATCTTTTCTTACAATAATGCTAGAAAGTTGCATTTCTTAAATCTTTCACTTTTATTCGCCATGTTTTAAAATGATTAATTTAAAGAAAAATGCTCTGTTACAGTAGGAATAAACACAAAGCATGATATGATTCTAAGTTAATCGGAGGAGTAGGTCAGTACATAACCTGTACAAATTTTATTTTGAATTACAACATAAAGTTTGTTTTAGAGCCTGAAATAAAAATTTTGAATTGGTCAGCTTTTACTATCAGCCCCCCCCCCCGCCTCCTACCCTATTTTCTAAAGAAAACAAATTGTCGTCGATGATGATATAAATATATAAATAAATTAAAAAGTTCTTACCCAAATAATTAATTGCTATAAAGTCTAATGTAAAATGACAAAATGGCTCTGTTTACTGTTTATTAATTATCTGTTCATAACTAGAATACCAAAGGAAAGTGAACAATTTCAGAAAAAACACAACTTTCTAGCATTACTCTAAAAGAAGATAGCTTTATGCAATAATAAAAAGTTTAAACAAATCATTTATCGATTCGAATTAATTATTACCTTAATCTAACTAAAAACTTGACGGAAAGTTGAAAATTTCAGATAAAAGCGCAACTTTTTAGCAATACTCTGAGAAAAGTTTCGTTTTTATTCTTACTGTAACATAGGTTTTTTCTTTGAATTAGTTATTTTAGAAAATTAGTAACAGATAAATATACTTCATTTAAAAGATGTAACTTTATTCAAAAAATTATTCTTTTCGAAGTTTCTTTCTAATTTGTTCATAACTAAAAAGACCATTAAAAAAATTACAGAAAAAACGGAAATTTATAACATTATTCTAAGAAAAGATAGCAAGAAACAATGATGTTTGTTAACTTTGATTAATTATTACATTGCTCTATGTGAAAAGTTGCCAAAAAGTTGGAAATTTTAGATAAAAGCGCAAGTTTCTAGCAATACTCTAAGAGAAGAAAGTTATAAACAATAATAAATTGTTTTAAAATATTGTTTAAACATCTGGTTATCTGTAAAAATTGATATTTTATGCATTTAAAACAAGTTGCACTGTAACAAATTTACGGTATTCGAAAAAAAGTTCAAAGTAAAAGTTTTTCTTCTTGAAGACATTTGCAAAAAAACCTTTTTCTATTTTTCGAAATATTGAATTGTTTTTTGAGTATTTCCAAAAATGTGTATTTTTTTCACAGCATAATTGTATTACTTTCTGACTGCTAAGGAAAGTGTTAGAAGTCACTTGACTTATTCATAGTTAGAAAAAACATTACTGATATTGTTTTTATTTCCTTCTTTACTTTATTTTTAAAAACATTGTTTTTTGGAAATTCTAAACAATTACATTTATCCAAAAAACGTCTAAATTATGTATAGGGTGTTGTTTTTATTTGAATTTATCCATATAAGAACGTTATTGATATTTATTTTCTTCAAAATCTACGATTGAGCCTTAGTCCGCAATTTAAAAATATTAAAATTTCAACCTCAATATATGACTTAAAATCCAAACAAATTTGCAATAGAATGTATAGTGTACATAAAGTGAGCGGTGTAAAATTCAAATCTAAAAAAAAACTTCTCAGCAACATATCAGATCACTCTCTGTTCTTCCAACTAACATAACCCACTCGTAATACGAACTCTAATCTCAAAACTCACTCTTTTTTCTATATAGGATGTTGATTCAATAGACATATTGCCCTGTAAATAACTAGAAATGTAAAGAATTTAAAAATAATTTTAACTTATAATATCAGTTTTTTTTAAAAACAGAATCAGTAAAATACAGGATGCAAATAATACTCAGAGATCTGCGTACTTTTAAAAATAACTTTAAAAAAAGTTTAATTTAATTCACTTTTTTACGGTTAAAAATATTGTGAAATGGAAAAAAACTTTTTGTAGTGCTATTGAAGTCCAACAACTTTTAGTCGGAACTTTTTCTCTCATCGCGTATATTTAGAAAAATCCCTAAATTTTTTATTTTCAGAAAAACAGGCGCCATTTCGTTAATCTTCTCAAATTTCTTTCTGAATTTAGGAAATTTAGGGAACTCTTCATAATAATAAGAATGAAAAATTCAGATTTTTAATGCAGGATATTCGTAAACGTTACCCATTTTTTTTCAAACAAAATTTTCAAAAAGTTTTCAGCATCCTATCTTAAAATGTTTTTCAGGTCAAAATGAACACATATACCAAGTCTCATGCCTGCTGAACAATTTAAGTCTATTTTGATTAATTTCCGTTAAGCCGCACAGGCTATAATAATTTGTTTATTATAGTTTTATGTAATAAAACTTATCATATAGTTTTATGTAAAGATATACCCAGTTTCTGATATCAAGTAAAATACCGCTGCTAAGTACTATTAATTTGTGCTCATTTTATGGGCGTTTTGCTTTCTCAATGGTGTTAAATAAATTTGCTTTTTCATAGAGGGAGGGTTTTCTCTAAAAAAAGAAGAAAATGGATAATTTCAATATTTTTCAAGCTTATGTTTCTGTCTTACAGAAAATCTTATTTTCAGGAAATCAGAGAGGCCATTAAGATGTCAAACGATGTGTTCTGTTTCAATGAATAACTTTTTGACTTACGGTAGTGTTATATTTTGAATAAAGAAAAAGTTTTTTTCATATCAAAAATGTAGATTTTTTAAACTCTCTAAGTCGCTATTGGTTGAACAAGAATGGTCATCGACAGTTCGTCAATAGGTCAATCCACGCATCACGAAGACGCATACAATCACATCAAACGCAATACTCCAATATGCCAAATTTTTAAAAAATCCTCTTAAAAACAAGGTAAAAAATTTTTTTTAAATGTAAAAACGATATTGTTAGGTTATGGTAGGTCATGAAAGGTTTTTCAAATGGGCAATCGGTGCGTTTCGAAGATGCGAACAAATATATAATATACATTACTATTGTCTTCCCAATATTAAAAAAGTTTTCCTTATAACAACAAGATAATTAATTCATTTTTTAAATTTATATATCGGTGTTGCTAGATAATAAGAGGTCATAGAAGGGTCGTTAATAGGTCATTCGACGAGTCTCGAAGACATAAATACACATTTTCGGTACAGTACTGTATTATGCTTATTGCGAACAAAGTTTTTCTTATACAAACAAGAATACACGCATTTTTTTGAATTTTCATAAATCGGTGCTGGTGGGTCATACAAGATAAGGTCGATTGATGCATCTCGAACAAGCAAACAAATATATTAGATATCGCATTGATGTATGTTGCATCTCAACAAGGTTTTTCTTGTATGAACTGAATAAACCATTTTTTCGGAACTTTATTAATCGGTACTGGTGAGTCATAACAGTTTCAATAATAGGTCGATCGAAGCATCTCAAAGATTTAAAAAAATACACTAGATATCGTACTGCTGTATTTTGAATTAAAAAAATATTCTTATATAAACAGAGTAATGTTTTTTTAATCTGTAAACTATAAAAAAAACTACTCTTAAATGGCCGATCTAGCTTTAATCCTATCAGATCTGGATATCAATTGAAGTCACAATTCATCCAAATTTCGTGATTTTAGCTTTCTTATTTTTAGAGATACGGTAAACAGAGAAAATTAACACACACAAACATACACACACATACGGACATTTTTTGAAAATTGTATTTTCGAACTCTTGGGGTCGATTTATGTCAAAATATGTCAAAAAAGTAGATTAGAAAATTTGGGTCATTACAAATTTCTTTCTATGAAGAAAAAAATGATCTACTTTGGAGTTTTCTTTTTTTTTGTGAACCTTTTTCTTTTTAATTTTTTAATAGGCCTGTTGCACGCTTAAGTACTTCAGAATCATTAACGTCTCTCATCTTTCTAGCAGATGGCGTATATATTATTGTGTGCAAGATAAACAACAGAAAGCAGAAAGCCAACATGCACATGACTTCCGTAATTACAATCGATCTTTCCTGCCATCAGTCATACAAAGCATATAATAGGCACGCGAGCCCCGTCATCGTAAACACGTCGACGAATTTCTGACAATTTCTTTCTTGTCCCTTAAATGTTATACGCACAGTCACTCACGCTGATTGCTACTTTCACTAAACTGCTGTTGTTATAAAAGTAAAACCATTTTCCACTGATATGTGTATTACACGCTATGCCGTGCCTATATAATGTAATTGAGCTATGAAAAGCTAAAATCGCCTGACTCCACTTTTCAGGGGCCATCCATAAATTGCCTTACCAATTTTGGGCTATGCTTAATGAATTTTTTAAACATTTTTAACAAAACATTTGAACTTTCGTCCCAAAAGGATGACGCTAACAAAATAGTTTAATTTTAAACAAGTTAAGTGAACTTTTAACAAAATAGTTGAATATTTAGCCAAATAGTGAAATGTTCAACCTACATAGAATATAATTCAACCAAAGACATTTGCAGTATAACCAAATAGTTGAATTTTCAAGCCAAAAGATTAATTTTTCACTAAAAAGAATAGTGTTAAAGAAAGTAAGTTTCTGACCAGAAACTCCAACTTTTAAACAAATAGTTTAAATAAAAAAACAATTAGTTGAGATTTCTACGAAAATATCACAATTTTCAACAAAAATTATGAATTTTCAAAAAAAAGTTGATGTTTAGCAAAACAGTTTAATTTTATACTTAATTATTGAATTTTCAAGACGAAAATCAGAATTATCTACAAAGCAGTTGAATTTTCAACCCAAAAATATGAAATTTCAAGAAAAAAGTTCGTTTACAACCAATTAGTGGAATTTTTAATTAAAATTATGAATCGTCAATAAAAAAATGCATTTTTTACAAAATATATTTTAACTTAAAACCAAATGGTTAGTTTTCCAACCAAAGAAGATACATTATCAATATAACTTATAATAGATAATACATATCTCAACCAAACAAGATTATAATTTAAAATCAAAAACAGTCAAATTGAACAAAAAAAGACGAATTTTCATTAAAATAGTTGAATCGTCATCTAAAATAGCTCATTTTTTAACAAAACAGTAAAATTTCCACTAAAAAGGATGGATTTTTAACCAAGAACATTAATTTTCTACAAAAAAAAAAGAATTTTTAACAAAATGCATGACTTTTTAATTAGATTGTTGAACTTTAAAGCCAAATATGATTTTTCAACCACAAATTTAATTTTTCAATAAATAGTTAAATTTTCAACCAAATACTCCAATTTTCTACCAGTTTTTTAAACTTTCGTGACAAGAAAATGAATTTTCTACAAAGCCGTTGAATTGTCAACCCGAAAATATGAAAATTCAAAAAAAAAAAGTTTATCTACAATCAAATATTTATTTAAATTCACGAAAAAATGAATATTTAAGGAAACTGGTAATAGCTGGTATTTTATGCAAAAAAGATTTTAATTAGAAATAAAAAAACTGTTAAATTCAATCAAATAAGACGTATTTTCAACAAAATACATTAATTTTTAACCGAATAGTGGCATTTTTAACTAGAAAAGATCAATTTTTAATTAAAAATACTAATTCAAAACTAAAAATGGAATGGTTATATTTTCAGTTTAAAAAATTAATTGTTGACCAAAAACTAACAAATTTCCAATAAAATAATTAAATTTCACACCCGAGAGTGAATTTTTAAATCATAATATTAATTTCATAACCAAAAAGATAAATTTGCAAGCAAAAATTAAATAGTTAAATTTCCCAAGTGTCTCGTCGTCCCGAAATTCTGGATGACCAGTCCAATATTTTTCATAAGCTTGGCTAGTCGTCCTGAAAATTCGGGACGACTAGCCTATCCCCTTTTCCAAATCCCCCTATTTTTCGGGACGACTAGACACAGCCTAAATTTTCCATAAAAAAAAATAATTTTGAACCAAAAATGAATTTTCAACGATGTAGTTTAACTTTGAGCCATAGCATAATTTTAGACAAAATATGACTTCAACAAAACAGTTAATAGTAAACTTTTCCACCAAAAATAGATGGGTTTTCTTATTGGGTTCTGTTAATTCAGTTCATATTTAAGCAAAAAACGGGGAAAAGGAGGAAAAGGATGAATTCTTTAAGAAAGGCGAAAAAGGGAAACAGAGAAAATATGAGTGTAAAGTCTAAAATATATTATCGTTATTTTTAAACTTATTAAGTTATTATTAAATTTTACGATGTGTCTCGTCGTCCTGAAATTCGTGATGACTAGTCCAATATCTTCCATAAGCTTGGCTAGTTGTCCCGAATTTTAGGGACAACTAGTCTATCCCCTTTTCCGACTCCCACATTTTTTCGGGACAACAAGACACAGCTTAAATTTTAATAAATGTTAAAATTTATCATGAAGAAACGTACAATATATTATTAAAGTTCGCAACGCTACTTCTGCGTTCTCCTCCCTCCCGCTGTTACTAGCTGTAGTTTTTGGTGCCACCCATTAGGGATGGAAAGTATTGACTGTTTTTCGAAATCCAACCTCATGATAGCCTTTCAAAAAATGTATCTCTGATAGTGAATACTTTGAGTAAAGTTGAAGTATTTGGTGAATCTATAAAAATATTCTGTTTCTTCTGACAATTAATTGATATTCAATTTTAGAAAATATAAAAATATTTTTTCCATATTATTTCCTCAGCAAGTTGTTGTATTTTATACATCGTAATGTCAAGGAATACTAAACCGTCCTAACTGCATCAAAACTTCCATTAATTTATAAAATGCGTAAGTAGTGCCATCTATTTTTTGACATTTTGGTACTTAGACACACCCTGAAAACTACTAAAAAATTATTATCTCAATATGTTACATATATATTCTCCTGAAAATGTTTTTGTCTCTACCGTAAAATTGGGTTCATTTGAGTTAGGCGGTTTTAGATTTCCGTAACATATCTGTGTTTATATAATACGCATTTCCTGTCAAGGTAAAGAAACCATAGAATAATACGAAGTCTCGTTAACACATGGTGTCATATGTCAGAAAAGAGAGGAAAGGGAGGGACGCCTTTTCGTGTCTCTTTGACCTGTCGACATGGATCACATTGCGGTGTGAATCAAACAGAGGGTTCTCTCACCCCATAATATAATGGGATTATTTAATTAGAACATAGTTTTTAATTATATAATTTATTAGTTTTTGTTTTTTGAGAATTCCGTGTCTGTCTGTCGTTAGACGTGTATTGAAAAAATGGCTCTTAAATCACTCGCCCCTTTGTCTTCCTCATCCCTCTCGCTGCACTCAACACATAAAAAAAGTGTCCTGGCGGTACTTTCCATAAACTACGTTACCAGTTTAAGGGGAAAGTAGAGAAGGGGGGCCAAGAACTAAGTTTGGTTCTGAAAAGGCTACTACTATAATTTTGGTTCAGAATTTATTTCGTTTTGTTAAAAATTCTATTATTTGGTTGAAAATGAAACTATATTGTCCAAAATTAATTTTTTTAATATTTTTTTTTATCGGAAAATTCAACTATTCTATGTTTGGTTAAAACTTTATCTTGCATATGGGATAGGTTGGACATTCTTTTTTTTTGACAGAACATTAATCTTCTTGGTTGAAAACTCATATCTCTGGTTGAAAATTTAACATTTTTATTGAAAATTAATTTTTTTCGTCTAAGTTTTTTTTTATTATTAGAATTGTACATGCAAATTAAATATTTCATTCTTGGTAGAAACTTTATACTGTATATTGTATAAGTTAAAAATTCAAGTATTTCGTAAAAGATTCGTATATTTTGTTAAAAAGTCTTTTTTTTGTATAGAAGATTATTTTTCTTTATTGAAAGTTCAGCATTTTGGTTGAGAATTCAACTGTCTTGTCGAAAATTCATCTTTCTTGATTGAGAATTATATTTTTTTTCAAAATTATTTTTTTCCGATTTAAAAGTCCACTGTTTTCTGAAACATTCGACTTTTTCGTTTAAAAACTTTACTCTTCTGTTGAAGATTTATCTTCTATGGTAGAAAATTGATCTTTCTTGGTTAAAATAAAGTTTTTAAATAAAAATTTAACTGTCTTGTAAAAAGTTTGTCTTTTTGTCTTGCAAATTAAAGTATTTAATTGAATTTCAATCTTTTTTGTTTGAAAATTCGGCCATTTTATTGAAAATGCATCTTTGTATGCTAAAAATTCAGCTATTTGGTTATAGAAATTCAACGATTTCGTTAAAAATCTAGTTATTTTTGAAAAATTTAACTGTTTTACTAAAGTCATAATTTTTGTCAAAAATTTGCATATGTTGTTGAAAAATTAATGGTTTTGAATTTAACATTCATCTTTTATGAAAGCAAAGTGATCCTTCTTGGTTAAGAATTTATCTTTCTTGGTTCAAAAGTGACTTTTTTGTTAAAGATTCAACTGCGTTCGAAAAAATTCGTCTTTTAAGCCTAAAAATTTTACTATTTGGTTAAATTTGCTAAGCTGCTTTTTGTAAAACTCGTCTCTTTTACTTGAAAGTTTATCTATTTAGTTGGTAATGCAAATGTTTGTTTGAATATATATATATATATATATATATATATATATATATATATGTAAATTTAATTTGTCTTATTGTGTTAAAAATTTATCTCTTTTGGTAAGAAATCTTTTCTTGTTTAAAATTCAACCATTTTGTTGGAAATGAAATATACTTCGGCTTAAAATTTTAGGAATTTAAAGTGTTTTGAATCAAATTCAATATTAATTTTATTTAAAAGAATTGATGAACGTAAATTACGTATTTAGCCAACGGCTACGCTACATTTGGGGGAGGTCAAAAAGTTTAAAATTGGTGACGTAGTTCATGGATGGCACATAACTGGAAAAATTTTCCGTGTGTCAAGAAAGTGGCTTCACGCCGCCAGACCTCGCTAGGCCTCGACTGCACTACTGCCCATAAGGTAAGATAAAATCAAAAGCGAGGTAAAAAATAAAACAGAATGTGAAATATAGGATATAAGATAGAATAAAGATAAAAGGTCAGATAATATATGAAAGAGAAAATAAGAAAAAGATTAAAGTTAAAATTAGAGATAAGATGATTCAAGGTACGTCAACAGGACATAATGGGATTAAAAAAAGCAAGATTTTACTTATGATAAACTTCACGATAGTAAAATGATAATATTAGATGAAATAAGATAAAATTCGAAATAAAAAAAGATATGACAAGATATCATAAGGTAAAAGACTCAACAAAAGAAACATTTAACTACAATTTTATTCACGTTT
>JAUELO010000325.1:653458-666873 GCA_032357855.1 Amphibolips quercusostensackenii
TAAACTACTTCTTTGTATCCAAGCCGAGCGCGATGTGCGAAAACTGAAGAGCCGAGCGCGAAGCGCGAGGCAAAAAGTATCCGATTGCGTAGCGCGAGGTAAATATATTATCGACTGTGAAGCGCGAGATACAACAGCTGCGCGCCCTAGGCGCGCTCAAACTTGCGAGCTAAGCGAGCCGCGCACAAAGCGCGCAATGAGTATTTTCCAGCGAAGCGGGCAGATTTTTTCTTTAATTATTGCTATAATTCCCTTATTTGTAATATTTAAAAAACAAAATTGATAAAAAATTCATTTATATGATTGTATAAACATTTTTATACACAAAACCTTAGATTTATTTTTTCTAGATAAAAATAAGAAAGATTTTTAATTTGTTTCTGTAAAATAAATGTCAAATTTTATTTTAAAGGCTGTTTGCTCAAGTTTCGTGAGTAGTCTTGATGAAATTTTCTAAAATTTTAAGCTGGCTAAGATACTTTGTTTTGGCTATATAATGATTTTCATAAAAAGTCCTAAATTTATACAGAAAAATGGGACATGCTAAAAATAATGATACCTAAATTAGATCGCCATGTTTGATTCAATACTTCGATAAGCAGTTGCAGCATGCTATTCATGGGAATGTTTGCAGACATCACCAGGATTATATTTTAATTTTGTTTACTTTACACTGAAATTACGATGTAGGCTTATAATTTTTGTTTACACTTGGTATTACTGGAAAGCTATTTTCGCCTTTTTATTGAAATTGGATGAGTCAACCCAATTATACTGGGGGGTGAAGACGGCTACACCTTAGACTGCGATAACTAATAGTTACTTATCGCTAAATTAAATGTTTTAACTTTAGAATACGAAGGAGAAAAAGTTAGACATAATAAATTCAAAGTATTGATATCTAATTTTAATTTTGGGTAACATATTATAAAAAGCATAAAAAATATTTAACTCACATCTAATGTGATTTTATTTAGATTGTATGTCAACAAGCAAATAAAAATACATGGAAAACACGGAAAATTATCACGTCATAAAATAAAATTTGATTCAAATATTATAATTCGGATCAATAAGAAAATTTCGTATTATGACACCCTTTTAACCTGATTTTGTTTCTTCGCCGTAAAAAATCTTGAAAAATGCACGTGGGAACTCTCCACATGTACCGTAAAAGATGTGAGCATTTTAGATCCGATAGTAAAAGAAATCTATCGCAACCTAAAGGAATTTCCCAGAAGCACGTTTGTTACTTCCTTTACGTTTACGATATCTAAGCATCTCACGTGAACTCTCTGAAGTTGTCGTTTTCAGGTGAAGGTAGTGTAACTAAACTGGGTAAATACTAAATACTGCTCTTCCTACCCCAGCAAACACACTAGAGCAAAGCAGACCGCTCACTCAAGTAGTTCGATTCCGTTCGTAAAGGGATTTCGCGAATACCTCTGTGGTATGCTTGGGAGGAAGGGATGAAAATATTTTGCAGCTCAGCAAGAGCAGCCGTGTAGCGTAAACACACTTCTCCCCTTTCCATCAATCCTTAAACCCGCTTTCCTTACCTCTCTTTTTTCTTACATCTTGTCTCTCTGTCTACGACTTTTAGTTTTTTCTTTTCCCTCCTAAATCCGGCCAGGCCGCCTATTGTCCCGGAAAGGTCGGAGCCTCGTATTTTTCCGCAGAGTTTTCCCGAGTGTGCTTTCATCGGAAATTCGTCTTCCTGTTTCTCTTATTTTTTTCTCCTCGGCACAGCACTTCTCATAGACATGAACTTCCCTCTACGTGCAATTACGCGAGTGGCTGCGTGACGTAAAGTGCAAGCTCTCTACTCAGCGTTTTTACACCCGGTTTAAGTGGCGAGAATTCTAAAAAAAATACTTTAGGTTACTGTGATTTGAAACGAGGCGTAAAGAACATTTTGAAAGGAGCAATGTAACACCTAATTGAAACTGTAATAGGAAAACTAAGTTTTTAGTTTCCTCTCTAAACTGTGAGTAATAAACGCTTTGAAAGGAGCAGTGTAATACCTAACTGAAACTTGTATTGGAAGATTAATTTTTTAACTCCCTCTCTAGTGATTTTGATATAGTTTCGACGTATAATTATGTCTGTTTTTGGTCTCCATCAGATACTTGTCTCTTATGTACGCTGCTTCCTCTCTTCCTTCTTTATATTATTTTCTTTTTCAGCGTTCATAAGAAAATCCTTTATTCAAGCTAGTCTCATTCGTACGGTTCTTCTTCTCTTTCTTTCTTGGGTGGGGTGTAAATCTGTCTCTAACGCACACTGATTTTTCTTTACACGCTTCTTCTTCTCCTTCTTCTTTATATTCTTCTTTACTCTTTTGCAACATGCGAGAGAATCCGGTAAGAAGGCTAGTCTCTTTCGCCCGCTTCTGCTTCCCTCTTTAGAAGCGCATAAGTGTGTCTCTCCCGTACACTTGTTTCTTTAGCACGCATCTTCTTATTCTTCTTTTCTCATTCGCTGCGCATAAAAAAATCCGCTAGGTACGCTAGTCTCTTTCGTTCGCTTCTTATTCTTCATCTCTCTTTGGGAACGCATAAATGTGTCTCTTAACCACTTTTCTTTTACGCTGCGCGTGAAAAAATCCGCTACATATGCTAGTCTGTTTCTTAAGCTTCTTCTTTTTCTCTCACATATTTCTTTCGCATGCTTTTTCTCCTTCTTCTTCATGTACTTATTTATATTTTATTTTACTTTTTTTCTGAGAACAAGAGTGTTTGCTACAAGAATGTCTCTTGCAGCCGCTTGTCTCTTGACCACGCTCGTCTCTTGCCCACGCCTCTCTCTTTCTTACGCTTCTTCTTCTTATCTCTTATACGACTCCATATTTGCTTATTCGCTGTACTCTGTATAAAACTGGAATCTAAAATTATGGCTTCTAAGTTTATGACCTTCCAAAAACTGATGGCCGCAGAATAGTGCAATGTGCCGAGCAAGGGATGCTTGATCATCGAAGCGTTACAAACAAGCAGGAGGACCACACTTTTCGCGCGTTAGGTGTCAGGCTACGTCATCCATTTAAATCTAACAAAAATTATTCACGCGACTCTGCCTGTTTACGTTCGGAGTGTCTGGATTTATGTTTAAGGCTGCTGTGAGCAATGCCCAAAACCGGTCACAATTTCAAGCTCTAGTCAGGGTTGACAAGAAAAATTACCGATTGTCGCCATCTGCTGAGAGGAAAATCGCCAAAAGTAGGCAAAAATCGCCAAAATAGGTGAAATTTTAAATGGTATAACAGATAACCTATTTTATTTAAAATTATATTTAATTAAATTGATTTTTATTTTGCTCATTGATAAAAATGTTTCAATATAAAATAATGATATATTTATTTTCTAAAATAAATTGAAAATTTAAATACATTTCAAGAATGTTTTATATTTTATTATTATAAAATACTATAAGCACTTAAAAGAAAGAAATATTTATTCATAAATAAAATAAAAATAAGTTACTCATTTAACATTTGAAAAATTGCAATAAACTTCTATTGTTCGTCTGAAAAAGTAGTCTACATAAGCTTACTGGTTCATTGATATTAATATCCACCAAAACCTCGGTTGAGTAATCCCCGGTTTAATAATTCCTAGAACTGCTGTGTGCGGTTACTTACATGCCGAGATTAAAAAATATTAGGAAATGGTTCACACGTCCCTAACTGTTTACGTTTTATTACCTCGATTTAGGTTCAAGGCTATTTGCTGGTAATCCCTAAAATTGTTCCTAAACAAAGGTTTAGTGTTAATTATTTTTTCTTGAAAAAGTGCTGATTAAAAATATGCAAAGTATATATTTAAAATTTATCCAAGTAACTATTTTTCGGATGTAATTCT
The DNA here is from genome assembly GCA_032357855.1 of Amphibolips quercusostensackenii. Taxonomy (NCBI): domain Eukaryota; kingdom Metazoa; phylum Arthropoda; class Insecta; order Hymenoptera; family Cynipidae; genus Amphibolips; species Amphibolips quercusostensackenii. The sequence goes on from JAUELO010000325.1 coordinate 657,316, forward strand.
TTTTAATGCCACAGCTTGAAAACGATTTATTCTATAAAAAAGGTAATGGTCAAAAATCTTATTTTGCGAAATAACGCCAAAGAGTTTATCATAGGAACTTCTCGTAACACTTTCAAATGTACATATACATTATAAAGTTATAAATAATCATCAAATGAACATATCTTAGTTTCACAATATATATTTAACATTTTTGAAATGAAGGACGATAAAGAGATACTTTTTCACGTACAAAGACTAGCTACGTATCACGCAAATCACATATTTGTGACCCTTAATTATTAATGAACAACCTTCAATACATTATACTTTTTATAACGTAATCTAAAGCTTTGACGATTTCCGCATCTATAGACTAAAGTCGAGACTAAATGACGAGGCTCCTCACTTCTTTTCATTGTAACTCACACAAAAACGTTAAAAAAAGGACGTCGAAAAACCTTGGTTTTTTGTATGTTTTGCCCTCTAACTATTGAAAAAAGTTTCTGGTATGAAACCGATCATGTCCTTGAATTCGGAAGACTTTAGGCTTTAAGATACTTTTTATCAGACAATTTAGAGATTTTTTGTGCGAGTTGCAATTAAAAGAATTGAGGGACCTCAACATTTGGCCCCGACTTTAGTACGCAGAACGTATTACATGTATCACAAGTCCTTAATAATTAAAATAGGCTCTAACGAGTCAGAATATTGAAACTCTTAAATACTGATGCATACAGATGTAATGCGGACTTTTTAAAGTCTAGAATACTAATTCATACTGATTCGACATCACCTTATACTTAGACGATTTCCGCATCTAGTTTTACTTTTAATCGTCCTTAGAGGGATACATAATCCTATAATTAAATTTTTCAAACATCTCTTTAGTTGGCGTAAATCTTGTAAAATAAGAATTCTTCGCATCAAATCTGCATCAAATTCGTAATAAATTGTCTAACAATGGTATCCCCATTTTGTAACCCAACCTGGTTTTCATAATTTTCATGATGGGAAAGACCCTTTCTACCACAGCATTGCTAGATAGCAGAGGAAGTAATCTTTAGCTATACAAGGCAAGGTCTCGAGATGAAAAATTTCTGGCAGCATCTTTGAATAAATACACTTTTGACTAAAATGTATTTGATTTCTTCAAAATTGATTGATCAAAGTGATCTTTCCAGTTAGTGGTAATTAGTTTGTTTCATTGGCATTCTACGATGCCTAGTTTATTCTCATCAATTAGCTGACTAAGCAAAGATAAGTTTTTAAAAGGTAGTGGGATTTGGCCTAAAGAAAAACTCGGTAATAAGACTTTCAGTCCTTCGATGATTTTCAAATTTTCTTGTATTTTCTCAGCTAGTTTGAAAAAAATAGTGTTTCAGAAACGCAAATGCTTGATTTTTTAAATACCTCCTGTGCTCTTGCGTAACTTTAGACTGAGTCAAAGCTTGATATTATTTAGTGACAAAATCTACTTGTTTAAACATTAAGTAAGCTAACCCATTATCATGTGCTTTAATTATGGGATGCTTTTTTCCATGAAGGACGGCTTCATAATCTTTTTTGCAATAAGTATAATACAAGCACGATAAGAACGTAAACTGCATAGCCGAAGTCAACATTTTTAAACCTGGAAAATCTTATTGATTCGATTCACTTTGAACAAAATTGTCTTCAGAAACTTTAAATACAAATGTTTTACATCATCATGCAATATCTAATCTCTCAAATAAGCAGTCAAACATTTATATTTTTCTACCAAGTTGTGAAAGTGTGTTTAATTTTCAACCAGTTTTCCAATAAAACGTTGACAACGAAAAATCGCACAAAACATCGAGTGTTAAATAATTAGATAAACTCGTGAAACTTTTTTGGCTTACCGTCTTTATCAATAAACCCCATATCCAAAGTTTCCAAGGTTTTTGGGTACATTGCTTTACCTAGAGGTGAGTGACTTAACCAATTGTAAATTTCTGCACAGAGAAACGCAACATTTTCTGAAAACTCAGTAGCTTCTTTAGAAGTTGATTTAACAATCTCGTGTTTTATGCATTTTACTCATTGTAAATTTGGATATCACTGTTTTCATAATTCATATAATAAATTATTTAACCCACTTAAATTTGAACGTCCGTACGTGCAAATACCTATTATGTTTTCTAACTTTAGTTTGTTTTCAGCAGAAAACTCTATTACGGCTTCGTACAATGCATCACTAGTGTCATTTTCTAATGCAATAATGCCTAAATAGTAAGTAAGCAGACGGTCGAATTTTCCACTAAAATGCTTTATGCATAAACATAAGTGTTTAAAAGGATATACGTAAGGTGACTCATCAACAATAAACGGTAACATCATATCACTAACATCAAAGATTAAATTGGATAGCGTGCAAGGCATGATAACGTATTTTATTAATCTGCTACACTACATTTCATTCGGTGCATTTTAAAAATTTCAAAACTTGTTTCTTTGCCCAAGTCTCTCAAAAGATCGAACAGATTGTCAATGACTGTAAAACTGCAAGTATCTAGTAAACTGTTGGGGATAGGAAAAAATGGACAACATTTTTCATTCAAAGAACATGATTATTGCAGATAGAAAAACTTATTAATGCATGAAAAATAAATGCCATGAAGATAAATAATATAAACATTCTATAAGGTTTAAAGCTAATTATTGATGATTCTCGGAGACCTTGGTCTCAAGACATGATTTTTCGTCTTCAAGTGGAAAATATTCGTGCTAAGATATCAAAAGTAGTTTGGTTTTGTCTTACGAACTAGGCATAAAGAATAGCTTGCAATTGTCTTGGGATAGTCTTTACTTAAAACAAAGTCAAGACTAAATATTTTACCCAGGGAGGTACAGAAAAGTCAGAACGGGAGAACAAAGATCGAGAAAGCTTTTTACCGTCCGAAAGAGCCAACTGACTTAACAAACTTTGCTATTAGTTCAAAACTTTTCTTCGAGTACCAGTGATTGGATAATATAATTCAGTAAACATGATCTGTTCTCAGCTGGTTGGTTGTCTCAACCGCGTGTTTAAGTAAATCGACATATTAGGGTTTTAGCACCCGCAAAAAACCATGATGATAAACTTGGCCAACTCGTCAATCTGGCTTTTTCAGGCATGTATGGCGTCAAAACTCCTTATTTTAGGTTATTATTTCAACTATTGCCCTAAATAGCCAACTGAAAATCAAAAATCGCCAATTTTGGCGCCAATCGACAAACCGAAAAATCGGTCGCCATCTGTCAAAAAAATCGCCAATAATATCAACTCTGGCTGAGTGTGCCTATTTTGTTGGTCAGGGGAAATCATAGAAAAGTCAATAATTTTGAAAAAAATGCAAAAGTCAAGAAATTTTTGTAAGAAGCATTTCAAGTAACCATCACGAATAATCGGGGCTGCTACGCAGTCACTCTAGCTGCTTTTTGTTATCAAATTAATTTTTAAATATGAAATCACTATAGCCACTTTTTTAAATAGAAATATTACTCCAACCACTTTTCTTTTAATAAATTACCCATGGGTCAACCACCATTGAACTCAGACTTATACCTATTTCTGAATTTTCTAGAAATATTTTAGGGTATTTTAAAAGATTCCAAGAAAGTTTAAATATATATAAATAATTGGAAACGATTTTAAAGGGTGTAAAAGATTTTATGGGATTTTAAAAAAATCTAAGGAATTTTCAAGAGTTTGTAAAAGTTTCCAAGAATTTCAAAGGATTTCAAGTATTTTAGTATATTTGAGAAAATTCCAAAGAATTTTTAATAGATTTCAAACAATTTTAGAGTATTTTTAAAATTTGCATGAATTTTCAAAGATTTAAATAATTTCCTATGTTACGAAAAATGCCTATTCTGAGTTCTCCAGGATTTCCGGAAATATCATATTTCACGCGATTTCACGGGATTTTATAATATTTTTTTATTGAAAGATGTCGTAGGATTTCGAAGATTTCCAAATATTGCCTTACATTGAATTTCTTTTTTAATTATGATATTTTAAAAGATTCCAAGACATTTTCAATTTATCTAAAAAACTTCAGTGGATTTCAAAAGACTTGAAAAATGTCAAGTGATTTCAAAAGATTTTGAGGAATTTAAAATATTTTAGGATATTTTAAGAGATTACAAGGGATTTCAAGTCATTCCAAAGAATTTGGAAGATTTAAAAAAATTCTAAAAGATTTCATGGAATTTTGAATGAATTACAATTATTTGAAGGGACTTCAAAGAGATTAGACTATTTAGGGTATTTCAAAAGACTCCAAGGTAATTAAAACAGATTAAAAGAATTTAAAAGTATTGTTGATGATTTTAATAACTTCAAAAGATTTAAAGAAGTTTTAATGCGGTTGTAGAGAATTTCCTAAAATTTTAGAAAATGTTGAACGATTTCACAGGACCTATAAGATTTTTAAATATTTTAAAAGAGTCTAAGGGATTTTATAAAAATTCAAGGGACTTTACAAATTTTTTTTCACTTTTTTTCAAGACGTATAGTTTTTATTTTCTTTCTGAGATCAAATTCATAAAAATTCAAGGTGAATTTTTAAGAAATTCAAGTAAATTGATAAAAATCTAACATATTTTACTGATTTCATTAAAATCCATGGTAACTTCAAAATATTTTAGGATGAATTAAAAAAAAACTACAATTTTAAAAAAATCTAATTAATTAATTAGAATTAAGCGATGTTAAAAAAATTCAAGTAGAGTTTAAAAAATCATAAGGAATTACATTTTGTTTAAGAATTCAAGATAGATGATAAAAATATAGGAATTAATTATGAATGAATTTAAATGAATTAAAAAAAATAATAAAAAAAACGCTAAATTTAATCAAACAGGAGTGATTTCAGAGAAGTTTAAGGAGAATAAGAAGATTTCGATGAAATTCGTGAAAACTCAAGGCGAATTTTGATAAAATTTAAGTGAATTGTAAGTATTTTAAGAGTAATAAAGAAATTCAATGCACAGATAATCTTTTTCTTATGAAATGCCTAAGAACTGAAGGTAAGTTCAGAAGGTTTCAAAGTGAATTAAAAAAAAATTTTGAATATCCATAAAATTAAGTGGAATAAGAGAATTTGTAAGAATTTAATTCAATTTAAGAAACTTCAAGAGGATTTCAAAACGCAAAAGAATTTAGAAGAATACAAGAAAAAATAAAACAAAGTTTTTGAAATCCAAGAAAATGTAATTCAATTTAGATAAATGTGAGAAATAAAATTGGGAATGAAAAATCTGATGAAATCCATAAGAATTCAAGATAAATTAAAAAGTTTTCAAGGAGAATTAAAAAAAATTGAAAATGAAAAACATATCTATTGTATTCAGGGGATTATAAGAAAATTTCAAAGAATTAAAGGTGAATTGAATTAAATTAAAACAAATGATGAAAAAATCAATAAAATTCAAAAATCCATTGGTTCTCTGTTTTAATTTATTGGAAGAAGTGACTTAATAGTTTTTTTTTTAAGTGACTAGTGACTTTATCTTACATAAGTAACTATAGTGACTTTATTTTAAAAAAGTGATTTAAATTTATTTGATAAAAAATGGACTGAAAGTGACTACTATGGTTATTCTTTTTGTGAGGTGACTGTAACGATAACTACTTACTTTTAAAAAGTAACATACCCGTCACTGTTATAAAAGCAATTAATACTTTTCAGAGGCAAACTTTTTTTGGTGATGTTTCAAATTTGTATTCGGAACTGTAGGAATAACCTGCATGTAAGATTGAAAATATTTTCTTAAATATTGTAGAAATGTGTTACGGTTTAAATTTTTAATTCGTCAATTATTTTTTTTTAAATACATTCTCTAGGTTAAAATTATATTAAATTTATTCGTAATGAATCCTACTTGTTATTTTTAAAACGGGCTTTCACTATTCTTCTCTTAAACTCTAACTAATTTATCAATTCAAAATATGTCATATGTCGTTCTCAAATCTCAGCCTATTCCAAATCTATAATCGCTTACAAAACAAGATTACAAACTTGCTTTACAATTTGATTTTTTAATTTACTTCACATATGGTCAAAATTTTAAATTAAATAAAAATATTTAAATGTAGAAAAATAAAATGTTGCATAACACTCACTTTAAAATAAATGATATATAAAGACTTCTTTACAACGTTTATTGTTAAGTCATTGTTTGTTAGTAACTAGAAGTACTTATTTTTTTATCAAAACCTTCGAATCCGCGATTTAGAGAAATTTTGAAATACGGTTTGAAAAACTGAAAAATTTTAAATTGAGGGTCTCAATCGATGTGCACATTTATCCTTAGTTTAATATTATGGGAAACTTCAAATATCTTGCAATGGGTAAATTTTAACCAATTTTTCTCTGATTTGAGAAAGGAGACGCTTTTCGTAATAAATTCTGCAGAAATTAATTTATATTACCAGAAAAATGTTACGTTGATAATTAAAGACTATTGTTGTTGTTTTTAATGTGGGTGGAGAGGGAGAGGGTTTCGTAAGGTTCCCCCTGGCGCTTAAGCTGTTAAGCCTATTGTACCAGACTCGAGTTCATTTTTAAGACAGTACACCGAATCCGGTCATCTTTACCCAGTATTTTAGATCTCGGTGGATTTTGTTGTTTCCAACCTTCTGGAAAAGTACCTCTCGGGTGCCAGGCGTACCACATCGCACTGCAAATGACGCAGACCTCCTCGCACGGCAAAGTGATCCTCACCCACTCTGCCACCCCATAGCCTTCCTAGCAGGCCGTATGGGGAATACGGCCAGGCTGAGGTGGACGGAGCGATCCCTCGGGATCATCACTTAGAATTTAGATGCACAGATTCGAAACACTGTCATGGTGTGTTATGTAAGTGGATGTGTTTCTGGGTTCATTACTTGAAATCGACCAGCGGCCACCGAGCGCTGGTCCCCTCGACATGAGACCTCTGCGCAAGGAGATCGCTGAATAATTTTCGAGTCTTCACAAAATCGACTAATGACCCCCAAGGTTAGGCTAGACATGGCTCGACATAGAGCTCTTTTAATCCTTCGTAGTTAACCAGCCTCTACTATGGGACCCATAGTTTAAGGTGGGTTCCGAACCACCAAATCCCCGGTAGAAGTGCTTAGAAAAATGTTCATTCTTATCGAATCAGGAATCAAACGCCAGTCCTGCACGGAAGTCTGACGCGCTATCGTCTGTGCCATTGAGGCTGCAAAAACCTCTGTTAGTAGAAAAAATGGTTCTACATTAATCTTATATAAATGGAATAGGTTATCGACGTAAATATGGTAAATTCAGAAAGTTCTTGAATAGATGGACCCAAGATGGATGATACCTTGGTAATTTTATACTTCATACAGATTATAGATTATGAAGAAATGTAATTTATGACCAAGAGGTTTAAGGTAATGCGTAACTTTGCTCCGCAGCGTCAATTTTCCTGATGGTACACCGTCCCATTCAACTCATGGTTCAGTGCACCACCCTATCTCATGTTCTATATAACGGCGTCACATCGTTTACACAGGTTCTTATCCAAACTTTTTCCGTTACCGCGAAAAGGTGCATCTACTTGCAGATGATCGTACACTCCTTTCTAAAAGAGCGAGACTTTCCAAAGATTATTCTGAACTAAAGAGGAAGTAAGGAATAACCATAAATATTTATATCAATTTCCATGCACGAAAATGACCCTGCAAAAGTTTTATACCTATACGAATCCGAAACTTTCATATTCATTAAAATATCTCATTTTTAAGTAGGAAAATAGCAAACAAACTTTCACAAACTTCGGAATAGATTGAATACTTCAAATTTTTACTAAAATTTATTAAGATTGATCGGTATTGAAGTAAGCTTTAGTCGAGCTGGAATACTCGTCAAAAACCTGTACGGACTAATCCCCAATGGTGGAGTCAACGTCAAGTGATAAGAAGAATTTTCTCATGGAATAAGATTTTTCTGTAACTGTGTATAGTCAGCCCTATATTAGTAAAGAAAAATTTGTTAAATTGTTTAAAACTTCAACTCAATAGCCCAGTCCATTTACTCTTAAGTTAGACCATTCATTTAGACCAGTCGTACATTTCTGTAGAATTAGTACTCTGATTGTCGTACGAGCGTTAAAGGTTTTTTTTTGTAGACACAGAAAAAAATTTTGTTTGACCTTATGTCAAAGGCAGTATTTGTTTGATTCAAATAAAATTGGTTCTAGTCAAACAATAGCGTGATTGAATCAAATAAATTTTTTTCAAGTCAAAAAAATGTTTTTTTGAACCAATCAAATGATTTTTTAACCCTATTTTAAAGAAAATTTGTTTGATTCAAACAAACCTTTTTCTGAGTGTAGCCGCACTTTTAATAATGCATTTTTGTTGTATACAGTTGCATGAAAGTTCTATTCTCCTTTGCAGACAGAAATTTGCTCGTCCATCCATACACTATAAAAATCGTATGGACTTTGCCAACTCCAGACTCGACGAGGAAAATTTGGGATGTAAAGCAGAATAACACTTTCATGCAACTGCACATAGCTAAGGGCCTTGTGATGGTATTGGTAGTATTCTTAAAAGAACGGCTTCTAAAAAAAAAACTTTAGCGCCCGTACGATGATCAGATTTCATATACTAGAGAAATGTACAACTGTGCTTGAACATACACGCTGGCATTTACATTTCGAAGTTACCGAAGTCTCATATCTGCGCTATTTTTTTGAATTATCAAAAACCATTCAGCTAAATTTTTCTTCACTTATATAGGACTGTATATGTCGCTTTAGCGCAAAATATCATTCCAAGAGAAAAATTCTTGTAACGACTTGACATAGACGCATCAGGCATTGTTATGTATTATCATTACACAATTATTTCGCTAATATTACCGTGTTATTGAAGAGTATCGCAACAGTAGAATTTTGCATCTAGAAAATGTGTGGTGTGGTTTGTCAACAACTGACGCTTCGGTCGTTCATCCAGCCATAATTCATTTTGAAGAATTAAATTAAATCAATTAGGTAATTTTAAATAAAAATTATTTTTAAAAACTTAAATATGCTTGCAATTTTATAAAAATTGAAACATTTACTCTGTCAGTGACACATCGTGTTTCTTCTTCACACCGCAGGCACGGAAATTAACTGCCTCTAAAATATCACTTGAAGCATATAAAATAATGCAGTATATTAAACGACCTATATTGATGAAAAATTAGAAAAAAAATAGCAGTATGTTGTCAGGGTTGGCCCATCGTCTAGGTCAGCCCACTGCGATTTTTTAGTTTTGGCCGCTAGCACCATCAATGTGCAAGCGCTGCAAAACTTCTCTCAGTGCCAGTGAACTTTTCGGGACATTAAAAATTTAGAGCGTAAGAGCAAAAACAGGTGTTGTGCACTCAGTGGCTTGCAAATTGAGAAAAAATTTGTTTAGCATCAGTGAATACGTGATCAGAAAGTTAAACGAAAACATGCGATCGTCAAAGTAAAAAATTTGCATGTGTTGTGAGGTTCATGTTTGCAAAAAAAAAAAAAAAAAAAAAAAAACGTTAAAATTAAAAGCCGTAAAGTTTTTTGTACAGGTGT
>JAUELO010000325.1:686458-699354 GCA_032357855.1 Amphibolips quercusostensackenii
CGAATTTAGGAAATTTTCGTAAGTATAGTTGATTAAAATTCTTCCTATTATAATAAACATTGTACGTACTTTCTTATTAGTACATGAGATGTGTGAAAGAAACATCCGTTTCGACAATATGTAGAGGTCCCCTATTGACATTAAAGTATTATGTGTATAACAGCCTAAGAGAAAATTAATACAAATTAGGTCTTTATAAGATGCTTCAAATTGATCGACATTTCAAGCTTGATTAGACATATTTTGGTTTGAATGACTATAATTTAAAATATATTTCACATTTTAAATTAATAATTTCCAATAATAATGATAATAATAATTACCAATTGCTCTTAGTTGTAGTGAAGATATTTTATTTACTTGTTTTACTTGATAATTAAATCACCTTATGGCATATTATTATAAAAAACTGTGAAACAAGATAACATTATATTAATTTTCTTATAAATCAGTTAAAATTTTTTCATTCAATGATGTACAATACTGGTAATACAAAAGAGTATAATTATTTATGTATAAAAATTTAAAGCATGCATTTCCAAGACATTAAGAAAATAAAAACCACAAAAAATCAATAAAAAAGATCTCTAAAACATTCGATTTTAATTTTTTTTCAATAACCCTTTAGGGAAATTACAAACATATACTCCAATGCAATTGACACAAAAAAATTACTCGACTGTGCTTTTTTTTATTTTACTGGATAAGTTTCTTCTTATTTATATTACCTTAGTCTCTTTTCTTTTTTTCTCTTCTGTTTTTCTCTTAAATTAATTACATCTTTGATTAATTGCAGATGAATGAACATACCATTAGCAGGCGTAATTCTGATACAAAAGTAAAAATTTTTTTATGGAAAGACATTATCAAAAGCCGCGTATGGGTATTTTCAAGAAATATAATTTTCCTAAAAATGATTTATGTAGAATTAAATGTTTTCTCTTTTCACACTTTAATTTCTTATATAAAATTGTCATGTATATTTATTTTTTTAAATTGATAAAGCTTTTCTTTTATCAATTTAATTTACGTGCACATACTAATTTAAAATTTATAAAAACCTTTTTAATGATTTACAAAATAGGAGGTAATTTACCCAATTATTATTAAGAGCGAATTTTGATGAAAATTCTGAACATATTTCACTTTTTTTAAACAGGTTAGGAAAAATAGTTTATTTATTACGATTAATCTGAATTTTCTTGGATTTTTTTGGACTCACTCTAGTTGGATCTTATTGAACTTTTATATTCATTTAGGAATAAGAAAGTTAATATTTCTCAAAACAAATTTTTTCTTAAAATAATTTCACTTTTAATTAAAACTAAGCAAGCTGCCTATTGAAGAATCTATCAAAAATACAGTCAAACATTGATCATTTGTATTGAAAAAAAATTGCAACTTTTTTTAAACAAAATGTAAAAAAACTAAAAACCAAATATTATAACACAAGGTTGATATGAAAAATATATATATTTTTGGATTTAGATACTCACACTGTCCTGAATTTCATCCTTTATATCAAAACATTCGGTAAAAAAATCAAAATCGGATATGATTTAGAGGTCCCCTATGTGAATTTTGTCTTTCTGAACGATTGTTTATTGTTTTTATTTTCCTAATGTCTAAAAAATGCATGCATTACATTCATATACATATAAAATTATCCCGTTATATCACCATCACGTTAAATAATTATATAAAAATTTTTTAAATTTTTTTCGAGGAAAATACATTTTTTTCTTATTTGCTTAACATTCTTCTATAATAAGAAAATTTTTAAAATGTACGTATTGTATTTTGTAATTGACGTACCTTATATAATATTCCTATATAAAAATGTAAAACAAATGAATTAAAATTATTATATATATATATAAATACTAACAGTAAGTGGCGTATACGTATAGTGAACATCTGTAATGTAGAAAAAGGTTAAGCTAGATAGAAAACATCTTCTTTAAAAAAAAAATGTGATGAATTAAAAGCATATTTTTAATAAATACTTTGATAGCTGAATAATGATTTTTGTACATTTTTATGATAAGTATAAAATATATTGAAATCTTACAGATATCTGGAGACAATCTTTTATCTTTGCATTAACTAATTACTGACTGTAGTTATGATTCCTGTCAAAAAGCTTACAAAAAATATATATCTAATATATCTACTGGCTAGAAGATTTACCAAAGTGATATTATCTTGATCCAGTTTTAGTTCGATGTTACGTAAAATTTATTGTCCTGGAGACAAGTAACTTTTTTTGTACAATTTTCTCAATTTTATTCCATCTTGGGCAAGCGATACGCGCAAGGAAGGTATTCTCGAGGGTCGTTGTATATCACGGTAAGTGCCGTATCGAGAAAGTACTTGTTCCAAAATCCATTTCTTCTCTCGGATAGGTATTGAATTATTTTTATGAGAAGTATTGTCTGTAGATCGCTAGCTCGAAGCGATGTTCACCAAGGAAGATACAGTATCGACCATTATCCAAAAACATACGTCTTACGTATATAAATCAAACCTTTCATGCGGATAATGATGTTTGACTTTAAATATTAAAAAATATATATATATATATTTTTATTTTAAAGTATAAAAATCCAAGCGTGGATCAACAGGGTGGCGAACCCGTCGTCCACCCTCCCCGTCCCTAACATTACCTTCAGGTTCCTTCTTTACTAGTAAATTCATGAAAAATATTTTTTTAAATAATATGTAAACTATTGCACAGTATTATGTATAATATAATTTCCAAATTCCCTTATTCACTTTGTCATCTTTGATTTAAACTAACACGAAGCTGTTCCGATTGCATGGAAGCGCTTTATAATTTATTTTTATGTTATTACTTTTACACTTTAGATCAAAATGATGAATGTCAAAAAGCATCGTGCACAATTAAAAAATGATTTATTTTTAACAAATTAGAACTAATTTTGATAATGCTTAAACTTTGAAGGTTTACACTAATTGAAATTCTTCAATTTACCAGATAGAAATAACAGCTGAGAATGTCTTCTTAGTACCTACAGAATTATTATTTTTTGATAATAAAATCCGCCCGATCACTTTGAATGTCATTTGATACTAAATGATATGATAACTCATAATAATTTGTATCATCGTTAAAATTTCTATACTTTCAATTTTGAATTATAGTTTTCAATGCATAGTTGTGAAATAGTTTAGTTTTTGAGGCCTTGCAACTGAAGCTTTTAGCTTCAAAAGTTTAAATTCGTAGAGATTTGTATAAAAATTTTTTAGTTTTCAAATGCTCAATCACGGATGTTGATAATTTTTTGATGTTCAGTTTGTTATGTTGACTAAATGAAACTAATATGAAATGTAGAATTCCTAATGTTTTTTTATAATTATTATATTCTTACAAGCATTAGATTTGAACATAATCAGTTTTGAAGGTTTCTAATTTTTAAATTGCACTACGTTGAACCAATCATTCAATAGCTTTTGTGCGAATGTTATAGTATGCAAAGATTTATGACTCTATAAATATGAATTTAAGAAATGTAGTTCTTTATATTTAAAACAATTTCAACCCTTTAAATCTTGGAAATCCTAGTAAAATTTCGTAAATCTTATGAAATTCCATTTGATACCCCTTGAAGTATTATTAAATCACATCAAATCTTTGCAATTCTTTAAAATTCAATAAAATCCTTTGAAAAACTCATAAAATCCCTTGAAATCATTAAATCTTTTAAAACATCCTGTAACCTTATAGGTCCTATAAAACCCTTCTAAATCTTCTGAAATTCTTGAAAATTCTTCAAAACCGCATACAGTACTCTCCTACTTATCACGAAAGCCTGGGACTGGGATTTGCGTTACATGAGTTCGAAACCACATGAAAAATCTTTCTCCCCTTGTGCTTTATCCTCTGATTGGTCAAGAAAATCAAATCCATTCAAAAAAAGTCAATGTCAAAATTTGACGGTTAAGGAAACAAGTAGCAGAGAATATTCAGAGGTTATTATGCTAATTTCACACAGCAATCCTAAAAAACATTCTATTTTGTTACTTATTTATAAATTTAAACTATCTTATTAAATAGGTAACATAAAAGGTCATTATTTTCTTTAAAGCCGGTAGTGCTGTCAAAGCGAGTAGGGGAAGTCCCGATAGGAAATACCTATAAATATTTTAAATGCCTTGAAATCTTTTAAAGTACCTTGAAATTTTTTCAAGCACTTGAAAATTGCTGGGAATCTTTAGGAATAACCCAAATCTTTAAAATCCCTGGAAATCTCTTGAAATATCCTCAAATTCTTGAAAAGCTATTTAAAATATTAAAGCTTCCTTTTAAAAATTTTCAAATTCCTTAGTTCTGATAAATAAATTCTTCGAAATCCATTAAAATCCAATAAAATTCGTTAAAGTTACGTAAAATTACATGAACGCTGATATTCCTTGACATATCTGTTGAAGTCCTTAAAATTCCTATAAGATCCCTTCAAAATCCTTTAAAATATTTGGAAATTTTGGAAATCTCAAAAAAATTGTTAGGCCTTTTTTCAATATCATAATATCTTATAAATCTTAAGAAATCCTTTTATATCTTCCAAAATTCATTAAAGCCGCATATTAACCGAAATATTTAAAAGCATTTTTAAATCTTTCATATTCCCTAACTCTTGTTATATTTTTTGCTATATATAGAAATATTATGAAAATTTTGAGCTTTTTTTATATCTGCTAGAATCCGTTAAGAACACTTAAAATAAAAATCCTTTGAAATTTTTCACATTTTCTAAAGATCCTTTAAATCATTTAAAAATCCCTAAAATCTTTAAATTCCTACTAATAAATGTTGCTCTAAACTCTAATACGCATTTGAACTCTTTGAAATAATATTAAATCCTTTAATTAATTAAAACTGAGATCCTTTTAAATTCTATGAATAGTCTTAAAAGCTGTTTAAATCCTTTGCAATCCTTCATATCCCCATTAAATTTCTAAAAACTGCATAAAATTGTATAGATTTCCATAAAATCATTAAAGTCGCTAAAATAATGGTAATTCCTTCAATTTTTTTTCAATTTCTTCAAAATTCCTTGGAGTAATTAAAATCCTTAAAAATATCCCAAAATATAACAAATCTTAAACATTACTTGCATTTTTTTTAAACGTTTGTAAACTACCATAAAATCTTTAAAATCCTTTAAAATCTCTTAAAATTTTCAAAATGTATTACAATTTTTTAATTTTTTCAAATCATTGAAGTTCTTTGATATCCATTAAAATATTATAACATCCATTGAAATGTAATGAAATCTTTTTAAATTCCAAACAATCTTTTAGATCTTCAATTTTTTTACTCTTTCAAAAAAATAGTGTAGAGCGGTCTTTGAGACCAATTTTTTAGCTTGGAGATATTTAAGGAAAATTACCTTAAGTTTTTTGCACACACGAAAATATTCCCTAAGTTCGAAAAAATTCTGATCAAATTGTTTGATGAATTGATGAATTAAAAATTATTTGATTTTAATTGTGAATGCTTTAACTTTAGAAGAGTTCTAACTAAAGAGTTCTTTGAATTGAAAATTTTTTTAGTTATTAAAGGTTTAATTTGTATGACTTGGAAAAATTGTTGATAACCCGGAAATGATCAGAAACTTCTTTTGCTTTTAGCGGCCACTCTGAAATATTTATGTTGAGAATTTAACTTGTCACTACTCTGGAGCCGCGCTTGTAAAAAGCCAATTTTCGATCTAGGTTGGATCTAGTCACGTAGAAGCGACTACTTAACCAAAAGTTTATCCTAATTACCTCAGAGGTTCCTTAGTAGCTAATACGTATGCAACGGAGAAAATCCTGGAAGGTTCCTTCAATTTTAATTTCTCTTATTCTCAATTGCCAAGCACTGAGCAGATGTGCGACTTGAATACTAGAATGTTTTACTTCTTTGAATTTTAAATCGAGACCTTAGACGGTAGACATTTCTCTGAAATCAATTGAAACACCGAAATAGACCATGTTTCTTCAATAGTAATTGACCAGTCAGCATAACGGAGTTTCCGAACTTTTCATCTTCCTGTTTTTCTCTTTAAATTTATTTTCCAACCGCCTCTTTTATTGCGCGAGAATCGAAGATTATTTTTGTTGTCAAGAGAGAACCGAAAATAGAAAATTTATGTGAGATATCAATTCGCGAAATATAAATATTTAACAAGTCTAAAAAAACGTATCGATTGAAACGTCCTCTAGTTAATGTATATTGCAGCATTAATTGGATAAAAGTTAAAATCCTAATCGGTCCATTAAAGTTTTAAAATTTTCATGTAAATAACCATGAAGAACCTATATTTTCACTTGACATATTTTAGACTTCAATCTTTTATTAAACATTATCAATTTTTAAAGTTTTCTAACTCAGCCTAATTTTACTTCTAACGTTTTTAAATGGAATTTATACAGTCTTGAAAATAAACTTGTCACTGAAGTTATTCAGTTTTTAATTCTCATAGTTTGAATTTCTGTTATTCCAAACACTTTTAATGTTAAATTTCTCAATTCTTAACATTTGGACAGTATTCCCTAGAAATATCGGCAAGTAGTCGTTTGATTTTGATAATATTAAATTTTGGCATAATATTTGTTGAATGATCGATATTTCTGAAACTGTGAAACGAATTTTGATGAAACTCTCAGTTTACAATTTTTTTTTTTTAATTAAGACGAAAAAAATTCCACCATTTTTTAAAATTTATTTTGTTTCAACTAAAGCAAAATATGTTATTTATTAACAAAATTTAGACTTTTTTGCCTAACTTTTCATTGAGACAATTTCTTTTAAGACTATCAATTTCAATAAAAACGGATATAAATCAATGTAATAGCTAACTTAAAGTAACTTCCAGTGAGTTAGAGAAAGAAAATAATTTGTTCATAATGTTATAAACAAATTAATGAACAAAAGTCTTATTGTTCAGGATTAATAATGATTAACCATTTAAAATCCATAACTTTTGCATGAAATATGACAAATATTTATGTGCGAAGACAACTAGTTGGAAGTATCTGCTATTTAGCAATTATTTAAATAATTTTTGTAAACATATACACATTTTAAACATTTTTTCAGCAATATACGTCATTTTGTTGCGAAATCAACTAGAAATGTCTACTAAAAGATAACAAATCATTTTTTTTTATAGATATATTTTCTTATGTTACTGGTAGAAAGTTGTGGTTTTTTGTGAAATTTTCAACTTTTCGTCCACTTGTCATTTACAGCCAAATAATAATTATTGCAATTCAACAAACGTAATCATGCAAACAAATGATTATTATTTATAACTATACACTTTTGTTTAATTTAGTTTCAAGTTCTGCAATTTTTAATATTATATTTATAATGGCTTATTTTAAATGAACAGTTAAATATTGCCAAATATTAAAAAAAAAAATTTTTTAATCGAATAAGTAAAAAATGCAGTATGTGGATATGAAAAAATAATCATATTAAGGCTTTTAAATTCAAACAGTTCAGTTTTGTGTATTCAGATCTATAAATGGTTAATTAATTATTAATTTATTTAATAAATTCATTAAATTATAATATTATGATGATTAGTTTTAAAATTAAAATAATAATTAATAATTAATTTACATTCAAAGTTGATCAACTTGAAACATTCTCTATCAAAAATTATAATTTACAAATGCTTTTAATTTTTAATTGTTTAAGACTCTAAAGCTGCGTTTTGAATTTTCTTAAATTAAAAATAAACGCTCAAAAATGAAGACCTAAAATCAAGAATTTTTTAATATAATTATGCTTCGTAAACTACATGATATCATGATTGAGAAAGTTGAAACTTGGACCTGAGATTCAAAAAAATTTGAAATCAAACTTATTTAAAATATCAATATATCCTGTAATATGAAATTCCCGGTTTTCGAAAATTCCCGGTCATTTCCCGGTTACCCGGATTTTTTATTTAAGGTTAATAAACATTTATATATCAAATGATTTACATTTAGAAGTTTATACTTTTTTATATGTTTTATTTGTTTTATTTCCAAAAAGTGTTAAAATTTCGAGCCCTTAAAATGAAAGTTATTAAAGTTAGAAGGCTTACAATTAGTAATAAATGGTGACATTGTGAGTTTGAGTTTAAAATTTAAAGTTTTCTTATAATTATTATTTAATATTATAAGCTTAAATTTTAGGTTGGAGGTTTAAACATGAAAATGACCAAGAATATTATTTTATTTATTTTTAGTGACTATTCCGTGTAATAATAATAATAATAATAATAATAATAATAATAATAATAATAATAATAATAACTAGTTATAAAAGAATGAAGAAGCATACAAAATCGCGTAACGTAGCTTATGCTTAATATCATTATTCATTAATATCATTATAGCACACTAACCTCACATTTTATCATCCCTTTAAAGCTGTATAAACATATATTTTAAATTTATAATTTCTTATTTTTCTCAAAATAATAGTCCATAATCTAGCCATACCATTAAATGACTTAATGGTATGGCTAGATTATGGACTATTATTTTGAGAAAATTAACCAAATTTAACTGTTAGAGAAGTCAGATTTGCTTTATTTTTAATTATGTATAACTACCACGAAACATCGTTTCTCATTTCAGTTATGAATCTTTTTTCTAAATAAACTTCTTTTTGTTTTTCTTTTCGAAGGAATTAATATTTTGCGATAGGAGTTGTCATGTTTATGGGAATATAATCACCTGATTTATCGTCATCACGGTAAATTTATTGCAGCAAGCTGAACCAATCGATATAAGCGCGATTAGTCGCTTGACACGAATTTCAGAGCATTTAGGCTGCGCCCATTTTCAAGCAGTGTTTTCAATCGAAAATATCGAAATGCACATGCGTGAATTCTGATAAAATAATCATTGATATTAAACAGAGGAATGATAACTTTGGCATAATTCAAGCAGAAAATTATTTTATATAGTGTTTGTTTCTATTTGGATGTAGATTCCCAGATATCAGGTGCAAAGTTTACCTAATTTTATTTCTTATTTATCTTCTACAGCGAATTTATAAGATTGTGTAATAAGTATTTCCGGAACGATTGCCTCTTTAAAAAATGATATACACCTTGATACTCAAATTAATCTAGACCTTGATCTTTATTCTATAATAAGACTGTGTAACTAATTGTTTTGAAAATTATCGTCTCGCGAGAAATCAATGAGAACATTGATAAGAAATTAATGTTAATGAAACTGTGTAACTTCAATTAATCTAGATCTCGGTCTACTTCTTCTTCAAAGTATAACAATGTCCAAGACTTCAAAAAAGAGCTGCTTCAATTACTCACGTCTGGTCAAGAGCACTTCTCTTTAAATTTCTTCTACAAAGCTTCTTCTATGAGAAAGCAAAATAATCATAACGGTTAGAATCTAATATCCAGAGTCTAGATATCCTTTCATAGATATTATCCATTAACAAAGTGTGATGTCCTCACTCCCCTAATTAGAGAATAAGCTTGCTATTTCGCGTTACATTGCACATGATTTGCATGCTTGGATGGTCCCCTATTATGTTAATTATGAGGGGACAGGTACATGCACATGAGCAAACGTATCAATGCTTCATTAGGCACTGGATCGTGAGAACTTTCCTCTACGGTTAATGACGAAAGCCATGCGCGAGTTGCCAAAGTTCCATTTTGGTTGTAAATTGTACAGTGTGCATTGTAGATTATTCAATGACTGTCCCTCACCTCACCTCAATTTACGTCCAGTTGCTAGTTACGTTACTACGTGGACGGATGCATATACAATATACTTCTGGGTAAGCATTCATCATAAGATACCAATTCAAATATGGTTTTAGTAGCCTGCAAGTGTTTCACTTTGACACTATCTGACATCAGCAAAACTTCATTTATCCCGATTTGTCCTGTCAGAGCCCGGTTAACTACCGACGAAAGCTTTTTTTAAGTGACATTAACCACTTCACCAATCTCTGATGAAATTTTCATTTCAACAGAAAATAATGATTGATATAGCTGTTTTGGTATTGGCATTGGCATGATTGTAAATGATATTCTGTTTTGAAATTATGAAGCAAATTTCAATATTTCACCTTAAGAGGTATACAGTTTAACACTTGCGGGATTTCATCACTCATGTCCTATTGATACCAATGATAATGATTCGGTCCTTATATACATAAAGGGCAACTTTTGCATACATGATATAATTTATAATTTCTCTTCAGGTACATTTATTTTCACCATAGTGCGTTTTGGTCTTTTGTAAATTATTTATTATTTTTTTTCAAACCTGCATTACAAAAGTTTCTCTTTCAATTCAGCATAGACATTGTTTCAGACTTTTTATTAAAAATACATTATTTACTTTATCATGATATGACAGAACTTTGGAACCATGATACTGATACTTAAAAACTGATCTATCAATGTCTTGCATTAACTTTCTACAAATTGATTTATAAAAACGCAATTGAAAAACTCAGAAACATAATTTCTCGCTAAAATAAAAGATGACAAATTAAAGACACGGCAGAGATAACGTTGGATCAACAAAAATCTGTTTTTCTGGAAACATTGTTCAAGCTGTAAGCATATGTTGATATATTTGGTTATATGATCTAAATCGTTCTATTGTACATAGTATACTACGTCATTAAACTAATAATCCTTGGGCAGAAATCTCTTGCTATACTATGAGCATAATTTTAAATCAAAGAATTTTGTTGATCCAACCTCATCTCGGTAGGGGCTTCAATTCTAAGTGAAAATCAGCTAAAATTGTTTTCATTTTTATTTTTTATTATATTGAATTCTCCTTTCCAAAAAGACTTATTCGAAGAAATGTGGATTGGTCCAAGTATACCGAAGACACACGGAGATCGTATTTATTATTACCATCCGATATTTTTGGCTCTGTTTTTGAAACTTCTGGCTTTGCAATTATGTCTTTAGAATGACTTTGGTCATTTGAATATAGCATTGTCGCATATAGACTTCGAGAAGTAAAGAAATAGAAAAATAAATAGATGTGAAAATACAGGATAACATAAATTAAATAGAGACAGTAAATAAGATAACACGACGTATCTGAAGATTTACCTTAAAATATGATAAAAATACTGGATCCAATAGTACCGCAGCTGTGATTATCCCTTTTGACTATATATGATTTGATTTTATAACATTTTACTCGCATTATGAAAATAACTAATAGTTAAATGAAATGATGCTTTAATCATCAAATATCTAATGCTCATCAGGAAGATGAGAAAAATTGCTTTGAAAAATTATGAGAGTTTGAAAGATAAAATAAATAAAATATGGGGATAGACAGAAGTACAGAAGTACGAGTATGGTGCACAGAATTTCGTTAGACACAGAACTTCTGGCTCGGGTCACTATGCGTGACCTCTTTGTCCTCGCAGTACTAGTCTTTGTTCCAATCGTGTTTTCAAGCGTCTATAGAATTTACTTTTGAATTATTAGGGTCGTTCAGCTGAGTTTAAACCAGTGGGATTTCACCAAAGATCGTAGATCATCGGGTGGAAATGTCCTGGACCAGCTTGGTTCCTTCCATTCTCTTCAGTTGGTCCCTTTTGTTTTTTTTACTCAGCACAGACTTTAAATACAGAATAAATTAGCATTTTGTTTATGGAAATGGATTCAAATACCCTCTCTCTGAGGATGTTTACTCTGTATAATTCATGAGATTATTAACTATTGTATTAAATTCTTCGGCATGACGGAAGCTGAAACTCAGAAAATAACACAAGAATCAAATTATTTCGTTCTTTATTCATGAATTAGTTCGCAAAGAAACATAAATAGACTGCTTAAAATAAATTATCATTTTTTAGAAAAAAATAAGAAAAATTAAATCTGTCTTATCCTTTATCTGAAATGGTAACTAGATGTCCTTAATATCTTATGTATAACAATGATTTCTGTGATGGATAAGAACGTAAGTACTGTATCATAAAAAGCATTATGGGGTTTCCATTTCATTTAACTCAAACGTTTTGCATAAAAATGTTTCTATTTTTTGTTTCAGGTTCAAGCATGGACGCAGAAGCCGCCCTGTTGGAGGAGTCTCCGACCATGTCGACGATCTCTTGTTCAGATTCGGAACAAACTTACTTGGAAACGGAACCACCATATTCACCAGATTCTTCAATAATGATCGCCCCAGTGTATAAAAAAATACGAGAAGAGGAACTTACACCCAGACCGATCCCCAGGCATTCAACCCCACCCAGAAAACCAAAATTTAGCATACGACCGCCTTATCTTATGATTTGTATCAGTATCATTGAGGTGATTATAAAATATTGCATTATTTAATATTACATCACAAATAGGGTTATGCAGGACAAGTAGTAAAACCATAGCCATGGTTTTTCAGGTCGTCTTTGCGAACATTGAATTCCACGTGAAAGTTCATTGTTTTTTTCAAGTCGGTGAAATATGCAAGAATTACATCACTGTCCGAACATTCTTCTGTCTTGTTTTCTTTTCTTCATTTGGCAAATTTTTCGAAGGCCAGTTTATATTTATTCTTTCATTTTTCGGGTAGTAAATCTTGTTGTGCTTCTTTCACTTCTTGATTCATATTTAGTGGTTAATTTTAGTTGTTTTATTTATGATTTTTAATTCAGGAAGATTTACAATTATAGCATTTCGAGACGTGGCAGTCACCTATTTAGGTTATAATTGGTGATCTCATAAGTCGCAAAATTTTAAAATCGTTCGGTACAAGGTAGAGTTTTGCGTGTATATATACAGGGTGTCCAAGTATTCAAAATACATATTTATATTTTCTGCTTCCTTGTGAAAAACTGAATAAAAAATCATCAATAGAAAAATTTAATG
>JAUELO010000325.1:715572-732844 GCA_032357855.1 Amphibolips quercusostensackenii
TAACATAACTTTAAGTCACGCACTAAGCTTCAATAGTATCTACTTGACATTTTTTAATTATTCTTTAATCGCAAAGCAGCAGTATACTTCCGAGAATAAATACAATAACTAATATAGTTTCATACTTAATGTTTAAAATTCTTCAATGATGTTTTTTATGAGGACGGCAGAGTATTTGAAATACCCAGTGTTTGCGATAGCAGACTTTGATGAATTTTCATAAGTATCAACTATCGTGTGTCAGTTGTTCTAAAACATCCAAGTCATGATCATCTACATGCACATTGAAATTTCAAAATAAGCTTTCAGAGAAATTCTCTACATTTTTTTAACACCAAATTATTAGGTTTCGAAGAATGCTTGAACCAGGTAAATATAACGAAACACTTTTCGAAGGTAAAAAATTATTTCCAGAGCTATACATATGCAAGGCCCAATATGAAAAGATTGTATTTTTCTATCCACTCTGCAATTCGACATTTTCTAAAACATTTCTTGCTGGTCCAGCAGTAGGACTCGGTGATGGGTTAATCTACAAAAATAATTTTAAGAATCAAAAAATGTATTTTCAGACTGAAACTAACTATTCTTGGTTGAAAGTCAATTCTTGTTAGTTGAAAAGTCTACTATTATACTTTTTGTTGAAAATTTATCTTTTTTGGTTGAAAATTTAATTATTTTTTTTTAAATTTAACAATTTTATTACTAGATCGTTTTCTTGTTAAAAATTAAAATTTTTGATTGATTATTCATATTTTTGTCTTAAAAATTGAAAATTTTGGTTGAACTCCAGTTTCTAACTAGACTAAAAAATATTTTCTGGTCGAAAATTCAAGTTTTTTTTGAAAATTTGTCTTTTTGGTTTTAATTAAAATTAATCTCTTTTGGTTGATCATTCAACAATTCTGCTAAAAATGTGACTTTTAAGATGAATCGCAGCTGTCACCTAAGGGTGACATGACCTCCGTTTTTTACAAGACCACTTATAAACTTCATATTATCTTATCCTTACTATTTACAATTCTTTACAACTAGTTAATTTAATTCCTATATCTAGATCCTTACTTCTGTATTATATATAGCGCAATTTTATTTTTCGAAATAATGAGCAAGCGAGTGAGAGCGACCTGATCTACTTATACTACTACATAATCACTACTTACAGATCTTTACGCTTCTAATCTAAGCAACTTCCGTTTCCTTATTCTTTCACTAATCGTCAACACTCTCTCTTACCAGCTTCCTTTATCTTTCATTCTTTTCCTAGATCGTTCCCATACATGCTCCTATATTACTTTCTCCCACTCTTATACCATTTATTATATTTTGATTTGCGAATCATTTCTTATCTTTCCATTAATTGTCTTTCCCTGTCTCTTCTCTCCTATTCTTCATAACTTACTGCATTTCTCTCCTATATATCTAGCACTAAAGAACTCTCTTCTTTCTTTCTCCCATCTTGCTAGTTCTATCGCCCTTCCTCTTCTTTCTTTTGCTTCCTTTCAATACTTTTTTGCTGATTTCCATCCTATGCCTTCTCTTTACTTCTTCTCGAATTGCCATGCCCTCTTTTCGGCTCTAGTACTTAATTTATGCCTTTGTGCTTTTCCCCTCACTATATATCCAGGCGTTTTCTAGTCTACCCCTAGCGTCAACCTTATATACGTTTCTAGTAAACTCTCAATTTTTTTCCTTTCATTCTATCCCCATATTTCCGCTCCGTAACCTTATAACGACCATACCAACTTATCAAAGAACAACATTCTCCTTCTTCAATCTTTTTTGAACCTTCTGTTTCCTATTCCTCAAATCTTCTTTCTCACCCCTGTCACTTTTTTTTATTCCTTTTCTTATGTAAGCTCTATGATTTTCATTTGTCTGCAAGGCTTATCCCGAATATTTAAACTCCTTTACTTATTCTAACTTTACTCCCTTTCATCTCCAGAACCATTCTTTCTTTCTTCCCCCTCCTTTTCTATGCCTCATTATCTTTGTTTTTTCTACATATGAATTCAACTTTCTCCATCTAAAAATTTCTCTGATCCTGTAAATAAGCCCGCTATCCCTTCTTTATCCTCTGACCTTGAGTTTTATTTTGAAGGTTATTTGAAGGTCAAAATTTTTTTTTTAATGGGAACCCCTACTTTTGACTCCAAATTTAAAAAAAGAGCGGAAGATTCTACGTTTCAAATAATTTTTTATGAAGGTCATCACAAGTTCAAGTGAAGGTCGAATTGATTATAAATAACCCTCAAATAACCTTGAAAATCGAATTAAAGGTTAAAAGTTCAAGATCATTGGCACCAGTAGGTGATCCCTCTGCCTCTGATAACAATTTAACGAAACATTTCGCTTGTTCTCAACCTTAGTTCCGAGCTAACATCTATTATTTAAACATTATTGAAAATTTAAGCTTTATTTAACCTTGCCACGACCTACATGAATAATAATTTTAAACGTAAAACTTCCCGCTCTTTTCAAATCTGAGGTCAAAAGTATGGGTTATTTTTTCAAAAAATCACTGCGACCTTCAAATAACCTTGGAAATGGAATTCAAGGTCGAGGTTATTGGTACCAGTAGTTGACCTCCTGTGCCCTTCTTCAACTTCTGTCTGATACATTTTTCTATATCTAACCAAAATTCTGAGTTATTTTCTAGTAGGCACAAACGTTGAAGAACGTCATTAGAACGGTTTACAAACGTCCTAAGTCAGTCCAAATAACGTTCCCGAAACATAAAATGTTCCAGAGAAGTTTTAAGGATGTATTTGGGACATGAAACGTTTTCAAAACATTATTTGGTCTAACTTAGGACAATTTTTCAAACATTCAAGTAACGCCTTTTGACTTGCACGTCCAAGGAACGTTTTTAAAACGTTTCAATTACGTTCTTAAATCTTGTGCCCATTGGGTTCCCATTATAGAATAATTGGTCCACCCTGTATATGTATATTCCTCTCCCGTCCTAACTCCTCCCGATCCCTTATTCTTCATTTCTGAGTCTGAGTCTGAGATTAATATATTAAATAAAAGTGGGCGCAGAGGACAACCTTGCTTTACTCCTCTCACTAACCAGAAATTATTCCCTACTTGCTCTCCTACCTTTACCCTGCATACTGTCTTTCTGAAAATTCCCAATACTACTTTTATTAAGTCCTTAAATATCCCCTTTCTTACCATTACTTCTTCTATCTGTTCTTCTATCTTGACTTAATCCAAGAAGTCAAACGTCGCCTTTTTATCCTTCTCTTTCCTTTTTTTTTTACTATGAATACTACTACTCTTTCTTTCCATAACTCTAGACACTCCTCTCCTCTTCACACTCTATTACACATCATCCATGCGCATTCTTTTAGTTCTGTCCTCTTATAATTCGTATGCTACGTGCCTTTTCATATCTTATTATTTATAACACCTTGACTTTTTTCCCTTGTTATGTCATCTTCCTCATCTCTTTTTTTACCATATTTTGTTACTTTTCTAAGTTTTCTCATTACCCCTTCCAGCAAATCCATAAAAAAATGCCTTCCATTTCACCATCTCAGTATCCTGGTTTAGTATTTTCCTTCTTTTCCTCTCTCTAATTACTACCTTCCAAACCTCTTTCGCCCTTGCCTTTTTCGCTTCTTCCTCATACATTTTATTTTTCTCCTCTTTCTTTTGATTACGTTACTCAGTATACTGCTTTTTTCTTTTATATTTGTCTTTCATACCTTTCCCTTTCCTCCGTTATTTTAAGTCCTTCCTAACCTCCTTCTTTAACTCTTTGCATTACTCATCTAATCCACTTTAGTTCGCTCCTTCACTAACTCCTTTTTTGCTTGTGTACTTTAATCCTCTTTTTATTTCTCCTATCATGATTTCCATCTCTTTGTCTACATTTCCCTCTCCCATTCTGCTATTTCTGACCTCTTTTTCGAACTGTCCGTTTCCTTTCATTGACCAACCCCCTCTTCCTGCCTTTTTACCTTTGCTTCCTTTTTATCCATATTTGTATTACTTTTTTCTCCCACATCGTCCACTATCACGTGATTAATGACCGTGCCCCACCGCGTTGACTAGTCGAATTTGATTGGCCAATCAAGTCTTTTTGAATAAGCCTGGAGGAAGGAAATCCAAATCAGATTGGTATTATATTCATTGTGTCTATTGATGTTATTCGGGTGTTTTAAGATTTCGATTATTTGTCTATGTTTTCTTAGTAAAATATTAAATGCTTTTACGATGATGGTTATTTCGTCAAACAAAATTCTATCTCATGTTTCGATATGATACTCAGCTAGTGCGGATTTCATGAAATGTTCGAGCCTGACTTTACTCTCATGTCCCTTTATACGTTTTCTTACCGCTCTTCCAGTTTCTTCAATATAGACTTTGCTACAAGATCAAGAAATTTTATATACTCTTGGATCATTGAGAGTGCTTTTTCATTCCTAGGACTATTTAGAAGTTGTCCTTTTTTTGCAGGTAGTTTAGAAATGGGTTGTACGTTGTGCTTGTTGAGATTTCTTTCTATTTTTTTGTGATACCTTGCATGTAGTGTAGGATGGTCGTCATTTTTTTCTCTCTTTCTTTAGTAGGTTGTGCTGACTTGTTTTTTTAGTGTATTTTTTATTGCTTCGTCAATTTGTTTGTTTGTGTAATCGTTCTGTATTGGGATTTGTTTAACAGTTTGTAATTCCTTTTGTAGGTTATTTTTATCTGTCATGGAGACAGCTCTGTATACAAGTGAGGTGATAACTGATTGCTTTTGAGGTGGGTGGCGGTGTGAGGAGGCATGTTTAATTTCCTTGGTGAACTGAAGGTTGGCTTGGTTGACGATCTTAGTTTCTAGATTTGACATAAAGATGCTCGCTATTACAGGTGAGATTGCGGATCCCATTGCTGCTCCTGAGGTTTGTTCGTAGAATTGATTATTAGAAGAGAAGTAAATATTATTAAGACAGTGTTCTATCAAAGGTATGAGGTCGGAGGGGAAGTTTGCAAAAGATTCAATTATTTCGATTGTATCTAAAATTAGTTCTTTCTTATGAAAAATACTACATTGAAACTCACTGGGATGTCCTGCACTTGAATGTGAATCTGCTGTATCTTTTCGATAAAGTCAAAATAGTGATAGGTTGTAAGCTAGTGAGTTTATTGCGCTGACGATCGGTCTAAGTGTAATATAGTTCTTGTGGATTTTTGGGAGTCCGTAAAGTTTAGGAGAGAGTCAATCAACATTTCCAAAGATCCTAATAACTTTAATAGAGACAATGGATATAATACAAATCCAATTCGGCTTTCCATCCTCTCCGTTTTTTTTAAAACTTGATTGGCCAATAAAATTGGACCAGTCTCCACTTTAGGGCACTCGGGCCAATCGCAGGCATCGTAAAGAGTATATATAAGAACAGCATAACCTGAAACTTCAGTTTTAGGTCAGCCCTGAAGAAGTAAACTGAAATGTTGACGAAACGTCGGCAAGATTCGTAGTGTTGGACATGATTGAAACCCGAAGTACCTCCTTTTTATTATGCTCATCCTGGTTTACTAATCATTGTTTTTAAGCCTGCATCCTTTTTTCCAAATTTTCCCTAACTTCTTCCCATTTTCGCATCTCTTTTTCAAGTTCGTCCATTTCTTTCCTAATTTTTTTGGTTTCTTTTCTCTCCACTTTCTGCCTGCCTTTTTTCGCTTATCTGTATTACCTCTATCATCATTTCACGCAATTTCTCTAACTTTAACTTTTCAAATTCTATCGGCCCTCTGTGTTCAACTTTGTCCTTGTATTTCCCCTTTTCTTTCTCCTCCTCTCCATTTTAATCATTTCCCTGTAGTATTCTGCACATCCCTTCTATCGTTTTTCTGTATTGTCCCTTCTTTTTGTCTTACTTTACGGCGTGCAGAATACTTCTTCTCTTATCTGTATCTACCTTCTTCCGTCTTCTGTCTCCCCATGCCTCCCTGTTTCCCCTACTCGACAGCACCTAACTCCCCACCCTGAACCTCACGCCAAACAAACCTCTCAGCCTATCCCAAAATAGTCTCTATCTGTTAAAATATCACACAACTCTTCACTTTAATTCTTTTCAACATACAAGTTCTCACTCACAAAACTTCTTAACACACTCCTCCCACCGACTTACCTCAAATTCCACTGCAAATTCACTAAAATTAGCACCACTTACTCACCGCTACCAAACACTTTCATGGTGGAAACGAAAGTCCTCTTCATTAAATAAAAATGTAATTATTAAGTGGATAGTTTATTTATTTGAAATTTTTTTTTTCTTAAAACTAATATTTCTGGTTGAAAATTATTTTTTTTCTAAAAATTCATTTTTTAAAGTAAAATTTATTCAAGTTAGAAATTCATCACTTTAGAGAAATTTTTATCTCTTTGGTTGAAAATACAACTATTTTGGTTTGAAATTTCATTCGTTAAAAATAAGTGTTAGTTGAAAATTTTATTGTGTGATTAAAAATGTAATCATTTGTTAGTAAGTCATACTCTTTAGTTGTGAATTCAACTTTTTTGTCGAAAATTTATCGTTGGGTTGAAAATTTAACTATTTTTTAGAAAATTCAACGATTTAAATCAATTACCTTATTTGCTAAAAATTATACTCAGGGGTTGATAGTTCAACTGTTATGTTGAAAATTCATCTTTTTGGGTCAAAAATTCAAAAATTTTGATAAAATTTTCTTTCTTTCCTGACTGAGTAATCTTTCATGGCTTGAAGTTTAACTATTTTGTTCAGAATTAATTTTTTTTTGTTTTGGAAATTCTATTTTGGTGAAAATTTGATTTTTTTGGTTACAAATTCAACTGTTTGGTCCATAATTTATCTCTTTGGTTGCAAGTTCATGTATTTCGTTAAAAAATTTGTCATTGTTTAGTAGTCTATTAATCTTTCCTGGTTAAAATTCATCTCGTAGTTCGAAAATTCAACTATTTAGTTTGAAAATATTTGTTAACTGTCAATTCAACAATTTAAGTGCAATATTAATCATTTTACCTAAAAATTTATTTTATTGGTTAAAAATTGAACTATTTTTTCAGAAGACTTACCTATTTTTTTTAAAATTGATTTGAATAAAAAATCGAAAATGTCATTATCTGTAGAAATGCTTATATTATTTTTTCTACAATTTCGCGCAATTTACTTCAATATATATTCACATAGAACATAAATTGTATTTATTGTATTTTTAAATTCTTGCACTGAAAAATTTAGTTTTATTTTGCTTTAAATTAAAACCTGTAATATAATTTTGGCAATTTATCTAAATAACGAGTCATATTATTATTAAAAATATACATTCAGTGAAAGCGTTTCATTGATTATGCTTGAACGGACCCAGGGATTCATATAACAATTAACAGATATTATTAATACTATTTGCAGGATGTATAAAAAGGAAAAATTAAACATAAATTGGCTTTATTTTTCGGGTGATTTAATAAATAAGCGAGTGGTTAAAACCCAATATCGGCATTGGTAAAATCATTCACCTCAATTATTGGAAATATTATTCGGAGAGAAGGATTGCAGTATTGATGTGCACAATAAATATAAAAGCAACATATGTCCGGAATGCCGATTGGCGTAATTAAAAGCAACAAAATTCATCTCACAATAAATTATGGAAATTAAAGATTCAATTGAGACTACAAGTATTATTCATGGCAAAGTTATTTGTATCTCTAATTTTTGTTTGAACTCATATTAATTCAATCGGCATCCGTACAATTGAAATGCTCATGAAATATAAAAAAATGTAAAATAATAATAAAACAGCTATATGCGCTACTAATAAGTGACGACACGTACAACACAGAAAAAACTTTTATATTTACTTAGAAAGGGTGGATATGTAACATTGAATTTACTCAGGAATATTAAAATATTCAACCTCTCGAATATTCCTTAGAAAAATTGTTGCCATGAAATTAAAAGGAATATTTTTTTTCGAATATTCCAAACTGCTCTGTTCGGATTATTTTTAGTAGATTTTTTTGGCTCGTATGAAATTATTCATGAAAATTTATCAGAATAATTTCGCTTTTATTCAATCTGCGTACATAGAGATACAATATTATTATTATAAAGTAGCATTAAAAATTATAATGATATAGTCGTTTAGACGCTCTAAGGCTACCTTG
This sequence comes from Amphibolips quercusostensackenii, assembly GCA_032357855.1. Lineage (NCBI taxonomy): Eukaryota > Metazoa > Arthropoda > Insecta > Hymenoptera > Cynipidae > Amphibolips > Amphibolips quercusostensackenii. The sequence goes on from JAUELO010000325.1 coordinate 723,722, forward strand.
AATTGTTGCATAATATTTTTCAAATATGGGTAATTAATGACTTAGAATGGCGTTATTTTTTCAAATTTATTTTACCGCAATGTTTAGAGTGTCTAATAATATTATCGTTAATTCATACTTTTTTGATTCAAAATATTCATGGATATAAGACAAAAAAACTCAACCGATATATTTATACTTATCAAATTACGCGTATTACAGAACATTTTTATATTAAAATAAGAACAAAATGGCTTACTAAAGAGAATTAATAATGCTATATTTATTGCTCCTATAGTTATTCTTATATATTTAATCATGTTCTCAGAATGTGAAAACTTTGAGAATTTTGCAGAAAGCGCATTATGATTTTAAAATCATTTATTTTTATGCAAGTTCTAAGTAAATGCGATATTTAATGATTATAGTAATACTGCACCCCACGAACATTTTAAGATTAAGATGATAATAATCGTTTTGGCTCTTTTATAAGAAAGCTGATTGTTGTATTTAATTACTAAGAAATAAAGAAATGTTTATAAGCGGTAAAAATGTGGTAAAAATTCAGCAACATTTTTTCTAAATATATTTTTTTATTGAATGTGGTTGTCTGTTACCCCACGAACATTTAAAGATAAAAATGAAAATAATGTCAGTTTTTTTTGAAAATTATGTTTGTGTCTTTAGTTAATACGGATGGACAAAATTATGGCGAGATTATTTGTATTTAAATATTAGGTAAACATTGGGGAACACTTTTTTAAATCGATTTTTTTTATTGAATGTGATTGTCTGTTATACCACGAACATTTTAAGATATATGTGAAAATTATCGGCGGAACGTTTTCTAAAAAAATTTGGTTTGTCTCTTCAATTAATATAAGAAACATGAATGACAACATTTGAATAAGAAAAAAATACTTCATTGTGGTATGTAAAATTTTATTCTCAATACAGAAATTGTAATTATGGTATCAAAAATATGCCAAAAGTACAGTTTTTAATCAAATGCTCAGAATAATTTCATTGTAATTAAATAAAATAACCTTACAAAAATTTCTTTAATTCTTTAGTAACTATATACGAAAAGAGAGTTTTTATTTTAGAAAAAACTCTTCCTAATATTTTCAATTTTATCTGGATATATATTGGCGTGACAGAAAAACACATTCTTTTTTATTCATGTGATACCATATTACCACAAGCAATCACAAAATGACATTTACATACTCAGATATTTTGTGATTAAAAAGGAACAGTATTTTTTATATTGTATTTTAATGTATTTTAAGATATTTTGTTTTAAAAAATAATAAAAATTGTAAAATATGAGATGAGAAAAATTAATATTAATATATTGAGAAATAAAAAAAAACCTAAATATCGCAGACATCATTTCCAAATGAAAAAGGTATGAAACAGCAGTTCTGTGATTTTCAGATTAGGCTATGAACATGAAAGCAGCGTGACTGATAAACTTAATTTTTAAATTCCCTGAATTTTCCTGATTTTTCGCTGACCAATTTTTCATTTTTCCTGACCATTAATATTGTAAGACGGGAATTTTAATCTTGTAATATTTCCATCATAGAATCACTTCTAAATGAAATATAACAATTTAAAATTAAAACGTAAAAATATTCAAATATATGTATTTATTCAAACTAAAAAATTACTTTTCTACCATAAAGGATGGTTTTTCAATCCCAAATAGACAGTTTTCAACAAAGCAGTTAAATTTTTAATTAAAAAGGATAATTCTTTACCAAAATAATTGAATTTTTTTAAAAATAGTGGAAGGGCCACACTGCATACAGATGTAAGAGCCAAAACCTGAAATTTTACAGAAGAAACAAAAAACTGGTAAACTATCAGGCAATTCATTTGATACAAAAATATCGAACCGTGAAACATACATCCCCAAAGCAGCATCCATCTCAGAGAAAACCATTGTCGAAGAAACGGCGCGTCCCTAAAAACTCCGATTTTGATACATGAGAAAGTACTTTTGAGCTATTAGTAAGCTCCATTGAATCGCCCTTTTGAATTAAAAAAATCATCAAACTGCGAAAGGAACATCCTAGAAGAAGCAACCACACCCGAGAAAATCGCTTATCAATGATGCGGCCTGGCCCCAAAAACAAAAATATGGACACAAAAAGAGTTGCATAACTTCCTTATTTTTTGAATCAATACAAAAACAGCACTTTCGATCTATTACTTAGCTCTATTCAATGGTGAAAAGAACATGCAAAAAAATTACTTTATAAAAAAATACCAAACATGGATTTTGACTCACTTCCAAATCGAACAACACCATAATCTTCTACAGAAACATGAGTTAGGTTGAAAAAATTAGTTTAGACCAATTTAACGAATTTCCGAAATTTGGCACTTACGCATTTCCAACTGAGAGCAGAAAAGTTACATTTGTAGTAAAAAAATTAATTATAAGCAAAAAAAAATAATTTTCTATAAAATATTCCAATTTTGAACCAAAGAGATAAATTCAACTGAAATGATTAACCTTCCAACGAAACAAAAAAATAATTTTTTATAAGAAGTTTAACGTCCTGTCAAGTAGTTGAATTTTCAACCATAAAAAAAACGAATTTTCAACCAAACATTTGAATTTTCATCATACAAATATTAATGTTCTACCAAAAAGACGAATTTTCAACTAAAGAGATAAATTTTCAAATAAATCTTTCATAAAACAAAAATTGCATCTTTAGCAAATGAGTTTGTATTATAACATGAAATTTGAATTTTCCAGCCAAAGAGGTAAACTTTCAACAAATAAAGATTGTTAAGTCAAGAGAGAAATAAAAGTTTATCCAAAATGTTGAACTTTGTACCCGAGAGATGAACTTTCCGCAAAACAGTTTAATTCTTAACCTTAAAATATAAATCTTTAACAAAAGATTCAATTTTCAACAGAGAGGTAAAAATTTTTTAACGAAACAGATAAACCTTTTAAAAAAATACATTTTTAACAACGTGGTTCCACTTTTACTAAAGTAGTGGAATTTTCCATGGGAAAAATCAATTTTTACCAAAACTAGAATGTTACATTTGCAGTTTAAAAAATGTATTATTAACAAAAAAAAAAATTTAATAAAGTAGTTAAACTTTTAACCAAAGATATGAATTTTCAACTAAAATAAAGTTTTTTTGCTGAAGACTATAGCCATTGTAGTTTGGACTAACAAGATCAAAAACTGTCAATCTATCGACAAAAGAAAAATTATTTCACTACCTTAGTCTACAAAATATTATAAAAACTCTGAAATTATAAGTCTTCAAACAAAAGAATGATTTCTGAACATACTTATTCAACCTGATACCTTCTCACGTTGTAAGAGGAAGAAGGGGGTGAGGGGTCACTGAGGTGTGCGGGAAAATTGAGAGGAACAATGAAGTCTTTCGTGAGAGTTGAAGAGAAGATACGGAAGAAAGAAGGAAATAATAATTAATTATATCTAGAGCCCAAACCTATCTCTATCCCAGTTGAGACATGGCATCCTAAAAGTTGAGATTACGTCTCGCCTGATTAGAGGGTCTCTCTGGAGACGGGAAGAATCGCTCAGGTGTCTCAGTGGGACTTTTACAAGACTTTTTTCTAAATCTCTGACTTTGATTTCCATGTTTTCCTTAACCTACGAACACCCTGTAAAAGATAATGTAAAAAAGTTCCAAACATTTTTAATAAAGGGATTCTTAATTATGTGACTTTATTTTTTTTTTCCAACAAATCGTAAGTTTGAATTTTATGGTTGTCCTGATTCAAACCGTAAACAATTAAAAAAAATTGTATAATAACAAAAAAAATTTTTTTCTAATAAACAGATAACAGTCCACTGTATGGTAGATGACACAATACGAAGGTGGATGGTGTACGATCCACGACAAAGGGTACAAGGTTGGAGGTTCGTTTCATACATGCTGCTGCACTCAGATGCTCTTCACCTCACATTGAATGTGGTCATTCAGCTGGTACTGGCCATACCACTCGAGGTGAGCCAATTAAGTTAATTGGTAGCTTTCACTGTATTTGACGATAACGAAAAACCTGCACTAGTGAAGTAAAGGTCAGCCAACGAATTATTGTTAAATTTATCTCAATATACGGCATGAGGATTGCCTAGCCTAGTGCCTACATAACAGTTTTTAAGTTTTTAATTTTTTGACTAACTTCGTTAGTACTGCACTGCTGTTCAAAACACGGAAGATGGTAACTACATTTGGGTAGAGATCTTAAAGGGAGAGTTGGCACACAGTTTGGCCGTCGTACCGGAATCATAGAGTTTTCACCAATCACGAAGCTCCGTTGGAAAATTCTGTTCGATAATTGGAAGCTGTACCAAAATTTCCTCTGCTTGTCTCATCTCTCCCTTTAGGACCTTCACATTTGGGATTCATAACCTCATTTTCAATTGTTTTTTATTCAAATATATTAGAAACAATTTTAAATCAGGTGCCCAATTTTTAATTTAGTTACCAGTTTTCTTGTCTTACATTGTTTTCTTTTTTTGCAACTTAAAGTCCTAGTAACATAACACCAAATTACAAACTGTTAGTGATATTTGGTTTTATTTTATATATGCTTTTTATCATCCTCTATTAAATTGTCAGTTCTTTTTTTTGCGTGTTCCTGTTTAATGTAATTTAATACAAGATCACCCGAAACGTCATTACCGTTCGACGTTCTAACCTCACTTTATACAAGGGTATGTGACGCGCTCCCAAGTAAGGGCCCTAAGTTTTTGAATTCACGAATTTAAAGAACGAGTTTTAATTGATATAAAATGCTCCTAAAACATAGAATCGAATTTTTGATGCTCAGGGCCCTTTCTTCGGAAGTTGTCACCTATACTGATTTCTTCTTTGTTTTTGACAGTAACCTAAAAAACGCTTAGCGTATCAAATTTGTACACTTTAACGGAACAAAAGTTCAATTTATGCACATTCTTGAACCAAATAAATAATATTGTTATAACCTGAAATTCTGTTCCTAAGTTTTTGTCATTTTAGTCGTCATTACCATCCGTCTTTTTTCCTAGCATAATATGGTGGTTACAGCCGAGTGATAAAAACAGAAATGTTAATCGTAACCTTGAATACGAGATTCTGTGAAATTAAGCTTAAAATATAAACTTTTTTTATGAAGCCGATATTAAAACTAAACAGGATATTTTGACACAAAAAAATATTGCTGTACGTATGTTAAAATCTAGTTTCTGAGTGGAAAAAAATTATAAAAGCCATTTATTTACCTGCTCAGCGGTCTTTTCTTTCATAAGTAGGCAATTAATTATGATAATAATGTGCTATTTTTATAATTAGTGAAAGACGATTAACCTTATCATTTTGCTTGCGTTATTCCTGTAGAGTGATAGGCAGCATTTACAAAAAAATAATTTTTTTATTATTTTAAATAATATTTAGAGGTTCCGCAAGCCCCATGAAATTTAACACGTATTTCTCATAAGAAAAAAAGACGTTTGTGTAAATTTTATTTAGAATCGTCAATATTAGGTAAATTAATTTAGTTTTCCACACTTATCATCACAATAAGCTAAGAAATACAAATAAATAATTATTTTTTTATATGTCACGCCCAGAAGTCTGTTTTATAGGGTTAACAAAAACACTATAAGTGAAACATTAAGCTTTGGGAGTTTTTAGAGATAATTATGATTTCTTACGGGTTTTAAATCTAAAATTGTTTTTAATGCATTAAATATTTTTTCTACTGAAAATTAAGTGTTAAAATAGTTTTTGCAAACAATTTATCATAGTTTATATAAATTTTCTCTCAGAATATAGTTAGAAAGTCGCAGTTATTCCGAATTTTTAAACTTAATTTAAGCTTTTTAGTTAGAGCGAGGCAATAATAATCAATTATGGTTAACAAAAATAATTGTTTATCCAATCAATAATTAATTGTTATAATATTCTCATAAGTAAATGCCAGAGAGTTTCAGTTTTTTCGCAACTTTTCCACTTTTAGTCCACTTTTTAATCAGATCGAGATAATAATGCTAGATAGTTGCGGTTTTTTCTTAACTTTTTTGACTTTGGTTGAATTTTCACTAAGAACGAGTTGATGAATATTGCAATTAAACCAATATAATAGTTTGAACAAATTATTATTGTTGATAACTATTGTTTCCTATAATAATGCTAGATAGTTACTGTTTTTTCTAAATTTTTTAACTTTAAGTCTACTTTTTAATTACTTAAATAATAATTAAAGCAAGTTAACAAACATGATTGTTTATTACAATTTATGACGGTTTATAACTGTCTTATGTAACAGAAATGCTAGAAATTTGCGTATTTTCCTAAAATTTTCAGTTTTTCTTAAATTTTCTAATTAGAAACAAATAATAAATATTAATTATTATCAAAACAAAAAGGCTTCCAGTAACTTCTTTAAGGAAAATATACATTTAGTATGATCCATACAGAATATTTGAAAAATAATTTAAATATCTGGTTTATTTGTTAAAAAAATTCATTCACAAAATTGAAAGAGAAAGTTTAAAAAATGATTCTATTTATTGTTTATTTATTGATTTTTTATAAGTAAAAAGCTAAAGCAAAGTTGCGAATTTTAGAAAAAACCGTAACTTTCTAACAATTATCTAAGAGGAGATAGTTATAAACAATAATATTTTGTTTCTACTATTATTTTTTTTATTTACATTAATTATTAGTTTGATTTAAGTGAGGAGTGAACCGAAAGTTGAATATTTAAGAAAAACTGTAACTCTCTAGCATTGATGTAAGAAAAGATAGTTTTAAACAATAATAATTAAGTTTCTTAAATTGCATTGATTATTACCTCGCTCTAAGTAAAACAAAAACTAGAAAATTTTAGAAAAAACGCAACTATCTAGCCTTTTCATAAGAGAAGATAGTTATAAACAATAATAATTTATTTAAAAAATTATGTTTGTTAGACTTATTTTCATTTTTACCACATTCTAAGTAAAAGGTAGACAAAAGATCAAAATTAAAGAAAAACCGCAACTTTCTACCATTATTCAAAGAGAATATTATTAAAAATAAAAATAAATTCTTTGAACAATAAATTAAGTATTATCTCAATTTGATTTAAAAGTGGACCCAAAGTGAAAAATATTAGAAAAATATGAAACTCTTTAGCATTTTTCTGTTAGAATATTGTTATAAATAATAAGAAATTCTTCAAACAATCATTTTGGTTGAATTTAATTGATTGTTGCCTTGGTCTAACTAAAAAGTTGAAAATAAGTTGAATAATTCAAAAAAACTGCGACTTTCTGAATCTATTCTTAGATAAAAGCACTAAAAATAATAATAAATTGTTAAAAAAATTGATGTCAACATCTAATTACCAGTGAAAACTAATATTTTATACATTGAAAACAATTTTTTTTGCAAAAAAAAAAAACGAAAAGAAGTCATAATTAGCGCCCAAAACTCTGAAAACACAATTTCTCACTTACGGGGTTTTTTGAAACCCTATAAAGAAGGCTTAGGCGGTTGATATTTAAAAATCAATTATTTGCATGGATTAGATCCGCTTTGCTTAATGTTTTCTTGCCACCATGAATAAGTCAATTAGGATGGAAAAGATGTGTTGAAAATCATGTAGCGAAAATAACAGTGAGGTAGATTTCTCTAATCTCCCACTGATGCCTGTTGATAATATCTTTATTAAGCTACTTAACTCAAAACCACTTTCCGTATTTCATGTACGAACTTCATTATGATTACTTTTTCCATAAGTGCCCCCTTAGGATTAAAATTTTTTATATGTGATTACTAATGCGTTCAATTTCCTTCATGAAATATTTAACTTTTAATTTTTATGTGACTGACACTGTAGTTGCTGGAGTTCGCTTTTAATTTAATTATTACCAAGATATGGATAATGGGTGATAAAAAAGGGGATTCCCTAATTTTGCAGGTAGAGCAGGGACGTCTAGCTGTGGCTGCAATTTATTTGGGGGGTGGAGTATGCGGCGCTCTTGGTGCCTCTCTTCTTCAACCAAGTCTTTATCTTCTTGGTTCTTCCGCTGGTGTCTATGCATTGCTTACTAGTCATCTTGCACATCTTTACTTAGTACGTATTTTTCAGATTTAATTTAAATAATTCAAAAATTAACAAGCAAACCTAGTCAAAAAATAGATTAAAAAGTAAATTCTTAGTAGTTTATACGCGGGCACTACTTCTGGGTAAAAAATATTATATTATGCACCAAGGATGAGAAGCGGGACTTTATCGACAAGAATAATGTACAGGCAAAAATCATGTACTTTACACGCCTATTTTTCGAGCAGGTACTGAAGTGCTTGAATTTTTATAATATTGACATGAAATTTTTCCATGAAAATTACATAAGAGGTTATAAAATTCTACGTCTTATAAACTCAGGTTCAGGGCAAAGTATCAGTTTAATAAAGAAATATTGCAAAAAAACTCTATAGTACTTTGATAAATAGTTAACATTTTTCTTGAATGTTTCCCTAGATTGTACCCTAGGGTCGAGAAATATATTCATAAATATTACTATAAAATTGATTAAAATATGAAAAAGAATGATTTGAAAAAAATGTGTGTAAGTAAGTATATACACACTTTTGAGTTTTATCGTCTTTTTTGAACAAAGTTTGACAACATAGGAATGGAAAAGTAAAACTTTAGCCTCTCATTATAGGCAATGAAATGGGCTAAAATCATGCATGTGTTATAAAAAATATTTTATTGAATATATTTAGGGGTTCCGCTTACCCAATAAAGTTTAGCACATGTTTTTCATAAGAAAACAATAAGCTTCAAAATTTCTCTTTATAATTAGGCATACAATACAAATCGAAAATAACTTTTTGAATTGCACCCCGATGAGCCTATTTTATCGGGTCCCGAAGACCCCCTGTAAGTGAAAAATTGCACTTTGCTAGTTTTTGGCGCTAATTCTTATTTTTTGCGGCTTTTTTAGTACAAATTGGTCTTAGTACACAAAAAAATACTTGCTATTGTTAATAATTAGATGTTTAAAAAATTAAAAAACATTTTTTTTTGTATAGCAATTTTCTCTTAACCTTTTAGCTGCGGGGGTGGTTGATATATCGACCACTCAAGAGGCACAA
>JAUELO010000325.1:813997-825168 GCA_032357855.1 Amphibolips quercusostensackenii
AAATGTAAAAGGGAAAGGAAAAAAGAAAAGTAAGAGTTCTTCTATCAAAGTTGCACTTCTGCCGTGTGGACTCACTGCCACACACTGTTTTTTTAATTTTCTTTTCGCATACGTTTGTACGTCGTTTTTACTGTTTGTACATCCAAAAGTTTCATTTTTACCCTCTTGATCACCAAACTAGGGGCAAATCAAAATTTCGTGTCATCTACCCGAAATTTGAATTTTTGAAATTTTCTTTTTGCATGCATATGCACGTATTTTGTACTGTTTTTACACGCAATACTTTCGTTTGTATCCTCTTTGTTACGAAAATAGGGTCAAATCAAAATTCCGTGTACTATTTTTGTATTCCATATTTTTCTTTGTACCCTCTTGGTTATTAAACTAAGGGCAAACCAAATATCGTGTCATCCCCCTGAAATTGGATTTTTTAATTTTTCGTTTTAAAATTGTTTTTACGTCATCTTACGGTTATAAATGTTTTTTGGTATTATTGTTTATTTTATTGTGATTAGGTAAATTCAGGTTTTTCCATTGATTAAGAGTGGCAATCATTTTTATAATTTTTGTCTTCTGGCTTTCTCCCGGTTCTCTCGGCAGAAATTTGTAATTTCTCCCGGTTTAAAAAGAAAATTAATACATGCCTCCTAAGCTACGACTCAAATCAGGTTTTCGTGAAAACATCTTCGATGAGCGTTAAATTAATGTGAAATATTATTCAAATCAAAAAATAAATAAATTTTGTTTAATCTTTAAAAGATTTCAAAATGCATATTTCACAAAGATTTCACAAAAATTTCAAAAGATTGCAAAATACTTAAAAGATTCAAAAAGATTTCGAAGGAACGTCAACTTGAACTAAAACCTTGCGTAAATCAAAGAATAATTTTTAAAAACTCCAAAGATTTCAAAAAGGGTTTACAAAAGTGGCAAAGATTTTGCTCCAAAAAATACCTATGTAGGTTTCTATTAGAGATTGCTGAATACCTCCCTTTTTCGAGTGACGGATTAAAATCGTTAGTAAAAGTTGTATTTGCCTAACAGTAGTAAGCCCTTCAAATTTTAGCTCGATCAGATAAAAAAATCCAATCTTTATTAAAAATTTGATTTTTGTCTAAAATTGCGATTTTTTCAATTTATGATTTTTTATTAAATAATGCATGAAAAAGAGCTTTTTCGTTGTTTTTTATATTTGTATCGCATATTTCGCAATTACCGGAGATTGGGATACATAAAGGAATAAAAATGTTAGATAGCTCGTAAACAAGTACAAATGAGCATTGTATCCAAATTCTAATTACGGAAGGTGATCTCATCTTTTCCAGTATTCCTTTTCCCTATATTGCTCCATTGATGTACAAACGGTGCATACAGTACAAACAACTTACAAACGTATGCAAAAAGAAAATTTGAAAATTTTCTATTTCGGGTGGATGATACAAAATTTTGATTTGCCCCTAGGTTGGTAACCAAGAGGTAAAAACGAAAATATTGGATGTACAAGCAGTACAAAGAACGTACAAACGTGTGCAAAAATAAAAAAATTTGACAAATTGAAACTTTAGGGAAATAAGTAAATTTAGACACCCCAAATTAATTTTTCCCTTAATTTCGTGACTAAGAGGGTACCAACAAAAATATTGGATGTACAAATAGTACAAACGACGTACAAACGTATGGAAAAATAAAATTTGAAAAATACAAACATCGAGGGAATACGTAAATTTAGCCTCCCGAAATTAATTTTGACCCTAATTTCGTAACTAAGAGGGTACAAACAAAAATATTGGATGTACAAACAGTAAAGAAGATGTGCAAACGTATGCATATAGAAAATTTTAAAAATTTAAACTTCGGCGGGCTAACTTTACCCGGGTCTAAAATCAAGCGTACTCAAATTTGAGGCGTTATAAACTGAATAATTTAAATCTAACTTTTATTCTCATACAATCTTAAATTTATTTTATCAAGGTTGTTAAGTAAATTAGAAGATTTTTGGGTTCGGATTATGCTAATCCCCGTCAAGACACAATTGTGTCAAGTCATATCGTGGTAAATCACATTGCGGCGAGTCGCATTTGCAGCGAGCCAAATTTGAAATAGTTACATTTATGGCAAATCATCTTTGGCGAAAGTCCCTTAGGCAGTATCTCTCATTCCAAAAAATTTGAAGTCCGGTAAAAATTAGCAACAGTGCAGCAAATTACATTTTAGCAAGTCATATTGTGACAATTTACATTGCAGTTGCAGCACGTTACATTTGTGACAAGTTACAGTGCGACAAGTAATATTGTGGCAAGTAACATTTCTGAAAGTCTCATTTTTGACAAAGAAATTGACAAAAATGCAACAAGTCACATTGCAACATTTTTTATTCGGGAAAAATGTGGGGTCCACAATAAATTAGAAAAAAGCAGTGCCGAAACTTAAATTATTATTTCGGTGACCAATCAAAGCAGTGTCTCTCCCCTTCCCCACGGAGTAACCACAAATGTGACTCGCCGCATATATGACTCGCCACATATATGGTTCGCCGCATATGTGACTTTTGACACATTTTTGCCAATTTTGTATGGACTTCAAATTTTTAGAAATAATAGTTGCCACAAATGTGACTAATCGCATATGTGACTTGATGCACTTTTGTCAATTTTTTCGCAATGTAAATTTTTCCGAATGCAAGATTCCGCAATTTTAACGCTGGAACTTTAGCAAAATAAATTCTTCTAATTCAAAAATGTCAAAGACTCTTTAGGCGTAATGAATTTTTATGTTGAGTATTATTTTAAATGTTCAGGTGAGAAACTTGTATGCACCACTTTTTGGCTAACGCCAAATGCTTAGATTAATGTGAGTATTTTGAATCGGTCCTATAACTTACAATATTACGCGCAATTTTATATATCCTGAATAATAATGTGCTTTAAGAATGAAAATTAATAAAGCGGGTCTAATAAGCAAGCTCCCATCCTTGCAGCTGAAAATAATCTTCTTACCACAGACAGTCCTTCCACAGCATTCATCCTTTTTGTCAATAATTCTCCGGCAACCAATCTTCAAGGGAGGACACTTCTCATCAGAACAGATTACCTCTCCATAAAAACAAATGCAGACGATGCATAGACCAGGACTCGGTAAGATTGCAGAATGATGATATTCCTGACCCTCGAAATGACAGATGCTTCCCAAATCTTGCACTTAAAACAAAACAAAATTTTGTTAAATCTAAATGAATCACTCAATTTTTTGAGATAGCTCCTCGTTTTAGTAAGTATACGTACGCAGCAAACACTTTCTTTCTTTGAATCCACATTGAGTCGTTTCAAGTAATTTAAATAATTGAGGAAACAGCAAGGATTTCAAAATAATGAACGGAATTTAGGGAATTTAAACAAATTCATAGACGAAGGATTTAAGGAATTCATATAACGCAAAGTATACATAGAATTCAATGTACTGAAAATAATTCAAAAGAATTCAATGTGAATTCAAAGTCATTACAGTGAGTTCAAGGAATTCAGCCCAATTCAAGGAATCCAGTCTAATTTAAGGAATTCTGTCCAATTTAAGAAATTGAGCCAAATTCAAGGGAATTAGCCGTATTCAAGGAATTCAACTAAATTCCAGAAATTCAGACAAACTAAAGGAATTCAGAGAATCTAAGGAATTTAAAGAATTCAAAAAATTAAGAGAATTCAAAAAATTCAGAGAATTCTGGAATTTAGAAAAATCAAGGAATTGAAAGAATACACATAATTCGAGGAAATCAAAGAATTCGGGAATTCGAGGAATTCAAGGAATTTAAAGAATACAGTTAGTTCTGGGAATTTAAGGAATTTAATCAAAGAATTTGGGAATTCAAGGAATTCAAAGAATGCAGTAAGTTCTAAGAATTTAAGGAATTTAAAGAATTCGGGGAATTTAAATAATTCTATGAAGGTAAGTAATCCCAAGAATTCGGAGAGTTCAAGAAATTAAAGGAATTCATGAAATTATGGGGATTCAGGAAATTCAAAGAATGCAGTAGGTTCTGGAAATTTAAAGAATGAACAGAATTTGGGAAATTCAACGAATTCAGACAATTTAAGGAATTCGGGGAATTCAGGGAATTCTAAGAATTTAGGGAATTTGAGAAATTTGGAGAGTTTGAAAAATTCGAGAAATTCAACAATTTCTGTAAATTAAATGAGTTCTAGAAATTCAAGGGATTCGGAAGATTCAAGGAATTCGGAGGAATCGAGAAATTTTCAGGCTAAAGAATTCGTAGTATTCCATGGATTTAGGGAATCAAAGGAATTCCGAGAATTTAAGGAATCTCAAGCAATCAAGTAATTCCAAGAATTCAAAATATTATTTTAAAAATTCCGAGAATTCAAAAAATGTAGAGAATTCAAGAAATTGACAAAATTTAAGAAATTTAGAGAATTTAAGAAAAATAGAAAATTTAAGAGGAATAGAGAATTTAAAAAAATAGAGAATTTAAGAAATTTAGAGAATTTAAGAAATTTAGAGAATTCCATAAATTTCGAGAATTCAAAAAAATTAAGAAAATTTCAGAAATTTAGGTCACTCCGGAAATTTAATTCATTTCAGGAATTTAATGTATTTAGAAAATTCCGGGAATCCATTCTGGGAATTCAGGGCATTTAGGGAATTGAAATGAATTCAAGGAATTCAAAGGGATTCTGGGAATTAAAAGGAATTTAGGCAATTAAAATGAATTGAGAAAATTGAAAGGAATTCATTAAAATTTAAAGAAATTCAGGGAATATAAAGGAATTTAAGGAATTTGAAGATTCCGGGGAACGCAGAGAAATTCAGGAAATGCAAAGAAATTAAGAATGTGCAAAGGAATTTTGAGGAATTTAGTTAATTTAAAGGAATTCAGGAAATTCTGAGAAATTCAGGAAATTCTAAGGAATTCAGGAAATTCTAAAGAATTTAGGGAATTTTAATGAATATAGGGAATTCAGGGAATTTAAAGAAATCAAGAAATTTAGAGAATGTAAGGAATTTAGATAATTTAAGGTATTAAAAAGATTCAAGAAATTTAGAGAATTAAAGAAATTTAGAGAATTTAAAAAATTTATGGAAATTAGGGAATTTAAGGAATTTAGAGAATTTAAGAAATTTATAGAATTTAAGTAATTAAGAAAATTGAAGGAATTTAGTGAATTCAAGGAATTTAGAGAATTTACCAAATTTAAAGAATTTCAGGAATTTACAGATTTCAAAAAATTTAGGTCACTCAGAAAATTCAAGGAATTTAGATCATTCAGGAAATTTAAGAGTCAGAAAATTCCAGAAATTTTACGAATTCAGTGAATTTAGAACATTAATGGAATTTACAAAAATTCATAAAAATCAAACAGTTCATGGAATTCAGAGAATTTAGATAGCGTAATTCAGAAAACGGACATAATTTAAGAAAGTTAGTGATCTCAAGGAATTTCAGGAATTCGGTGAATTCAAAACATTAATGGAATTCACAGAAATTCATCAAATTTAAGCAATTCAGAAAATGCAGTTTACGTAATTAAGAAAACAGAAGGGATTCGGGAAATTTAAGAAAAATATCTGACTAATTTGCCCTCTCGCGTTACAAAATGATTATTTGAGACTCCCACGAACTCAGGATACACGCGTTTTTCACTATTTCCTTGTTTGACGCCGAGAGAAAATGAAACCAAGCACGCAAAAAATAAAACAAGAGCTCTATTAATTTAACAAGTAAGAAGCCGTTTTCACTGTAAATTCAAAAAATTGAGGAAATTCAAAAAATAAATCTGACTCCAATTCACCCTCTCACGTTACGAAGCGATTATTTGAGACTTCAACGAACTCAGGGCACACGCATTTTTCATTATTTCCTTGTTTAGCGCTAAGAGAAAATGAAACTAAGCATGCGAAAAATCAAAGAAGAGCTTTATTAATTTAGCATAAAAGGAGCCTTTTCCACTGGAAATTCGAGGATTGCAGGGAATTTAAGGAAATCAGCGAATTTCCGGAACGTCAAGGTATTTAGCGAATTTCGTAAATTGAGGGAATTCAGAGAATTCAGAATATTTTTGGGATTTAGGGAATTCACGAAGTTTATAGATTTTAGAAAATTAAGGGAATTTGAAGAATTCAGAGAATTCAGAAAATTTAAGTAATTCAGGGTATTTAAGGGACTCTATGGAAACTCAAGGGATTCCAATTCAATGAATTTGAGGGACTTTCAGAAATTCAGGAAATTTCAGGAAATCAGCGAATTTAGAATATTTGAAGAATTTTAAAGAAATCTTAAAAAGTTTAAAAGCATGGCTAGCAATTTAAAAGAATACAAAAAAAAAGAAATTACTCCTACTTGTCTGCTTTTTGTTGGGTCTGCGTACTGATACAAGGGGCAAAATCAAAAAGCAAAATGGTTCTTGCAGACCAACAACGCTAGATTATCCGTTTTAGACGAACTGCCCAAGATATATTTTTTTTTTTCTTATCACGGAGTCAAACTGAATTTGTTTATGATGTTCTTACTATATTCCTATGCCTAAGAAAGATACTGTTTATATTTAATACAAGAATATCCAATATCTTCAATGTTTTATGGTCTAGGTAACTAAACTCTTGGATCGGAATTAAATCCCATTACCGATTTTAATCTTGTATAATCTTCTCTGAGAATTAAATTATCAGTCCCTAATTAAGTTTGACAAGATTAGTTGATATGATTCAATCAATTCAATCAATAATTTATGATCTTACAATCGTTCTTCTTAAGAGGATTGGGGATAGCTTCGGGCAGAACTGTAACCCCGGTACCAATTTCCAGATTAAGATCAGTCGAGTGATAAGATGGATCGAAGTAAGGAGGCTCCCTTGGCACGAATCCACCTGCAGAACGTTGATTCCTTGTTAAACGAAATAATTAATTTGTTCCTGATCTTCGAAACAGAATATAATACCTTCGGTTTCAACTGGTGGGCTGAAACGATTATCCTGGGTGACTATATCGTAGAATCTAGAATCCGTCGGTATCAATTCTGGAGGTACTCCCACTGCACCAGAAGGATATCCGGTAACGGGTGATGGTTCGTTGTTGTCCTTTACCAGAGCATCTGCTGCTACGAATGGAATTATTCTGAAATTCAAACAGAAACAAGTTTTCAGTATTCCTTTTTTTAAATCTTTCTCTTAAAATGTTTTATTCGCTATTGGCTGAAATATGAAAAATGGAAAAATAATTGCTTTACATATCACATTTTCATTTACAATAAATAATTACAAGTTAGTATAGAAAAATATTATAACAATAGAAAAATTTTTGTATGAAAATGAAGTCGCTTTTTTAATTATATATCCACAATTTAAAATATTTTACGATAACCAATGGTGAACAAAATTTCCTTTCCCAGAGTATATAAAATTTACCTGTTACTTACTTTATAAAATTATTAAATAGTTTGTAACACTTTTTTCAAATACTATTGCACACGTGTGATTCCAGGTTTTTTAATCAGCAATAAAATAAAATCTTAAAGCTCCAATAGCTTAGAATTTATTCTTGGGACATCTTTTTATTGAATAAGGATATTTAAAATTATATTTTCAAAGGAGAATGTATTTATGAATACAAAAGAAAAAATCTCTAATTGTACAATAATGGTTTCTTTGAAAAATCAATGAAAATGTATAATGGGTGATTGACAAAAAGTTGACCACTTTAAGTCATAGTCATTTTCCAATTTTCCTGTAAATAATAATTTTTTCTAAAATTAGGTCAATAAAGTTTTCATATTCAAAGAAAAATTTAGTGAAGTTTAGAAATTTTAGATAACTTTTTTCAGAATTTATATATAAAAAAAGTAAGCGAAACGTGTTTTCACGCAAATGTAAAGGCATACATTTTGAAAATATTTTCGATTTTTGTTTAATCATAGTCGCTTGCTGTGACACGAACTTATTCCACGTGTAAAATTTCATTCATATCCACCACAAATACATTTCTTATTCCCTTAGTTTTATATTTTCATATTCTCTTGAGTAACCATTAATTTAAAAAATATATTTCAGGTGGACTAAAGTGGTCAACTTTTTGGCAATCACCTATATCACGAATATCAAATTATCAACACTATTTCTATAAAAAAATTAAAGAATAGAATAAAATGTTTATTATTTACCGAACGTTTGGTAGCGATGGAGGTAGAGTTGGCTCGCTGTAATCGTATTCGTAATCGTCGCCCTTCTGTCGATGGGTGATATTCAGAATAGCTTCGATTTCCGGTGCAATCGTCCTCACGGGATTGATCGTCACCCCTTGAATATGTCCGACAGAAACGTTTGTTTTTACAGTAACATTCATCACCAGAATGTCATCCCGTATCACGATAGTCGAGGGCAAACCTGTTACTAATGGAGCCTGCAACAATTTCGCGAATAACTCATATTGTCTATGTTACGCGAAAGTCACCTGATATCGAATGATACGTGTAATCAATTATTTGTTACATTTTCTTCATTTATTTAATTTAGCTAGCAACAAATGCACGAGTGCAATGCACGCGTTTACCTCCCTACATTTTGATTACCAAATATTGCAAACATAAACAATTTAAAATACCATAATAATACATACATGAAACGAAGCTTCTTATTACCAGTGAAATTCTCAAATAAATATTTCAGGATGGCTTCTAAAAACAAAATCAAAGTTTTTGTTTTTTTCCGTCTAATAAATATTTTTTCATTTCATAATTACTATTAAAAAACTCAAACTTTCATACCTTCAAATTTTTCAATTTAAGTATTAAATGCTTAACTACTATACATCAAAGCATCCAAGTTCTTCTGAATTTAAAGTATTTACAATTAAAATTAAAATATTTTATTTTATAAAATTATGAAACTTTTAATAATGTCAAATTAAAAATTAAGAGCCTTTTATTATACAGGATGTTATTTCTCAACTACCATCTAATTTGGTGATTTATAACTCTGCTAAAAAAAACTTTTTTCCGATACAGTTTGCATTGGGTTTTTCATAATCCTTCCTTTCAAGGTCTCAAAAATTAAACTGTTCTATAATTGCGGAGTCAAAACTCTAATTTTAAATTGGAATTATAAACGGTTTAAAGATACTGCAAATCATTATCAGATATCAATTATATCCTATAGTATCAAGTCACATTCATAGTGATTGGATAGATTTTTCTAAACTAAAAAATGAGTTTTCTGTACAAAAATGTATCTATTTTCACTATTTCAAAGTAAAGAATGTAAAAATTGTGAACCTTGAAACACAATTGCGGACTTTGTTTGAAACTGAAGTATTCCTAAATTCAGATCTAAGAACTAAGGCATTGCAAATAAACCGCATTCCATCGCATAATCCAAAGAAGCCACCAACAAACCAGACATTTTGTTATCTTCCAGTGACAGAGTTGCAAATCGACTTTAATCATTCGAAAGTATTGAGAAAAGAAAAAAAGATGGAGATACAGAAAGAATTGAATAATAAGAAAAAAATCAAAACAATAAGACTAATCAGGGAGCATCCATTTATTACTGAAGGCTTTTTTTGATGACGGGGGTTCGAAAAATCTTATGAATTCTTATTTGGAGGGTGCGGGTCCGATCCATTTCTTACGTGAGTTTTCTCTTTCTAATAATTTTTATAAAATATGCTAATTAAAACCTGTTTTAGCCATTGAAAATACTTTTTATACTATGATACACATAATATCATTATTTGTTTTGTTTCTTTTTCATCAGACAATATTTCACATTATGTGCCTCAAATAACCCGAGTCGAAATTGAGACCCTATTTTGAACCTGCAGCTCCTTATTAGAACCTGCTTACTTTAAAGCTTTAACTCCTAGAGAATGAAACATTATAGCCTCCTTTGACTTCATTTAATCCTACAGGCCCTACTTTGAATCTTTAGAAGCTACAGTCTTCTAATTTAAGAACCTACTTTGATGCTACAAAACCTCTATTCCCTAATGCTGACCCTACTTTGAATCTTTAGAGCCTACATTTGTCTAACTTAATACTCTATACCTTTACGCTGCTTAACTTCTCAAACTATACCTTGAGTTAAGGTTATATTGTAAAAAATTTAAACTCCAAATCGCAAAGGGATACATATTCCGAAAAATTTTTTAATAAAATACATATTGTCTAGTATTCATAGTGTTTTTACATATCAAATAATTTTGTGAGAGCAAAAATCGCAAAGTGAAAAATGTTATCAAATGTCTTTTTACAGGGGAAAAACTTAACGAGTTTTTTCACTTGTACTTTGAAAAAAAATTTTATTACGTCATTAGAAAAATCGATCTTGTTAGTAAAAAAGTATCTGCAAGCAAGAAAAGGGTTTTTTCTAAAAATGTTAATTCACTTAAAAAACGAAAACGAAAGTTACCATTTTAGCCTTAAGCTATCGAATGCTATTGTCTTAAGTAGTCAGAAAAAAATATAGATAAGATTTTCGACTCGCGGAAGACAACCGAATTAAGAGAAAGTAGACAAAAAAATTTAATAAAAAATTTTCAGACTGGTCTGTAACAGGTTTACTACTTTATATAATAGTTTATCATTTTCAAGTTCCACCACAAAAATTCTTAGAATTCAAAACAACCTTGAGCCTATTTTTTTTTTTAGTAAAAAATACTTTTCATTTTCTGTGCACGTTTATACTACACTATACTATTATACCTTATTCTGATAATTTCACGGTTTCTATAGATAAAATTGATGCTTTAATATTCGAGCTAAAAGATGTAAAATGACGTATAAATGCGTATTTCCAGTATCATATCTTATTAATAAATTATCTCTATACACAGAAAAAAATAAGCGCCTAAATTTCAAGTGACTATTTTATAACTCCTGGATAGATAGAAAAGTCCGGTGAGATTTCAGCGAATTTTATTAAACAGTAGTCTACTAATTCTCATAAATAAGTATTTCAAAAACCAAACGACCCTTTCTGATGAATAATAAACATTTCTCTAGTGTTTAAGTGACAGTCAAATGATGGTAAAGAATTGAAATTCAAGAAAATAATTTATCAATTATATTAAAAGTGCATTAAATTTTATTTGATGGTAAACGACTTTTTATATGATTTGTGAAAAATAATTTAGGAAGTAATTAACTAATCGAAGAATTGATAACATGAGC
>JAUELO010000325.1:866639-877136 GCA_032357855.1 Amphibolips quercusostensackenii
ATAGGATGATTCTTTTATCTTAAGACATCGAAATATCCCAAGAAATACGCATCTAACGAAAAAACTTGCTTACTCAAAACTTTTTATTTTCGAGGGGGAAAAGCAACCTCGCGAAAATTTACCCCACATCCCACCTTCTGGGGGCAGTAGGGGAGTAACTTTCAAATTTCAACTGAAAACCTATATTTTTACATTCTTATCATAATGAGAAGGTATCGCTTTTATGTGAAAACTATCACGGATTTTTTCATATCTCCACATTTCAAGACCCTCTGAGTCAGAAAAAATAGTTTTTACGTCGGTGTCTGTTTGTCGTTGTCATCGTTGTCGTTGTCGTCGTCTGTATATCGGATAACTTTTGAAAAACTAATCCGATTAAATTGTGCTTTGGCACACAGTTTTAGGTACAAAAAGGAAGATCGGATTCGTTAACCAGCTATTTTGGATAAAAATTCAAAAAGTTAGAGTATTTAAAAAGTTTAAGGGACAATTTTTTTTTAATTTTAAAATTCTATGCACGGCTATTTGTAGTACTCAGAAATTCAAACAGTTTATCCTAATAACTTTTTTCGATAGAAAGAATATTATCAGAGTTATAGCATTTTCAAAATCCAAAAAAACAAACGAAAATGAACATTTTAAGGATGCGCAGTTTTTGTTTTATTCGTAAAAAACATTAAAAATAAAAAATCACATTTCTTGACAAACGACACAAGTTACGAAAAAAGACAAAATTTACTCACCCGAAAAAGAGCTATAAATTTCTCATTAATAATTTTTTTATGGAAAGCGTAGTTTTGGTTTTGAACGTAAAAAATAAAATTAAAAATAAAAAAATTTAATTTTTGGACAAATGGCCCAAGCTATGAAAAAAATGTATTGATAAAATTTGCTCATCCAAAAAAGAGCTACAAATTTGTCATCAATAATTTTTCGATGGGAAGTGTAATTTTTTTAAATTGTAACAAATAACATTAGGAAAAAAAGAATTAAATTTTTTGAAAAGCGGCACAAGGTACGATAAAAATTAAGAGACAAAAGTTGTTCACCCAAAAAGGATCTAAAAAATTTGTTATAAGCCCAGTTTATAGAAATATATTAAAACTAAAAAAAGAATTTAGTCTAGTATTGCGCAATAACGAAAAAGTACAAAAAAGACAAAAAAAAACTTTGCATATCCGAGGAGGATATCATTAACGGAAAATTGCGTCACAGAATAATTCATAAATAGTCCCTAACCACACCCGCAAAAGTCCAAAGCTAAACTAAGTATAATTTGTCAGCATATACCTTAGGAAAAAGGTATAATAGTTTTATTCCATCTTACTACGTCTAAAATATTAAAAAATTGATTGCCATTTTATCATTCTCTTTTATGTGAGCATAAAAAATAATAACCTCTTTAAACAGGAAAATGGTAAGCATAAAATTAAATTGATGCAAGGTTCGTTTCTTTAGCATATTGTACATAAAAATTTAGCAAAACGTTAAAGATTTTAAGCCATTTTTGATTCTCTGAGAAAAGTTTAAATTCAGTCACGTGTCCAACACAAAAATTTAATTTAAAAAACTCTTATTTTATAATAGATACTAAAAGTCTCATGAAAATGTTTTAAATTCCGACAGGTTCAATATATTTTCAATACTTCAAACCATTGTGGAAACAATGTGTGCATTTATGAACAAATAAAAATTAAAAATTTGCCAATAAAGTATTTTTGTCCACAAAATGAGATTTTCTCCCACTGTGTGCCTGACCGATTTAAAATTAATTCAGTCTTCAGATAATTTTCAAATAAGAGAAAAATTATCTTACGGATGATTTACACGTCTGCAAAGAAATATTAACATGAAAGTGAGTCAAATGCCCATTACGCGGGTTAGAATAGATAGGAATTTAATACACCCGTTCTGCTTTGCTGTCGAAAAGAAATTGCAAGCTTGGCACTTAGTCAAGCCTTGCAAGCACTTCGTCGTTGTTCCAAGACTGGCGATAATTAATCATCATCGAGATTAATGCACCGGTCTCGTTTAATTCGTTGGCTTGTGATTCATTCAGTACTTGGCTTATGCATGTGAGATATGTTATGTAAGAAGCACATGTATGTATATATATATATATATATATATATATATATATAGCACATATTCATGTGGAATTTATACACACATATGCTTAGCATTGTACATATATGTTTGCGGGTAGACTCTTGCTGCCAAGTACATCCACTCCTCCTGCCAGGTGTGCAGGTGAAGTCCAAGTTCCGCGCGGAGGGTCAGAGTCATTTATTATTGCATAAGATTCAGAACCTGTTCCGGTCCATTCATCGCGCTGTTGCTGTTCGTTCAAAAGACGATGCTAACAGCTGCAAGAGTTGACTCTCTGTGTAAATACGCGAAATGCAACTCCGCTCTAATGGTGCGGTGGTGCTCTGGTACATTACGGAAGTAGGACTATTTTTATTATTTTATTGTACATCAGGGCGATTTATTTTATGAGGCAAAAAAATGATTTTCGAATATGAACACATACACTCGCCTTAGCTGTACCTTTTTAGTGAACACTTTTTTGCCAAACAAAAAATCAAATGCGGATATTTTTAGAGGTCACCAATTTGAGTTTTCTCTTTTTATTTTAATTTTTTATTGTTTTTATTTTCTCAACGTCTTGTAAGTGCACACGGAAAAAATGAGTGGCTAGCTATTTTATTTTGCATCGTTTGAGGAAAAAGCGAACAAAAGATGATAAATCCATTCGAAGTGATTCCTCAATAAATTGACAAATGATATGTTGTCGGCCTAAAGTTATACTACGCCCTGTCCCTCGATTGTCAAAATGATAAAATGAGGTTTAAAGTTTCAACATATATTATATGCTATTAAAATGTTGTTTAATGTTAAAATAAGTTTTCGGACAAAAACAATGCGTGACCAAGAACATACTTGCACAATTGTAATATTATTATGAATGTATTTTAGCTGATGTGGAAAATTGATTTTGGAAATGGTGCAATATGAGATTCAAAAAATTCATTTTTTCTTAAAATTAAAATACTCTATATCACAAAATATTTGTAATTAAACTGATGATAACAGAAATTTTAAGTGAAAAGTTCAACAAAATGATAGTTTACATTATTCTAGTGTATTACATGCGTTGAATAAAATGAGTTATTGACAAATTATTGACTTTCGAGTAAAATTATGATGGTTACTCTTAAGGTTAGACATATTTTAAAAATGATTACAAAATATACGGATTTTAATGTATACATTTTAAAAGGTAAAACATTTTTAAAGCGCAATTTCAATGGGATAGAATTTTTATGTACCAAGGGTCAATAATCATATTCCTCGAGTCCTGAAAATTACAAAATCATGCATAACTTTTTTTTTTTGAAAATCGATTTATTATGATCTGTCTGATTAGTCCTCATTTAAACTCTTAATGCATTTCTCCTCAAATTTTGTTAATATTTTAACTTAAAATCCGCGTTTACGATTATTCTTACACACGTTACAATGTGAAATAGTGAAATCTACTAAATTCCAGACAAAATGCGTTCAGGGCTTAAAGGAATCACGATAAAATAGTAAATTCAGCCATTTACATTTTTCAGTGCTTGTATTACATTTTTATACATATAGAATTATACCCTTTTACATTGTCATCATTTTACATCATTTAATGCAAATTTTTTTATTTATTTTTGAGAAAAAAAAAAACAAATTTTATTTTACTTGTTTCACATTTTCCTATCAAAATTTGACATGCAATGTGCCAATTACAAAATACGAGCACAATAAGTACATTTTGAAAAGTTACTTATCATAGAAATAATAAAAATAAATATATAAAAAATAAAAATAAATATCGTTAAACGAAATTAAACAGACTGAAGCGTTTCTGCATCATGCACCAGACGATTTTCATACTATAGTAGATTTTTTAAAATGAAACGTGAATTTATTAATTAATTTATTCTTATAAAATAAATAATGTTCTATTAAAAGTCGTTAATAGCAATTAAAAAACAAGTTCGATTTTTCTGCAGGGTAATGGACAATATAATTTTCGCTTAATTTCTGTAAACCAGGGCAACCAAAATTTCATCAAGTTTATCAAACTTCATTTAAGTGTTTCTTTGTCCTTTAAAAGCTTATATTAAAAAGGAATATATTATAATTATCTTGATACTCTTTTTATTATTTTCCGCGTCTAGTCGTCCCGAAAAATTGTCCGAGCATGAAAAGAGGATAGACTAGTCATTCTGAAATTTTAGGACGACTAGCCAAACTTATAAAAAATATTTAAGTACTCGTCCCAAATTTCGAGGCAATGAGACACTTCGTTTATTTAAAGAAAATAAAAGCATCTCTTCGTACATGTAAATTATTATTAATAATAATAACCTTAATCATAAATATCCTATCTTTTTTATTTCTATCAAATAATTTACGCTAACCATATAAAAAATATTTAACAATACCCTCTACCTGACTTCACAATTTAATGAGAAATTTGGAAATAGCAATTTTCTTCGTCACTGAAGGGAAAAAACGTTTAAGCAATGTATGAAGGAAACAATGAGAGAATTATCTATGACATCCGATTTTTTATGGAAAAGGAATCAATCGAACCGTGGTTTATTGACCGCTCGTCTGCATTTTTTGAAGATTGAACGGAAGATCGTGAGTAACATGTCTTTACGTAACCCATAAGACGTGTTACAGGCTATAGATATGCACGTGCGTGTATTTCAAATAAAGTCAGAGTCACATGCAAATTTCACCGTTCTGTGCACTATGCAAGACACAACTAGACAAGAATTCAGTATTCACTTCGCAAAGTTGGCAAGATATTCACCCACTGGGTCAAAGTTATTTTCACCCACAACTCACAACCGAGAATATACAATACAAAAATGTGTGTATTCTACAAGTCCTCAAGCATTTCATATTGACAAATGTTTGCCCAATGACAAGTATCGCCCCAACTTGGAAAATTATTTTATGGCTACAACAGGGTTAATATCGTAAATCTAGTTCGAGCCAACAATGTTTCACAGCTCTTGATTGCAGGGCCATTAACTTGACTGTGCATGGGCCCCATCTTGAACCTCTTGAACACAAGTAGATGACAAGTAGGTTAGTTTGAAGTTACTTCAGCGAGTATTTTTGTGATTTCGTCTGCATTACTTATTAAACTATGATTTAAATTATCAAAAATACCGAAAGTGAAAAGCACTCGTCGCGTTCGGAGACATCGAGCAGTTTTCAACATTTCAAGATTCCAGAACGAAAACGAAAGTAAGTAAATAAATCATAAGTAATTTATGTTTATGGCGGAATGAAGTCAAACTTCAAAATAAAATATGAATATTTTGCTTTTATAAAACAATAAATAATTTGCATATACATCAGAGTCTTGTATTTTGGATAAGAAAATTATTATTGCAGCGATTAATGATAATATATAATTATAATTTACCTTAAACTTTAATTTAAAATTTCTAATTTTTTCATTTCACAGGCGTTGTTTGTGAAAAATATAAGTCCACTGAGGATGACGTGTTTTCTCATATTGGAACGGTATTATCTAATTCCAAAGATTAGGATGGCAACAATTGTTCATGTAAACATTTTTTTACTTATTTTTTATTATGAAAAAGAGTTTTTAATTTTAACGTGGCTGAGACTAGAAAAATAAATGAAGCCAAGTTGGGGCCAAGTCGGTCGGTAAGTTAGGCTCTAGCCGGGTTAAGCGTTTCATTTTTGGTTTGGTCCTGTCCAGATCCCCAATTTGGGGCCAAGTTTTTCCTACTTCGAGTCCATCTAGCGCCATGAAAAAATTTCCACACGGGATACTACAGTTTTATTCCGAAGATCCCATGAAGTTTCTTAATTAAAAACTAATCTAATTAGATAATTAACAGGTAAAGACATTCAATAGCCTTATTGCTGATAAAAGTGAAATTTTTGGCTTGATTCGATAAGCAATGAATGATTTTTATCGATCATGCCAGAGTAATAGTACGGAAAGCTTGAGTGTTGGCACGCGCAACACATTTGTTGTTGGCAACCATCCGGTTGATTTTAAATATACTTATGAAAGTAAAAAATTTATTTTATGATGATTCTATATCGAATTTGTCTCCTGATTCATCGACAGATCACTACAATAATTCTGAAATTATTTTTAACTCGAAAGATACAATGAATAAAGAAGATGCGTATAGAGACGATGTCTTCACACTATTACAATCTCCGAAAAGTAAATCGTTTTCCCAATGAAGTGCCATCAACAGAACTAGAGTACAAATATTTGCGTGTTTATAATAAACTAGAATTTCCATCGAAAGGGAAAACTTTGGGTTTTTCTAAAACGGGTGTTTTGAAATCAAATCACTGTATCATGGAATCGGAACCTTCCGTCTTTTTGGACGGGGTCCGATCGATTGTAGCTTCGCTTACGGGACCCGTTCACCCAGAGAGGGAAGCATTTACAGCTTTTATGTCTTTTTTAAACAAAATTTTGAAATGTTTAGTAATTTGCGTTAAAATTATTCACCAAATTCAAATTATAATTTTATAAAAATCATAATGTGCAATGACCAGACTTTCCGAGCTTGTTCTCATAAGCACTGTATTAACCAGAAAGCATATTTTGATATTGAATCACCAACTATAATCATGAGATAAAGGCCAGAGATTGATATTGTTGCTTGTCGTCATACATTTTGCAAATTTATTATTTCCGGTTCCATTGCATCATATTTCTTGACATTATACTTCTTTCCAGCTTTAATTAAAACTAAATCAACTCACTGAAACTTTTGTTGAAATAACGAAGGCTGATCATTCTTTATTTTCTACACTAATTTTTACTTTGAAAACTGAACTACATAAAGTATTGATCCTTGTTTCAAATCATAATAGCTTTATCCTTTTTTATTCTTTTTGCAGCTTTTTTGATTTTGGTTCTTTGTACTTTCATATTTTCTATGATAACAAATTAGAGCAAAAACCACACACTACCAATGCGTATTATAATTTAGTTATTCATGCTGGAGTCTCATCTATTTTAAGAAGGGTGTAACTGCATGTGCATCGCTTAAAGGAAAAAAAGTCCAAGAAAAAGAAACGAAAGAAATACTTGAGCATTGGTGTGCGGATTTTTTTTTATTATCCTATGATAGGCATGTTTTTATCTTAATTACTATATATCGACTGGAAGATTTTTTATATCTTCCGTAGTTTTCGTGACTGTCGTCGTCTTTATTTGCATAAATGACTCTTTGATATTTAGCGATTTTCAGACCAAATATTTTATAGCATTAAATTTAATGATCAAATCAGACACTTCTTTTGCGAATCTGTAATGAAATATTGTAAATTAATTTTGTTTTTTTCAAGAGTAAATTTTCAATTAACGTCACAAAAAATGAGTGTCGATTCAAACTGATTCGAACGAACGATTACCCTTTTTGATATAATAAGTTCAAGTTAAAAAGAAGTAGGGAGCGCCTATCATTCGATCACTAATGGCTACATTGTAATTATCTTAACTCTATTAGGTATGTTCTGTTATTTTGTGAATTAGTATTTATTATTTGTCCAGTATGAGTTTCAAAAAATATTTTTATTACAATTTTCGCGTCATTCAATGTAATGTCTATTTTCAGCGTCAAATCGTGTTTCTCATTACAATTCCTTTAAGCTGCATTATCTCGCTCAGATAGTGACATTTTCTAATTTAAAAAGATACTAGGACATGTTTTTGATTTAAAAATGGGTCAACGCTGGGCGAAAGTTCAACGGGTTTTCATAGTCGTTTCGTTAGTATAAAAGCGGATCGTTTTTCTTGGCCTGCATTAGCCCTCTTTCAAATTCTGATCATCAATCATCCTTAACAT
Source organism: Amphibolips quercusostensackenii (assembly GCA_032357855.1). Taxonomy (NCBI): domain Eukaryota; kingdom Metazoa; phylum Arthropoda; class Insecta; order Hymenoptera; family Cynipidae; genus Amphibolips; species Amphibolips quercusostensackenii. Next base: position 874,556 of record JAUELO010000325.1, read on the forward strand.
TAATATGAATTCAAAACAAATCAAAGCCTAAGAGCTTGACAGAATCAAAGCTGCTGCATAAAAGAATTTCCGGCATTTTATTTGTGATACTATTTTGCTGATTGATACTGATATTTTAATGCATGTCTTTGTAAATCCATCAGACCATATTATGCTTGTTTATCATAATTTGGCTTTTAGAAATCTAACCGCATATCTCCAAAACTTCAATTAGTCTTTTTCATAACATTTATTGGCCATAATCCATTTTGCTTAAAAAATATATGTAATTGGTTTTAGGATTGAATTTTACGTGTTTTTGTACTACAGTGTATTGCATGGACCTTCCTACCTCAGAGATAATTGCTCATTTTATTTTTAATTTGATTTGCTTTTAACCACATTTATTTTTACACAATCAATTATGTATCAAACTAAATCTTTGATCAGCGAAATAAATTTATTTGTAACATATAAACAGTTTGTTACAAATTAAAGCGTGCTCTACAGCAGTAAATTATACGCCACTTGTCAGAAGGTTAATCTAAAACGTAAATACAGGTGGAGAATGATCCTCATGGCAAGTTTGTCCTGTTTTTGGAGAAAAACGTTAACTCAGAAACGAGTGAAACCGAGAAAATCAGGGAGAACTGTTTGAAACTGCTTTCGCTTAGAACGCTTATAGAAAGGAATTTAAAAAAAACTGTTCACTTTTGATGACTTATTTGACCATGATTTTTTTAATTATGACAAAAAAAATTGGTTAAGATGTTAATTGGTAGTCGAAAATTAGGTTAACGATACTGCCTGTGCGATCAGACCCTGGAAAATGGGCTCAATAATTGTAAAGATTGCCGTCAACTCAGCTGAATATAATATTTATTATTAATTATTATCGTAATTTCGTTCGCATTAGTTATTAACTAATAAATGAATTCACTATTATTAAATATACTATTTGATAATTATTTTGAAATAATATTTCTTAATAAATATTTGGAATATTTGGAAATGAATAATAATATCAATATAATATCATTATTTTTACTAATTGTTTTTATTATTTAATTAATCATTATTTGCAATAAATATTAATTTATATTATTGATTTATTCACTGATTTAATTAAATATTAGCAAAAAAATAATGATATAAGTAATATTAAAATTGGAAACGTTACAATATTGAAGCCAAGCAGGTATTTTTATTAAATTAATTCAATATTTTGATGATTATTTTCTTCAAATTTTAAGATTAATATTTTTTCATTACATTTGTTTGTGGATAAAAAAACACAACGACCATACACGATTATTTAGCAAATCTTGGTAATTTATTAAATATTTAAAAACAAATATAGGGTCAATAGGTTTCAGAGAGATACTAAGTCACAAAGTTATACTTTGAACAGTAATATTTCGAATATTCAAGAAGATTTTTGTAGGAAAAATTTAAATCAAAAGAGCACATGACCCCATTACAATTACAATTAAAGCAATCACTAATGATAGCCATCTTTTTCTCCCAATAATGAGAGATATAGTCTTTACGTTGCGATAAAAAAGTTAATAACTAATTTTTTTTTTATTACAAATTTACTCCTTATCGCAGTAACCCTGTTATGACACTTGACTCTATCGGCTGTAATTGAGGATGTTGAATGCTGATTTTTCATTATTGTAAACGATTGCAGTTTAAGAAAAGAAATCAAAAAATTCAAAAGTATGTTTCAAGTTATTTAAAAGTATATAGAACATCTGAACGAATGCTTACATTTAAAATAAATACATTTATTTTCAAAATATATTTGCTAGAAAACCAGACTTTTTTATTTCAGAAACCTGTTGATCTGAGCATGTTTACAACTAAGTAAATTTGAATAATACCATCCTTATTCGATAGATATTACAAAATTTTGTATTTAATAGCAAGTAAACAGTTTTATTAATTATTTTTAAATTAACAATTTTTATTAATTTGCTATTTGTGTTTGTCGAAATAAAAAACTTTTTTAGGGCTCCTTAATATTGCGGAAGAACGACGCGCCATTAATTCGTTACGATGCTCTTATTATCTTATAAATATTTCAGCGCCAAAAAGCTATGGAATAATTTATAGAATGCTGTTATCTCCAAGTTGACGGTATTCTTGTGAATTTTTTTCTGACATATTTGGCCTTCTGTTTTGTAGTTCGCCAAGTTAATAATTCTCGACCATAATGGAGTTAATGGTGTTCTTGTATTAACTGTACAATCATTGTTATTTATAATGTTAACAATTTTTAAAACTGGTTTGCATGATAAGGTGTGTCTTTCTTTTAGAATTTCATTGATATAAAGAACTCATTTTTTGATTTTTTTGAATGAACGGTATTCTTCAAGATCTACATGGTACCTAAAATAGTCTAAAATTTTAATTGATCTAATTCTGAAATGTTAAGAATACATATTCTTTAATTGTACGTAATAGGGTGGTCCTAAATAGCGACTTTTATATCAGTGCAAACAACCCCCCCCCCTTCCCCCAATCGTTTTAAAATCCAAAAAAAGAAATTTTTTAATTAAAAAAATTCTTTTTTTGCATAGGGAAAAGTCATTTTTTA
>JAUELO010000325.1:946945-960464 GCA_032357855.1 Amphibolips quercusostensackenii
TTTAATGGTTTTTTTCATTTTGAGCAGGAATAATTTTTTTAATATTTTATTGTTGCTTTAAGTTTATGAGAATTTTGTTGCAAGTTTGTCATTAGTTTTGTGTTGAAAATATAGTTTCGATTTCTTACATATTTAAACAAACAAAATTTAAATAATTATTTTGACGAAAATATTTAATTTTTAAAAAATAAGTCTGTTGAACGTTTCGCCACCCAAATCTTTATCCAAATTCAGCTTTTTGGGGGGCTTAAATTACTCAGGCCGACAAAATTCGTACCCAGAGACCGGACTAGGTGACTTCAAAGGGATTTGATGTCTTGAAAACGAATCTTTAAACATTATTTTTCTATACATTAGAATTTCGAGAAATCTTAATCTAAACGTGCAAAAATAGGCACTCTTAGCCATATTTAAAGCAATATCACCGAGCAGCGATTTTTATTCTTAAAACTGCTTGTTTATGAGTCTTAAGGTGAACATTTTTAAGGGTTTCTATATAGGACTCTATATGGATTCCTTCCGGGGATTCTTTAGAGGCACTAGAGTGAGCCTGAAGAAATCTTTTTGCGTTCAGCAAATTTTAACAGCAGGTAAAAAATGTATTTGTCCAATAGTAGTGAGCAGTAAAAATTTTAGTTCAATTGGATAATATTTTTTATTCTGTGTATGGATTTGGAAATGAAAATTAAAACAAAAAAAATCCCTTACGTCAAAAAAATGGTGCTGAATTTTTGTGCGCACAATTTTTGTTAGTGAATGATAATATAAAATTAGAAATTAGAGTAAAAATTTTTTCTTAGGTTACAATTTTTTTAAGACGTGCCAAAACAAGTTTTTTGAAATGCGTTGTTTGAACCTTTTTTCGCAAGATCTGAAAATTGCTCAAAAAAGGTCAAATTAAGATTTTTTTAAACAGGAAAAAATTGTTTGCGTGATAAAAAAAAATAGAAGCATGTTTCTTCGATCATAGCTGAAATACTGCAACCACATGATTGAATTTTTTCAAAAAAATGAGCTGATAATGCAATCCAGGAAACTCGTTTTCTGCACATTAGAAAAAAATTCCACCTTAAAGACGAATTTTCTTCATTTTCTAAATTTGTTAATTGTCTCGAATCGCGGCATTTCCGAAATATCTTTTTTTTTTTTTGGTAATTATTCTTTTAATTATTTTTTCTAATCTAAAAAATCAAAAGGAGTACAAAAAGTTGCATATTTTTCCTTCAAAAACCAAAAAATACAAAACATTTGAAATCTGTAGAAATCACGTTCATAACTAATTCTTTTATTGTTCTGTTTAAACGACGTATACTAATGTATCTTGAGGCGCTGCTAACAAATATAAGCTTGTGAATATTTAAAATTTTAATTTGCAGGGTCAATTTAAAAAAATACTAATCAAATTGCTAATAATAGCAATTAATTGTCTTTTTTGGTCAGGAAAAGGGATGAGACTATTTTAAATTTTAAGAAATTTAGAAACATTATAAATGCGTTAATAAAACAAAACATATTGAAAATAATATTATGGTAATGTTGATTATAGCAATATCAATAAAAATGGAGCAATATAGAAAAAAGGAATACTGGAAAAGGTGAGATCACGTTCCGTAATTAGAATTTAGATACAATGCTCATGTGTAATTTTTTTTTAACTATCCAAAATTTTTAATAGTTTATGTATCATAATTGCCGGTAATTGCGAAATATGCGATCAAAATATTATAAAAACTGGAAATGCTCTTTTTTATGCATTATTTAATGAGAAATCGTAAATTGCAAAAATCACAATTTTAGACCAAAATCAGATTTTTAATAACAATCGGATTATTTTTTTTATTTGATAGAGCTAAACATTGAAGGGCTTACTGCTGTTGGGCTACTAAAGCTTAGTACGGAAAAAAATATCTGAGTAAAATAGCCAAATTGAATATTTCTGGTAATTATTTTCAGTTCTGGTTAATTTTGAATGGTATTTAGAGACCAATTATCTTTTTTGTTTAATAAATTTTAGCAGGTCTCGTTTAGAAAAAAAAATTTCACATAGACAACGATATTGGTGACTATGTCTTTACGCTAATTCTTCTACACAAATTACTTTCTAAACTAAAGAAGTAAATTATGTTCTCTAAGTATATCTGCATCAGGATGTTTCAAACAAATTTTTTTAGAATTTTTATGCATATCGCCTCAAAGTTTGTTCCAATCCACAATGAAGTAAATCCATTTTTTTGTTTTGAAAAAAATGATCTTTAGAGGTGGCGCAAGCACCATGATGTTTAACACGTATTTCCCATAAGAAAAAAGACGTTTTTGTAAATTCTATACAGAATTCTCAATATTAGCTGAATCGCGGTAAAACTCAACATTTTTCTTTAGAATTAGCCATAGAATACAAATAGAATATTACTTTTTAAATATCACTTCCATGAATCTGTTTTATAGGGTCTCAAAAAACCCCATAAATGGAAAAATAGTTTTTGCTAGCTTTTGGCACTAATTATGCTTTTTTCTCTTTTTTTTATTAAGATTTTTTCTGATACATTAAATACAACTTAGCATTGATAACTAGATGTACAAATAAATTATTTAAACAATTCATTATTGTTTTTAGTAATTTTCCCTTAAAATAGAGTTAAAAAGTCACGGTTTTTTTTTTTAAATTCTTACTTTTTGTTAATATTTCCATTAGCGCGAGATAATTATCACACTATGTTGAAAAAAGAATTGTTTACACAATTTATTTTAATTGTTCAAAATATTCTCTTAGAATAATGATAGAAAATTGCAGTTCTTAAAAAAATGTTTCCACTTCTTGTCTAATTTTTGTTTAGTACCTAGGTCAATAATTAATTAGGTTTGACAAAATTAATTGTTTAAACAATTGGTTATTATTTCTGATAACATCCAATTTGAATAAGACTAGACACTTGTGTCTTTTTCAAAAATTCTCAGTTATTTGTCTAGTTTTCACGTAGAGTCAAGTGATAATAAATTCAAGTTAACAGAAATAAATGTTTTAACAATCCATTATTATTGTTAATTATATTTTCTTTGCTTGATGATAGAAAGTTGCGTTCTATTTGAAATTTTTAGATGATCATCTATTTTTCACTTAGAATGACCTAATAAATAATCAATTTTGCAAAAGTAAATCTTTAAAACAAATCATTATTGTTTATTACCATCTTGTCTTAGATAAGTGCTAAAAAGTTGCGGGTTTTTCTGAACTCTTAAACTTTTCGTTCAATTTTCACTTAGTGCGGTAATAATTAATACAAGTTAATAAACATGCTTATTTCAACAATTTATTATTGTTTATAAATATCTTAACTTAGAGTGATGCTAGAAGATTAATTTTGCTTTAAATCTTTAGTTTTGCTTTGACTATTTAGTTATAAGCAAATAATAAGTGAACCGCAACCAGAATAATTTTTTTAATAGTATTTTTTCAAGTGAATTACTTTTGCTCTTTTTTCAATGTTTAAAAAGATTAATTTGAACAAAAAAGCTATCCTACACAAAAGACAAAAATAAAGAATGAAATAACCAGAAGTAGGTGAGAGGACCAGGTCTGTAAATGACTTTTAAAAGTTTTGTTTTGAATTACAACAAGAAATGTATTGCAAAGCGTAAAAGAAAAATTTGGAACTGCAAATATGTTAATATCAACCCTCCCCTCCTTTCCTGTAAACAACAATAATTTATTTAAACAATTACTTTCGCTAAATGTAATTAACTCTTAAGTCACTCCAAGTGAAAAATAGACAAATAATTAAAAATTTCACCAAAAAACGCAACTTTCTATCATCAAGCAAATAGAATATTATTAACATTGATAAGAAATTGTGTGAACAATAATTTTTGTTACCTTGAATTAATTGTTACTTCAGTCTACGTCAAAACTAGATAAATAGTTGAAAATTGCAGAAAAAAACGCGACTTTTTGCATTATTGAAATTTAATATTAATAACAATAATTATAAATTATTTGAACAATTAATTTTTTACTTTAATTCATTATTTACCTCGCTCTATTTGAAAATTCGACAAAAAGTAAACACATTTTTTTAAAAACTGAAATTTTCTAGCATTATTCTAAGAGAATATTATTAAAAATAATAATAAACTATTTAAATAACCATTTTTAATAAAATTAATTAAGTATTACCTCGCTTTAATTGAAAATTGAACAAAAAGTGACAATTTTTTTTAAAAACCGCGACTTTCTAGCTCTAATCTAAGAGAAAATTTCTAACAAGAATGAATTGTTTAAACAATTTATTTAAACATCCAGTTATCAGTATAAAGTTGTATTTAATGGATCAGAAAAAATTTGCATTTAAAAAAGCGCAAAATAATCATAATTAGCGCCAAAAACTCGCAAAAACCATTTTTTCACTTACGGGGTTTTTTGGGACCCTATAAAACAGACTTATGGGGGTGATAATTGTAAAGAAATCTTTTATTTGCATTTTATGACTAATTGTGAAGAGAAATGTTGAGTTTCAACTCGATTTAGCTAATATTGAAGATTCTGTATCAAATTTACAAAAACGTCTTTTTTTTCTTATGGGAAATACGTGTTAAACTGCATGAGGCTTGCGCCACCTCTAAATATCATTTTTTTCAAACAAAAAAAAATTGAATTTTTTAATGTGGATTTGAACAAATTTCCGGGTAATATACATAAAAATCAGAAATAAAATTTCTAATGAATTTTTGTACCACCCTAGTATCTATATACCCTACCTGAAAAGCCTGGAATTGTCAGGGAATTTTTATATGTCGGGAAAACCCTGGAAATGTCAGGGCATTTTTTCGAGAGCGTGCTTAATTTTTTAAATAAAATTTAAATATAAAATTGAATAACAATGATTCTTTATTTGTAAAAGTATTTTTATATAACTGTATTTAACTATATTTTGTTGAAAATTATAATATTTTTTTTATTAATTTTTTTCGATGACAAAATAACTATTTTTCAGCTAAAAATTCATCATTTTTAGTTGAAAATTCAAGTATCTGGTTGAAAATTCATGTATTTTGTTGAAAATTCGTATTTTTTGGTTGAATTAAGTCGTTTTTTATTGAAAATTCAAACCTTTTTTGGTTTAAATATCATCTGCATTTTTTGTTCAGAATTCGTATTTTTTGTGATGAAAATTTGATTACTTAGTTGAAAGTAAGACTATTTTTTTACAAATTAATCTTTTTAATTGAATATTCGTAATTTCAATTGAAATATATATTTTTCGTTGAAAATTGAGCTATTTGCTTAAAAATTCGTTTTTTCTTTCGCTGAAAATAAATTTTTTTACGGAAAATTGAACTATTCCAGTTAAAAGCTTAACTATTTTGTTGAAAATTTATTGTTTTTTTCAATTAAAAATTAATTTTTTAAACTAAAAATGTAATTATTCCCTTTGAATAGTCCATGATTTTAGTTAAAATTGTATCTTTTGTTTGAGTATTAAATTTCTTTGCCAAAAATGTTACTATTTAGTTTTTGGTTGAAAATTAATCTTAGGTTGAACATACATCATTTTTATGGAAAATTCAACTATTCCAGTTAAAGATTCATTATTTTAATTGAAAATTCATCACTTTGATTAAAAATATAACTATTATTGTTAATTTTTTTTTTACTGAAAATGAAACTAACTTCCAATTGAATATTACATAATTTCAGTTGAAAATTCATCTCTTTGGTTTAAATTTAATTTTTTATATTAAAAATTTAACTATTCAATGTTTGATTAACAATTTATCTTTAGTTGAAAATTCATGTATTTTGTTGAAGATTACATTTTTTTCGTACAAATTATCTTTTTGGTTGATAATTAAAATATTCCAGTTAAAAATTCATCATTTTAGTTGAAAATTTATTTTTTTGCTGGAAAATTCAACTATTTCAGTTAATTATTCATTATTTTGGTGGATAATTCATCACTTTTGTTGAAAAAATTCAACTTTTCTACTTTTTGTTAAAAATTCAAATTTTTTAGTTGAAAATTAAACTATTTGGTTGAAAGTTAGCCCTTTTTAGTTAAAAATTCATGTATTTTGTTGAAAAATCATCTTTTTTGGAATCAAATTAATCTTCTTGTTTGAAGAATAATTTTGTTGTTAAAAATTCAAGTTTAACAGTAAAGTGAGCATAATTTTAGTTGAAAACTCATCTTTTTAGTTTAAAATAAAACAAGTTGGTTGAAACTTAAACTCTTTTGTTTAAAATTCATCTTTTTGCTTGAAATTCGTCTATTCCAGTTGATGATAATCATTTTGAGTTTAGAAATTTATCACTTTAGATTAAAATTAGTATTTTCTTGTGTGGAAAATTAATTTTTTTGAATAAAAATTTAACTATTCCATTTTTTGTTAAAAATTGATCTTTTTTAGTTAAAAATTCAACTTTTTGGGTAAAAAATGGTCTTTTTTAGTTGAAAATTCATGTATTTTGGTGAAAAATCATCCTTTTTGGAACAAAATTAACTTTTTTTTTTATTTAATTTTGCTTTGTTTGTTAAAAATTCAAGTTTTCCAGTTAAATAATCATAAATTTAGTTGAAACTTCATCGTTTTGATTAAAAGTAAGACAACATGGTTGAAACGAACTCTTTTGTTAAAAATTCATCGTATTTATTTGAAATTCATCTATTCCAGTGGAAGATCATCATTTTGAGTTGAAAATTTATCTCTGGTTTAAAATGTGTTTTCTTTCGTGGAAAATTACTTCTTTTTTTAACTGAAAATTTAGCTATTCCATTTTTGGTTGAAAATTAATATTTTCTGGTTCAAAATTCTACTATTTGGTTCACAAATTGGTCTTTTTTAGTTCAAAATTCAACTGTTTGGTCTTTTTGGTAGAAAATTATTCTTTTTCGTTGGAAATTTAATTATTTGGTTAAAAATTCATCTATATTGTTTAAAATGAAATATTTTTACCTTAAAAGTTAGTAATTTGAAGCGGTTAAAATTGAATTTAATATAGTACCCACATTAATTTTACCTAATTATGTATTGAATTTTAAATATAAGAAGATAAAGTATAAATTTATTTGAAGCATTATCCAAATTCAGGGACTTTAGAGACAAATCAAACAAATAATTAGTTATGTGAAATAGCTTAATTTTTTGCCTCAATACTGTTAGCAAAGATTTGCCAATAAACATGTATATTTTAAAGAACATGTTATAACCAAGCAATGTCTTCTCCCTATGACCAATTATTCTGATTATTGTTTCAAGTAATCAATTGAATAAACGTTATATTTGGCTAGAAGTAGCATTCCAAGTGTTGAGAAAGCTTTTTTTTTAATTTAAATATTGGCACATTTATATTCTTTTCATATATTTATATACACTTTTTCCCATTAATTTGTAGGTTATGCCATTCTATTCGCCAATGTACTAACATTAAAAATTATCAAAATCGAAAAAAATGACTACGAATATACGAATAGCACGCGAGTTGGAACTGTATAAGAACTAAACCAGAACTCGAGCTCTCTCCAGTGAAGCTGTCGATTTTTCTATTTTATTTTTCTATTCTTTCAATTTGCAGTCCAAAAGCTTCCTCGCTGAAGTGTATTAAACTTAAATACATTTTTATTTATCAGGTCAGGGAAAATCTGGAAATCAGGGAAAAGTCAGGGATTTAAGAGAAATCTTCCAAGTCAGAGGATTTCTATAAGAGGGGCTTTAAATAACTTTTGTAGTTGAAAATTCGTCTTTAGTAGAAAACTAATATTATTGGTTTAAAATTCACCTCATTTTCAGTAAAAGTGCAATTATTTAGTTGAAAAATAACTTTGTTGTTGAACATTCATATTTTCGGATTTAAAATTCAACTGTTTTACAGAAAAATCTTCTCCTGGCTTTAAAGTTCAACAATATACGGATGAACTTTTTTTTCTTTCTTGCCTAAAAAACGATTACTTTTTAAACATTTGCTTTTTTAGTTGGAAAACTCATAATTTTAGTTGAAAATTCATCTCTTTGGTTGAAAGATTGACTATTTGGTTGCAAATGTAATGTATTTTTTTATCTTGAAAATGTAACTGGATTTGGTTAAAAATTTATCTTTGTAAGTAGAAAATTCAAGTATTTAGTTGAAAGTTCAACTATTTTGTTCAAAAATTAATTATTTTGTTGAAAATTCAAGTATTTTGTTAAAAAGTATTTTTTTTTTGTCGAAAATCCAACTGTTTTTGTTGAACATTCGTCTATTTAAACAGAAAATTCGTTCGTTTGCATTGAAAATTAATTTTTTGTTGAAGATTCAACTTTTTTCTAAAAAATTCAATTATTTTGGTGAAAGTGCAACTGTTTTTGGTTGAAGCTTAATATTTTTTCTTTGAAAATTCGTCCATTGCGTTAAAAATTCAAAAATTTGGTTGAAAATTCAACTATTTTATAGAAAATTGAATTATTTTGTTAAAAAATAACTACTTTATTAAAAATTCCTGTTTTTGTGAAAAATTCAAATGTTTCGTTTAAAATTTCTTCTTTTGGATTGAAAATGTATCTTTTATGGTAGAAAAGTAATCTTTTTTTGCTTGAAATAAATAAAAAAGATTTTTTAGTTAAACATTTTTGTATTCCGCTTATGAAAAAGTCTATATTAAAAAGGTTACAAGATTAAGATTCTTGTCTTTAAAAATTCTGGTCAGGGAAAATGAAATATTGGTCAGGGAAAAATTAGGAAATTTTGAAAATGAAGTTTTGCGGTCACCCTGATATTATATTCTTGATAATAATTCATTTGCCTTATAATTCTTTTTATTTTGCATTTTGTTCTGTTGACGACTATATTTTTAGTTAAAACGTTTATTGTTTGATGGAAAATTTAACGATTTTGTTGAAAAGTCATCAATTTTGGTTGTGGAAAATTAGTCTTTTTGGGTTTAAAATTCAACTATTTTGGTAGAAAATGAAGTTTTGGTTGAAAATTTATTTTTTTAATTCGTCTTTTTGGTTTAAAAATTCATCTGTTTCAGTAGCAATTTCATCATTTTTGGATAAAAATACAACGGGTTGCAAATGAACTATTATGTTAAAAATTCGTCCTTTTTGGTTGCATTTAACTGTTTTTGATTTAAAATTGAAATCTTTTTTGTTTCAAATATCTACGATTACATTATTTGTTGAAAATTCACATTTTATAGGTGAATATTGAACTAATTGGTTAACGGTTTTTTAAAATCAATTTTTAAACTAAAAATGTGACTATTCCAGTCGAAGGTTCATCATTTTAGTTGAAAATTTATCTCTTTGTGTGAAAGACAAACTATTTTGTTGAAAATTTATCTTTTTAAAATTAATTTATTTAACTGAAAACCTAACTTTTGGATTTTTTGTTGAAAATTGAACTTTTGCAGTTGAAAATCCGTCTTTTTTTGGTAGAAAACTAATCTTCTTGGTTTGAAATTTCCTTTTTTTTTTGTTAATAATGCAACTGTTTAGTTGAAAATAAAATTTTTTGTTAAAAAATCGTCTTTTTGGTTGGAAAATTCATCACTCTAGTTGAAAATTCATCACTCGAGTTGAGAATTCATCACTTTGGTGGAAACTTTAGACTATTTTGTCAAAATTCGTTGAGAATTCGATCCTTTGGATTGAAAATCCACTTTTTATGGTAGAGAAGTAATCTTTTTTTTTTGAAATAAATGAATTAAAATTTTTATCCTAATCCAAAATTTATTTATTCCGTTCATAAAAGATTCTATGTTAAAAATGTTACAAGATTAAAATGCTGAACTTTGAGTATTAATAGTCAGGTAAAATAAAAAATTGATCATGGAAAAGTCAAGAAATTTTCTAAATAAGATTTAGTTTAAACATCCTGCTTATGATATGCAAATCTCACCAATTTATCCTCTGTCAGGATCACGCATTTTTAAATTAATTAATAGGTTTGGAAAAAGTTTAAATGCAATTCCTGAAAATTGAATTATTAGTAATGATTATAATTTTTTCTATTTCAGAGTAAGCATTAAGGAATCTTCAGTTGCTAAACTGGGCTCTGTTTGTCGTAGAGTCTACCGAATTTTCTCACACGCATATTTCCATCATCGAACAATATTTGACGAATTTGAAAATGAGACCTTCCTTTGTCGAAGGTATGGCTTTGATTTTTATGCAACAGCTTTTTATACTGTAATCTGAGATATTAATGCAGGTTGTTTACTCACCTGGAAAACCTGTAATTGTCAGGGATCTTTTATATACTTGGAAAACCCCGGAAAAGTAATGGATTTTTTTCGGAAATGTGCTTAAATTTGTTTGAAATTGTAATATAAAATTATTATTTCATTTCAAAATGGAACTTTTATGTTGAATTTTTTTTTTGCTTGTTCAAAATAATTATTTTTAACTGAAAATTCAACTATTCTATTTGAAAATTCATCATTTTAGTTGGAACTTCACCTTTTTGGCTGAAAATTCACCTTTTTGGTTGAAGATTCATCATTTTAATTAAAAATTCATCTCTTTGGTTGAAAATTTAACTATTCTGCTGAAAATTTTATATATATTTTTTTTTTTTTGAAAATTAATATTTTTTTACTAAGAATTTAACTATTACAGTTAAAAATGGAACTATTATGTTGAAACTTTTTTTTATTATTGAAAATTAATATTTTCAACTGAAAATTATTAAGTTTGAAATTTTTTAAAAATTTTAATTCTTTTTTAATTAATTCTCCAATGTTAAGTTGAAGATTTCATCATTTCAATTGAAGAGTTATCCTTTTAGTTGAAAACATCACTTTTCTGTGGTTGCAATTTTAAATTTTTTTTGTTTTTGGTTTTAAATAACTTTATTTTTGATTGGAAATTAATTTTTTAAACTGTAAATTTAGCTTGAAATGTTAAGAATTTGAAGCGTTTTAAATTAAATTTAATACAGTGTTTATATTAATTTTACTTAAAAGAATATATTTTTCTGTTTTCGTGAAAAATCTCCTTATTTTCCCAGTTTTTACAGGGTTTCTACTCAGAAAATATCATTAATTCAAAATATTAATATCTCAAATATGCACTAAATTTACAGTATATAAGATACAATAAAAATACAAAAATAAAAATTATTAAAATGATGTACTGTGGAAACAAATTCCTAAAATGATTAATTCGAAATTAAGCATAATAATTAAATTCGTATAAACGTCTTCCATTAAGAAATTACTTATTTTTTAATAAAGTTACTTTCACGAATTAAAAAAGAAACACAGTTATTTTATTTTACATATGAATATTACTATTTTTACACATTTAGATATTTACAAGGACTATGAAAAATACTACTCCGTACTATGAAAAATTATACCTGGAAAAATGTTAAGGTGCTTGGAAAAAACTGGAAATGTCAGGGAATTTTTTCGAGAGTATGCTTACTTTTTTTATTTTAAATATAAAATTTTTAAAACTTCATATAACTGTATTTGGCTATATTTTGTTAAAAATGAGCTTTTTTGTTTTGAATTAATATTTTTCACTGAAAAAATAACTATTCTTTTTTTGGTAGAAAATTGATAGTTTTCAGTTGAAAATTCAAGTGTTTGGTTGCAAATGTATGTATTTGTTTAATATTCGTTCTTTTTGGTAGAAAATACAACAGCTTATTTGCAATTTTTTTTTCTTGACTGAAAAATCTGTCTTAGTTAAAAATTCAACGCATGTTAAAAATTAGTCTTTTTGGTTGTATTCAACCATTTTTTATTGAAAATAAAAATCTTTTTTGGTTGAAATATCATCTACTACATTTTTTGTTCAAAAATCGTATTTTTTGGTATGACAATTTAATCACTTGGTTGTAAATTGGACCATTTTTTTACGAATTGGTCTTTTTGGTTGAAGATTCATAATTTTAATTGAAAATGTATATTTTTGGTTGGAAATTTATATTTTTGGTTGAAAATTCATCTATTTCGTTGAAGATTTATTCTTTTAATTGAAAATTTAACTATTCAGTGTTAAACAATTTATCTTCTTTAGTTGAAAATTCGTATATTTTGTTAAAGATTTAATTTTTTTTCGTACAAATTAATCTTTTTGTTTGAGAATTAAACTATTTCAGTTAAACATTAATTATTTTAGTGGAGAATTCATCCCTTTGTTAAAATATATTTTTTGAACTAAACATTTAACTATTCTATTTTTTGTTGGAAATTTCAATTTTTTAGTTGAAAATTTAACTATTTGGTTGAAAATTTGTCCTTTTTAGTTGGAAATTCATGTATTTTGTTCAAAAATCATCTTTTTGTAATTCAATTAATCTTTTTGTTTGAAGAATCATTTTTTTGTTGTTAAAAATTCAGATTTTCCAGTAAGTTAAGTTAAAAATGCATCTTTTTTGTTTGAAATTCATCTATTCCAGATGAAGGTCGTCATTTTCATTTGAAAATGTATCATTTTGGCTTAAAATTTATTTTTTTGTGTGGAAAATTCATTTTTTATTTGAAATTTTAACTATTCCATTTTTGGTTGAAAATTGAAATTTTCAATTTCAAAATTCAACTATTCAGTTGAAAATTTGTCTTTGAATTGAAAATTATGTATTTTGTTGAAAAATCATCCTTTTTTGAATCAAATTAATTTTCTTGTTTCGAAAAATCATTTTTTTGGTGGAAATTCAAGTTTTCCAGTAAAATAATCATAATTTGATTTGAAAATCAATTAGCTAAATTATTTACCTAAAAATACTTGTATTTTGCCATTTAGATTATGTGGTTAAAATATTACATCAAATAATTCATTGTTGTAGGAGAAAAATTATTTTAGTGGAAAATTCATCTCTTTTGTTGAAAACTAATTTTTCAACTATTCTATTTTTTGTTGAAAATTGAACCTTTTTAGTTCAAAATTCAACTATTTGGTTGTAAATTTTTCTTTTTTAGTTAAAAATTCACGTCATTTGTTAAAATTCGTGCTTCCGGGAATAAAATTAATCTTTTTGTTTGAATGTCATCTATTCCAGCAGAAGATCGTCGTCTTGAGTCGAAAATTTACCTGTTTTGGTTTTAAATGTGTTTTCTTTTATGGAAAATTACTTTTTTTTTTTAACTGAAAATTTAACTATTTTATTTCTGGTATCTGGAATTAATCTTTTTTAGTTCAAAATTCAACTGTTTAGTCTCCTTGGTTAAAAATTATTCTTTTTGGTTGAAAATTAAAGTATTTGGTTAAAAATTAAATTATTTGGTTAAAAGCTCATCTATACTGTTGAAAATAAAATGTTTTTATATAGTACCCGCATTAATTTTACCTAAATATGTTGTTTTAAGTGTTATTAAATACGTAATTAATCGATGGGACTAATATATGTATTTAAGAATTTCTTGTGATATAATAATTTGGCAAAGCTTTCTAAATTAAATTTAAAGTTGTTTTAAAAAATGAAAAACATTTGAATTGTTCTGTACTATGAAAAATTATACCTGGAAGAATCTTGAGATCCCTGGAAAAAACCTGGAATTGTCAGGGAATTTTTTCCAGGATTAGAGTAGACACTCTG
>JAUELO010000325.1:1015307-1025607 GCA_032357855.1 Amphibolips quercusostensackenii
GTCAAATTAGGCATACTACTCTCATCAGATCACTTGATTGCGTTTAAGAAATGCGTATGTGACTGACGATATATACCGGGATAGCCCCGTGCAAACTATTCAAAAATCCAACTCTAGCAAGAATGTCTTCGACATATTGGGCTGTCAACATCTTAAGCCTGAGAGAAGAGCTTTTACAGTTTTTATGATAATAACAATAATATTAACTCATCAGAAAATTAGAATGTGTAATTTTCCGTAGATTAACTAGAAAAACCAGTAAACGAAACTGGATTTTTTGTTGAGTTTGCTATTATTCCGAATAATAGTTTAGGGTGTCTAACCAATGGATGATATTAAATTCCCGATAATTTTCAGGTTTTCTGCCGGTCATTTGTCAATTTTTCCTAGTAAACATAAAAGACTTCAAAAGATTTGATTGATTTAAAAAAAAATTAACCAAGATGGCCATTTAGGAGATTTTATGTGAATTCAAAAAATTTAAAAAAAATTCCAAAGAATTTAAAATAATTCCAGATAAATTAATAAGAATTCAGGGTGAATTCCAAATGAATTCAAATGATTTGTACAGAATATTTGAAAATTTCTTTAAATCTTTGAAACCTTACAAAATCGCTAACTTCTTGTCGACAAAACTCCTAGAAATCCATTAAAATATAAAATAACATTCCGTGATATTCTATGAAATTTAATGATATTTCCAGAAATTCTGGAAAATTTATTAAAATATCTTGAGACCTTTTAAAATATCTTAAAACCTTATAGGTCTAGTAAAATCTTTCCATATCTTTCCAAATGATCTCTTAAATCTCTTAAATCTTTGAAAGAAATATTTTAAAATACCCTCAAATATTTCAAATTTTTTTAAATCTTCCGAAATCCTTTGAAACTTTTAAAGCTCTTGAAAATTCCTTGGAGTTTTTAAAAATACCCTAAAATATTTAAATTACTTTGGAAACCCTTCAAATGATTGACACATTAAAAAATTTTTTTAAATATTTTGAAATGCCCTAAAATATTCAAAATCATCTGAAGTATTTTTTAAACCCTTGGAACTTGTTAAAACTCTGGAAAATTTCTTAGAATTAAAAAAAAATGCCTTAACATTTTTAAAATTCTTTGAAATCCCTACAGATTATTGAAGTACATTAAACATTACTTAGAATCTTTTAAAATAGTATAAAATATTTTAACCGAATTGAAAAAAATTCAGAAATAGGTATTGGCCTGAATTTAATGGTGGTTTCATGTCAAAAATTCCCTGTTCCATGTGAAATTATAATTCTTTTAAAAAATTCTCTTTACCAAGTCACAATTAAATTTATTTTCAAAGTTCCCTTTTCCAAGTCAGAATTATATTTATTTACAAAACTTTATATTATAATTCAGAAAAATAATAACTCCCTTTTTCAAAATTTAGAAGAGGAAGATTTTAAATTGAGAAAAATTTTGACTTGGACCAGGGATTTTGATTAATTCTCTTCTTCTACATTATAATTGAAATTGTTTAAAAAATTTCCGTTCCATGTCCAAAATTCCCTGTTCCAAGCAAATTATAATTATTTGAGGAAACTACCTGTCCTAAAGTAAAAATTATAATTCTGAACGAAATTTCCTTTTCCATCAGAATTATATTTATTTACAAAATTTTCTATTAAGATTCAGATTTTTTTTAATTTCCTTGATCTAAATCAGAATTCCAATGTTTTTTTTTAGTTCCCGCTGTAAATAAAATTATAATTATTGACGGAAACTCCCTGCCCTGAAGTAAAAATTATAATTCTTAACAATATTTTCTGTTCCGAAGTAAAAATTATAATTTTTTACGACAATTTCCTATCTTAATTGCCAAAAATATATTTCTTTGCTGAAATTCCCTGTTCGAAACTGAAAATTATAATTTTTTACTACAATTCCCTGTCCGAATGTAAAAATTACTCTAATTTTTCTTTAAATTACCTAGTCCAAATGAGAACAATGATTTTTCGCAAAATCTCTGTTTCAACTAAAAAGTAGAGTAAAAAGGTATATGAATTCACTTGTAATTTGCATATTAGTACATTCCAGAGAAAAATCCTGATCACTGAATCACTGTCCCGGTCATTTCCCGGTTTTTTCTCGGTGAACAAAATTCCCGGCCATTTTCCGGTTTTCCGGCCGGGCAGACACCCTGTGACTTAACAAAAGTTGGAAAAAGCAATTATTTAAGGAATTTATTTGATATGCATTTTTCAGAATACTGCGGATTTGAAGAAGAATTTGAAAACTAAAACATAATTTAATTGCAGTTAAATAAATAAATTAAATTAATGTGTTTGATTTTTCTTAAAGGCAATCGAAGCTGATGTTGCAGAGGGATACGTGCCATTTTTTGTTTCTACGACTCTAGGTACAACTGCCTGTGTTTCGTTCGATAATTTAAAAGAAATTGGACCTCTCTGCAGAAAATATCCTGGAGTGAGTGTAAAAATTTTACACCTCAATTCTAAACAATATTTTTCTTAAACTCAATTATAATTACATTTCTCTTTTAAGTTAAACATTCTAAATAAAAATAAATAAGAAATCCCAATTTAAAGCAATAGAAAAACACAAAATTTTAAAGCTTAGAAATTCGAAGTTTTTCTAGTTAGTACGTTTGCAATTTTGAACATTTTAAAATTGTTGAATGTCTAGGCCTTTAAAATTTTACCTCCTATAAACTAGAAATTGTTCCAATTTCAATACTCAAAAACAAGTCTTTCCAATTTGAATATATAAATTTATAAAACTGCAACCATAAACTATTTTATATCAGAATGCTTTATAAAAACAAAACTTTAATCATGAAATTTGTTCTAGATTGTATATTTAACATTTTAGGGCTTTTAAATGTATAAAATACTTTCTATAAGCCTTTTTAATTAGACATATACCAACTATCAACAAATTAACTTAAAACTTTTTTCAGGACAGGTTAAATTAATATTCACTACGAGTTTTTCATAAAATAAATGCTTTTAGAAGTTGATAAGCCTCAAAATTTGAAAGTTTTATTAGAAGTTTGAATTAGAAGTTTTAATAAGTTTTTAACTTTAAATAGAAGCATTTAAATACAGAGAATACCAAACAAGAATGTTATAAAATAGTATGATGTTTAAATCGGAAAATATTTAAAACTTTATCAGTTTAAAAAATTATTGTTCTGACTCAGTTTTTTAGTCCGCATTTATTAGATTCTTTAAAGTTATGAGAATTCTGAATTCAAATTTTGAAACATAAATCGATCTTTAAAAAATTTAAACATTTAAGCAAAATATACTAAGAGAAATTAAAAAGGAAATCAAGTTGTTGACAGCTTATAAGCCGTTAAGTTGGTATTTGTATAAAAAATAATAATTTGTGGTTGATTCTGAACCAATCTTTTCAGATTTTTATATTTTCCAAACAGGAATAGAAATAATCCAAAAAGGTAGTTTTCCTATAAATAACCTCTCATGAGGACATGTTTTGAAGCAATTTAGGCTTCGAAACATGTTGGCTTCCTCTTTTTTTTCTTTTGGTACATATTTGTCTCTAATAAGCCAGAAAGGAGGTAGTTTGGGAATCTAATTATGATTTATGATTTTTATGCTCTGATTTCGGTGTTCAAATGGTTCATAAAAAAGCAGATTTTATTTCGAACTCAAATGAATTTTTAAACATTTTTTCAAATTTAGATCTGGTTACACGTTGATGCAGCCTATGCAGGAAATGCTTTTATTTGTCCTGAATTAAAGTACCTAATGGAGGGCATAGAATATGCGGACTCGTTCAACACAAATCCCAACAAGTTTCTATTAACGAATTTCGATTGCTCCTGCCTTTGGGTTCGAGACAGATTTAAACTAACGAGTGCTCTAGTCGTCGACCCTCTTTATCTTCAGCATACTCACGCTGACACAACCATTGATTACAGGTAATTAAATTACTCAGTTCTCCAATAATTGTACAATTAGGTGCAACTAACCATTTTTCAATTACCAGTTATTTCAATTCCTTGGATTGTTTTTATTTCCTTATAATGTTGTGATGGAAGATTTTTATCAATTTTTCTTCATTCACAGACATTGGAGCATACCCCTGAGTAGGCGATTTCGATCTCTAAAGTTATGGTTCGTTATCAGAAATTACGGCATTTCCGGTCTACAGGCCTATATTCGTAATCATGTTCAACTCGCAAAACGTTTCGAATCCCATGTTAAAAATGACTGGAGATTTGAAGTCTGCAATGAAGTTGTGGTAAGTATTCCAGATTTCACAGCATAAAATGCTCTCAAAGCAGGGGAAATAAGGCGATTTTTCACGAAAATAGGGAAATAATAGGGGAATCATTTTTTTGAAAAAAATTATTGAATTCCGTATGAAATAAATTTTCAACAAAATGGTTAATTCTTCAGTCAAAAATAGGAATCTCCAAATGAATTGGCGAATCTTTAACAAAGTAATTCAACTTTCAACCAAATAAAGTTACATTTTTTAAACAAAAAAAATGAATTTTCATACAAGAAGATTAATTTTCTACTAAAAAAGACGAATATTCAAAAAAGAATAATTAATTTTTCAACTAAAGAAATGGATATTAATTCAACTGAAATGATAAACCTCCAACCAAAGAAATGAATTTTTCATGAAGCAGTTCAATCAATTATAGTTGAATTTTCAACCATAAAGATAAATTTTCAAGCAAGAAGATTAATTTTCTACCATAGAAGACGACTTTTAAATAAAGTACATGAATTTTAAACCAAATAGTTAAATTTTCAAATAAAAAAATTTTTTTTTCAACCAAAAGTAGAATAATTAAATTTTCAGTTGAAATATTAATTTTGAATTACAAAAAATCAACAATAAAAATTAATTTCGCAACCAAAGAGCTGAATATTCAACTAAAATGATGAATCTCTAACCAAAAAAATGAATTTTTAATGAAGCAGTTCAACCAATTGATAGTTGAATTTTCAACCAAACAGATAAATTTTCAGACAAGAAGATTAATTTTCTACCAAAGAAGATCACTTATCAATAAAATACATGAATTTTCAACCAAATAGTTAAATTTCCAACTAAAACAGATTAATTTTAAACCAAAAATGCAATAGTGAAATTTTACGTTAAAAAGATTAACATTCAACCAAAAAAGACTAATAAAAGAAAAATCAGTTTTCAATCAAAGAGATGAATTTTTAACTAAAATATGAATTTTCAACTAATAAAATAAATTTTTACCTAAATATTTATACTTTTAACCAAGTATAGTTGAATTTTCAATCTTAAAAAATTTTCAGAAAAAATGTGAAGAATCATGGTTTATATTACAACCAAAAAAGATTTATCTTCTAAATTAAAAACAGTAGCGGTAGGATTTTCAACTAAAAAAGATTGATTTTCTACTACAAGAGATAAATTGTCAATAAGAGTTGAGTTTTTAAACTAATAAGTCGAAAATTATAGAAAACAGTTCACTTTTAAACCTAATCTTCAACAAAATTATGTTATGTCAGCGTTTTTAACTGAAAATAATTTATGTTTTTTAGTTTTGTTAGCATTTTTTACTCGTAATTAACATATTTAAAGAAAAATCAAAAGATTTGAAAGATTGATAATTTGTGAACAATTCTAGGTTATGTTAGCGTTATATACCTAAAATTTGTATTTTCAAACGAAAATCATTAAAGATCGAACAAGATTTGCAATACTTGAATAGTTCCAAGTTATAATAACGTTTTTTACAGAATATTGGTTATTTAAAGGAAAAAAAATCATTAGGTTTCGCAGATTTATTTTTCTAATTATTTTATTCTAATAATTCTGAAGAATTTTATGTTATGAAGAAGATACAATTGTTTTAATAATAGAACTTAGAATTAAAATAAAAAAATTTTATTTTCTAAGAATCTTAATATTTTAATGATCAATTATCTGTTATTTTGTGTTAGTGTTCTTCGTTAGAAATTATTGGTATTTTTCATTAAAAATTATTAGATTTCAAGGAATATTTACAATTCATCGACAACTTTAGGTTATGCTTTGTATTTCACCAAGAGTTAGTATTTCAAAAAATTATGACAGTTAAATTCAAGGATTTTTGTTCAAAATAATAAAGTCGAAAATCATTAGATCTTGTAACAATTTTGGATTATGTTAGTATTTTTTGTCAAAAATTGATACTCTTAATAAAAAAATCGTAGGATTTTTCAGATTATCATTTAGAGTTATTAAGTTCGCAATTTGTGGACAATTTTTGGTTTGATTGACGATTTATACCGGAAATCTGTGCATTTAATAAAAAATTATTGTATTTCAAAGCAGATACAAATTTTTTGCACGATTTTAGTTTTTACTCGAATTTTCACCATAAATCTGTGTAGATTTTAAATTTTTTAAATTTTAGATCACTTTTAGGTTATGATAATATTTTTTACCGAAACTAGATTATTTTAAACAAAAAAAAGTCAGGTTTAGAAGAAGATCTACAGTCTTAAACAATTTTTTTTTTTACGTTGTGTTGGTGACTTTCTTCTAAACTTAATATCTTCAATAACAATAATGCAACGGTTTGATAGTCTGTAAAAAATGTTATATATGAGTTCTGAAGTTAAGATACCAATTTTCGTCAATGATAACAAAATATTAAGCTTTTTATTCTTCTCTATTACTTGATAAAATACAAAAAATTTGTATCAATATTAATTTTATATTTGACTTTAAAAATTGCGCGAGAAAAAAAAATCGCGCTGGTAGCGCGCGTTTTTGCATTCTAACGTGAAAAATAATAAGTGTGGTGAAAGTATTATCAAGAAAGTTAAAATTAATTTAATTATAGGATTCTGAGAAATGAAAAATATATTTTTTTCAGCTGGGCCTCGTGTGTTTTCGAGCCAAGGGTTCAGATAAATTAAATCAAAAACTTTTAAGCTCAATTAACGATTCTGGAAAAATACACATGATTCCAGCAAGGGTTAATCAAAGGTACACGATTCGATTTGCCCTTGCAGCACCGAACGCTACGAACGATGACGTTGGTAATGCATTGTTAATTATTTAATATAACGTTGGTAATGCATTATTAATTATTTAATATCTTAAAATAATTAATAAAATGTATTTAATTTATCATCCTGCATTCAGTACTCAGAGACTTTAGGAATAATAATTGTATGTAATTGTCCCATTGACAATTAAAAATATTTCTTTCAATTTTTCAAATTTTAGATGCCTTAAATTTTCACTGGATCGATTTCATACTATGGAATTACGATCGTTTCAATTTAAGATTCTTCCATTTTCATGCAGAAGACAATCTGAAATTTGGAGGTTTTAAATATTTCAATTGGGAACGGTAGAATATTTACAGGACAATTCTGAAACATTCAATTTAATATTTTTAAATCCAGCTTGAATGTGTTTTAAAGTTAAACGCATTTAATTTCAACTATTTAATTTAAAACGCTTCCAACTAAACATTTGTTAATTTGTACTCCTCGAGAGACTGGATTGAAGCTTCAGAAATATTGTTCTTAATTTACAAATTCTAGAATATTTTATCAAAATAATGAGTCTTATAATCTGGAGAGACAACTTTATTGTTTTATTTTATTTATTATGTATTTTTAATTATGATGAAATAATTAGGTAAAATTTTTCTGGTTAAAAACAATGTAATTGTTAAAACTGAGATATTTTTATAATTATCAGATACGGCATGGGGTGTCATCACGGATTACTTAGCAGAAATTCTAGAATCTAAGGTAATTTTTAACCATAAATATTTCTTATAATGATCAATAAATCATAGAAAAAGAAATAATTTGATAATTTGGAACAAAGTAGTTTATATTAATGTAGATTATAATTAAAGTTGATAATATATTTGGTATGTTTTTTACAGGATGTTATGGATGAACTAGCTGTTATGAGGGAAAAGAAGAGGAAGGCTACTTTGGAACAAAGAAGGTCGTTTTTCGTGCGAATGGTTTCTGACCCGGCTATTCAACCAGGATTTACTAAAACACCAAATAGAACAGCTAAGCTCGATACTCAAGCTACTATTGGTGGCATAGGTTCCAGTCCAGCCACCACGTAAGTACTCAATTCTTCAAAATTCAAATTCCACCCTTTAAAAAATATTGTTTTTTAACAACTCACGTCCAGACCAAATGAGATATCTAGTTGAAAATTTAAGAAAGACCTAAATTATTCTTCAATTTCTATTTTATGCTAAATAAATTTTATGAGTAAAATTTTTCTATCATAAACTCAACTAAATGAATTAAAAAAACTTGATTTTTACACATTGAAGAAAATATGATTAGAATTTCTCTGTACGCGATATTAGTTACCATGAAAAACCCTATACAGGAAAGAGATACAAATTTTTAAGGGGGGCGTCTGTTGTAGAGAGCTGAAAATGAGAGTGATTTTGTCGGACATTATGAAGACGAGGTAACACTGGATCTTTTAGACACTTTGAAGATTTACTTGTGAATTTGTATTGCTCACAAAATTTCTTTTTTAGTTTCGCACTGCCACAAACGTTGGCGGTATAAGGGTGGAAGTCCAATCATTTCCGCTTCGAGAAGCAAAACGGCGGGCATGATAACTCTCGAAAAAATAGTCCGAAACCAAAAAATCGAAAAGATTTACAAAGATCATACTGGTAGTTATTAGGCGAACCACAAAAAAAAATATAAATTTATAACATAATGTTAGACAAAAAGCGGAAAAATCTCATTTATACCCCTAAAATTTTCTCTTTCTTGTTTAAACAAAATCAGTAAACAAAATTTTTTCTTTAGTTTGGAGTGGTTCACCGAGGAATGACGCATATTAGCTGGTTGAATACGCAAGAACAAGTCAATTGGTTTGATAGGCTTGGAGTTATTGTGTTTGACAATTTAAAAAAACAACAAACGCCCCCCTTAAGACTTGTTATTATTTTTCAATTAAAATGCACTAACAGAAGATATTCTCACAGAGCCCGACAGGATTTTTTTGATCGTGAAAAATGTTGTCAATCATTCTATAAAAAAATCACTTTCTTTTTTAGACGCTCGTGGATTTCCTGGCCGCTTGCTTATCTCATGCAAGCAAAGGACGCTACCGATACAAGTGAACTATCTCTCAGGTGGGGGATTTTCAAAAAGTAGAGTATTAAACAATAAATAATTTTTTTTATGTTTGGGAAACTTAAAGAAAGTTAAAACAAATTTCTTTTCAGATATTAAAGATTTTACAGTATTGGTTCATAATTTTGTAAAAACTCAAATATTTAAATATTTCATAAACGAAAAAAAATTACATTGAATAATTACAAAATTAAATGAAGGGAAGCACTTGAGCTCTTGGATTCAATAACTCGACCGACGCTCGGAAACGCTAAAAGTGAAAAAATGAAACATAATTTAAAAAGCTAAAAATGGCAAATATCAAATTCGCAAAATTAATTTTCTTTTTAAATATAGGCTGTTCTATACAAGCCTATATCTAAAAAACATCAATTTGGTGAATTTGAACATTTCCATTTATTGAGACGCGGCTGGGCCAACGATTTACCGCTTTCGAGTGTCGCACAGTGCGTTAAAAAAAGTTTTTCTGGAGAAATTAGTCTATAGCTTACAATTTTTTTCCGATTCAAGCTTTTTTTAAATGAAAGCTAATTAAATTTGCAAGAGATTTGTGAAAGTCAATTTTTGAATTTTTTCTACAATTTCTTATTTAACAATAAAGTTGAAATTTCTTTTACTTTTTTTTTTATGAACGATCCCATTTCTTTTTAACTACTTATATTTACGTAAAACAGCATGATATAAGTGAAGACACTCCTTACAAATAATATTCAGGAAGTTTGAAGATTGTAAAATTTGTATTTATTTTTATATTAACAAATTAATGAGTGAAAGTGCTACTTCAAGATTAAAAATACTTGGAGACTTCATTTTTAAATTTTTTGTTCGGGATATACGTAAAAACAAAGGCTGGTTTTCCATTTTTGTAAAATTCCAATTAATTGTTAATTTTATAAATAAATTTAATAAACAAATACATATCTTAGCTATTTCGCGATCTAAACACTTCGTTCCTTTAAAAAAGTTAATCAGAAATTTGTCCTCAATATATAATATGCACGATTTTTTAATACTTCATTATAATTGTTAAATTTTGGAATAAATTCAATAAACAATTAGAGATCTTCGTTAATTTTCCACTGGCATATTTCGTTTTTTTCAACAGAATCATTTTTAAATAACTTGTAAAAATCCTTTGCTTATAATACTTTATT
>JAUELO010000325.1:1146542-1156883 GCA_032357855.1 Amphibolips quercusostensackenii
GTATAGATAAAAACAGAGATGGAGGAATTAGACTTGCAACTATATTACGCAACTCGTGTACGCCTAGCGTGTGTGCACCCCACGTGGGAAGAGGTAGGCGCGTATAAAGTGCGTGTGAAGAGAAAATAAAAGCGAGATTGAAAGAGAACTTTTTTCTATCAGCTCTCAAGAGTGACAATGAAGACTTTCCAATCAGAGATCTTTTCCTCCAAAATACAACGGAATCACAACACGTGATTGGCAAATAAACACTTTCTCACGCGCGAATCATCTGTATGTACATTTCTTTCTTTATTAAAACTTTTTGTATGCTTGCCTTATTCATCATTTATTTTTTTGAGCAAAACGGCTATGGATTTTTCCCTGGCACTGCAAATTTGTGTAGCAAAAGTAAGGGCAAGTGAATTACACGTAGTGTAAACGTGGTGGGCCCATAACCTGTTTGCGGCTCGTACGTAGTCCACTATTTCCAACAAGGTAGAATAAAAATAGTAAAAAATGCAACAGCTGTTAATTTACAGAGAAATAAACGATGTACCGAAGGCAATACAGGATCGTCTCGAATAACAGGAAGAAATTTCATTTGAGTCAAGTTCCACTGAATTTCTTCCTACACTGTCATTCGAGAAGACATCCTCTCGCCCGCAGCACATCCTTTTCCGCGAGTTCAAACAAACGCTATTCCCGAGGATTTTTTTCTTACACGCAAACTCAATATATAGTTTCGTTAGTAAAGTTCAGTTCCTTTTTTCTACTGCAGGGTCGTAGCTCGTAAAAGTCAAGAAGGCGACTAATTTACGCGACTGTTCGACTAATTTGCGCGAAACGATTACGCAATACACTGGAACGGCGAATCGTGGGCGTTGCGGTGCAGCTCGTAAACTTGCTCATAAACGGTTTAAGTTAAGGAGTCGACATCCACTTCCTTGACCAAAGTATTCGACCATGGCGGGAATTTTATGACTTAGGGAGGGTAGCACTAATGCCAAAATAGTTGTTTGGGCGAAGAACAAACCGGAGATGAAAAATATATCTTCTGTGCTCTCAGACCCCTCATTTTCGAAATAATCTCAGTCGTAGCATTACAGTCTAAGCGACAGGTGTTAGCCTGAGGAAAGACATTTACTCTGGGATTATTTCTTTACTCGTTAAGGGGCAACCTGTGGAGATTATAGATACAGAAACACAAGATATCATTTCCGGAGAACGAAATTCGTTCAAAAGGATTTTAAAAAAAAACTTTCCAGGTTAGAGTAATAACAGAAAGCAAAGTATTATTTTGTGTTGGAAAGTTGGCAAAAAGTAGGTCAAATTAGAAAAAAGTAGTGTAAACAGGTAACATTAATTCATTACTTGCTTGTATAGAAAAAATAGTTTGAGGACAAAGATATGATTAGAAAGATTATTCCCAAAATATTCAATTATTCAGATTGTGTTGGGCCAATTTCGAAAAACCAGGATACTGGCTCGTTCGCGATGAAACAATTTTTTTTCTTCTTTTCACATGGTTAAACTTCATGAAATTAATCGTATACAGAAAAAAGCAATTAAAATCCCAAAATGATCAAATTTCGTAAAACTAAGAATATTTTTGGCTCGCAATTCACAAAATAAACGTTTTTTCAATACTAGTCAGTATCAAAAAAACTAGAATTTCTAAATTTTACAATTTCGTAAAAAGAGAAGTTGTTTGGCCAACTGTAAATTAGTAATTTAAATATAGTGTGAAATTAATGAATTTTGAGTTTTCGACGCTTTGATTCTTTTATAAATGTACTTTAAGTTCTGAACGTTCAAATGAACGAAATTTTGTATAGATAGCTCTTCAAAGTAGAGAGTGCACAAGTTGTGGTTCACTACATTCAAAGTAATACAATTGTAGGGTGTAGCGGCAAAAGCATGTAAGTTTACCGGGACAAATTTTTTAGAAGAGAGAAAAAACCTTCTCAAAAATCGAATTCTCCAAAAAAATATAAAAGTACATACGAGATTTGATGGAGCTCTAGAGGTCTCAATAAACAAACTTTTGAAAAAGTTCATATTTTTCGAGATATAGATCGTCAAAAATCGACTGCTGTCAAAAACGTGTAAGTCCATGGATGTTTTTTTAATTTTGTAGATCACAATTAGCATAAAACATATTCCTGAAACGTTATAAATGTATTATGAGCCAAATAGCAGGCTGCAAAGTCAAAAATTTAATTGAAAAAATAGTTTCTCTAAAAAAAATGGATTTTGCGATACTACAGTGTTGTTTTTATACAAAATAATTAGTTTATTTTAATTTTGTTACTATTTAGTACAACAACAGAATGTGATTGAATACAAATATTTCAATGTTCGTATGATTGATCACAGTTTATCGAGATAAAAACTCACTTCCGTTCGAATTTGTATATATCCTTTCACCGTAATGTCCAGTAGAATTTTAAAGAATTTTTAAGCCAGTCAAACGTTTTTTCAAAAAAAAATTATTCACATGTTTATGCCCTGATACCCTTCAACCATAAAAGAAACTTATGATGCAGGTTTTCCTTTGTGCTGGAAACAATATTTCGAGATAAAATTATATTGGGAAGTGTTTCACCTACCACGAAATCTTATTTTGTAAAATCTATGTAAAATGTAGGGTTTTAAAATTTGTTTACGAGACAAACTTATGCAGGTCCAGAACATTTTTTTATTAAAAAACAATGCGTTGTGATTCTGGCAAAGTAAAACTTTAAAAAAGTTAATAGTTGTTGGTAGAATGGTTTTGGTTTTTTTTTTTTGCTTTAGGGCCCAGAAGATTAAGAGGATTTTCTTTTCTCTCAACAGGAATCCTTTTGCTGCAAAAATTATCCTCATGAAACTTACTTTAGCTAATCTTGCAGCCAAATAATTCTTTTCGAGTAAAAATTATATTCATGGGATTCAAAACAAAAGAGGCAAGAGGACGATGCTTTTGTTTCTAGACAACTTTTTCTCGGAGTTGCGGGTCAATATAATCCCCCACTGATTTGAAAAAACATTAAATATTTTAGATTTTTTTTTAATTCGAAGCCGTAAAATTTGTAATGGAATACTATCATATAAAACTTTTTTTTAAAAGCATTTGAAATTCTACACTTTTACATTGTAAAAAACTTCATGAATAAACAATTCTGAATGGAGGGCTTAAAATTAAAATTATGCAATTTCAAATCGAAGCGTTCAAATTTTGTAATCAAAGAATAGATATCATAAAAGCATATCCAAACAAAAATGTATCTCTTCAGGTCAGTGTTCTACTTTTCTGAACTTGGAATGTAGTTGACAAGTCTGTAATAGTTTATGACATAAAAGTGTGAAGTGTTCATATTTACTTGCAGTAAAATTATTGATATTGAATTTTTAAAGAATTTGCATTTATGATAGATTATAACGCATCATGACAAATATTATTAATGATTATTTCTATTTTACTCCTTGAATTTGTATTAGATTAGATTTTCTTGCAGTAGTTGGAATCGGTCAGTATGTTTAGTTTCCAAACCACGCAACATCTTTTTCCCACGTCTCCTCTTTCCCGGTATCAGCGACTGGAACAGGAGACAGGCTCGAGACGAGGGCATGGTTACACACTTGAGAGACCCCAAGTTTTCAAATGTGTCCTAACTGCATTTCAATTTCTCATATAGTCCGCTTTAGTTTGAGGATTAACGAATCTTTAAGAGAACTTTTCGTATCGTAAATACTAAGTTTTAGAATAAATATATGAATTTCTAAAATAGTTTTATCAAAGTTTGACCTAATTGTATTAGAGTAGTATTGTATGACGTCTAAAATTTACTGTTTACTATACGAAGAATTCTCTTAATCACACGCTAATTCTCAAACTGAAATGCAGTTACGAAACAGAGAAAATTGGGGTCTCTCAGTGTAGGGATGTTAAGCTGGCGTAGCCACATTGTCAAATCAAATTACGTATTACTTACGTCCTAATTTAGGATTTATATAGAGCTAGTTTTATGCTTCGTTGTTTAATTTAATTCTCCTTGAAAACATGAAATTGTTTATATTTTTTTAAGTGTCTACACGTATCGAAAAACTGCGGTTATTTGTACCGAAATTTCGGTGTAAATAGCCCCTTTTCCAGCTCCCCATATTCGTACAATGAAAAATCAGGCTATTCGTACCGAAATTTCGATGCACAGCAAAAAAAAAGTGTTTAAAATGATACCAAAATGAATATCATTTTGATATGCAACAAAAATGATACCGAAATCAAAACCATTTTGATCGGCCAGAATAAATGATCGAATTTTGAGATCATAATGACCTGATTTTGCATCATGTATCAAGTCAAACCAAGATGGCTGACGTTCTTGGAGTACTTCAGCTCATATGGGAGTTTTTTATGATTTCTGATCGTGCATTGTACTTGAAAAGTTAAAAATTAACAAAACCTGATATTAGAATATATCACCTGTTACGTGTAGTTGTCACTTGCGTGCAGTTAGATAACATTTTTAGGTTATGTCGATATGACATCAACGACAAAACTTGGCGGCCATTTGTTTAGTCTGACAAATGACCCAGAAATCGGATCAAAATGATCCGAAGTGACAGAGCATTATCATCTCGATTGTCAAATGATCGTTAGAGCAAAACGCTCTGCAACAAAATTGATCCTTTTTTTACTGTGTACGCGTAGTCACGGACATTTTTTTTACTACAATTGTAAGGCAAAAGAAATAAGGAAATACAAAAAGGAAGCTTAAATTTTGTATTTAAAATTGATTAAATATTTTATGCGAATCGTAATTTTTGTTTGTTTTTTAAAACAAATAGAAAGAATATTTGTCTAGGTTCAAGGTTAGTTTAGGAAGCTTAAATTAGCCCAAAGTTATGACGTAAGTAATAACTTGATTCAACAATGTGGTTATGCTAGCAAAAGATACCTCAAGTAGTTGGCATAGTAATAGTGCTCAAGTAAGGAAGCATATACACATGTGCACGTAAAAACAGTAGGGCACGTCGTGGATACTCCATCCTCTTAAAACTACCAGTAATACATTTACAATTTTAACGGACTAACTTGACATTATGTTTTACAAAATCTCGGTTAAATAAAACCATTGGAAAAAGTATTTCATTAACAAATCATAATTCTATTGATTGGTCCCAGTTTTTGTCCTTTGTTTAAAAGTTGATCTTGTTCTTAAAAATTATAATAAGAAAGTCACAAACACATCAGGAATATTCTTCTCGTGAATGTTATTTCATCGGATTACTGTAGGGGTAGGCAGTCACGCATACACAATGCTTTTTCTTGGTATTTTAAAAGGGATCAGGTAAAGAGACACCCATCGGTATAATCGAATAGACAGATGAATCGATTTAAAGAAAAAAATCGCTCTAGTGACTATCGAAACTTGAGATCTGATAAAACAACACAAATTCGAGAAAAAGGACAAATTTTAAATCAGTTCTTAACCCGCGAATGAACTAAAAATCTGAAGAAAAATCCACACACAGAAAAACATGCTGGCATTTTTACGGCTTCGAAAGTAACAATTCGCTGAAAACATTTCTCGCCATCGTTAAGTCTGTCAGCGGATTATGATAATTTGTGTTTCAATGCACTTGTTCTTATAGCAGGGACTCTAGTTTACACCAATTATTTTTCCAGTTGTAGCGTAGATTTTCGAACCACAGACAGTATTTGTTCACTCGATCTGAAACTGTAATATAATCCACTGCTTCGGACAGAAAACGTGTACGTCAATCGAATGTGGTACTGGTAGTCATTCAAGGATATCGAAATCAATCGCACAAGTGACCTTAAGACTTGAGACATGCTGATATTGCACTAGTGCGTTAGAAACTATCGAATCGAATCGATTTGTAAACCTAATCCTAACCGCAGATCTTTTCAGCAACAAGAATTATTTACTGCTCACATAAAACACGAATATCTCCACATTCTGATGTTTATGGTCCTGCGAAACTTTGAGGCAAATTGTAATCTAATACGAAAATCGATTCTCGTTGCGAATGCAAAATCGAACCTTTTTAGTATGTGTTTGATGTGGCATTTGGTGGAAATCGTTTTGGTTGTTTTTTGAAAAAGGAAACAAATGTTATTGTTAATATTTGCGTTTATCAGACTGCGCGTTTCTGATACATAAATTAGTATTTTAATACCTATCTGTATGTAAACGTGACAATCAGCATGTGACTTATGATTTACCTTTTTTTTTTGTTTCAGGTGAGTTTCAGAATCGCATAATTCTCAGAATATCCATTTCCTCTAATGGAGAGTGACTTTGATAACTATCTGGGTGTAAGTAAATTATTTTGGTAATTTGAACATTTTTTCTCCGGCTAAAAGTATACATAGATATTTCTTTTTACGATAAAATCACTGGCTTATTTGGCTGTAAAGTTGAAGCTAGACTTCCCTCTCATTTTATAATATAAGCCAATAATATAAGTACAAAATCCCGTAATCTATAAAGAAATTGTGCAAGTGGATAATTTACTAAACGTTTACATAATTTTGTGTGTTTTTAATGCTTTTATGATTCTAAATTTAATCTGTTACTTAGCGAAAAAGTAACATGTACTTTGAAGGTGAAGAAATTTGGATGGTCTCTGTTTTCTTCTTCGTTTCTGTTTGTATTTTTAGTAGGCCTCTCGAATTCCCCTTCTGAAATCTATTTAGAGTCGCGAAAAGGAGACACGATGAATACAGACTGCACTTCTTCGAAAGGGATCGTCGGTATAGGCTGCGTGTGGAATTACAGAATTTTCATAATGACGCTCGTAAAGCCGTCGAGTACTTCCTACGCGATAATTCCCATGGCGAAATCTAGAATGCATATCCAGATGCTTGGCTTTATAGGTTTCTTCGCATAATTCCGTCGCGGGCATCGCAATGAACTTACACCACTTCGACATTTACAACTCTCTGGACAAATTAAGTTTGTTATTATTTTGTATCCCTTTGAAGGTACCAGAACGTTTACTTGAAAAGATTACAGAGTGAAAAGAGGTTAAACTCTTAAGAAGGGAATATGTAATTCTAAACATGTATAGGCTTTAAACTACCCTTATTTTTCACTTTTTGATATTTATTTCTGTTAGGACTCAAACTCAATTTACATTTTCAGTTCACAATTGAAGTTTTTTATTTTAGTGTTGTCATTATAAACTATAATGTTAAATACTGTACTTACAATTTTGAAACCTCAATTTTTGAATTTTGTTATTTGAACGCTCGTCAACTCACTGAAAAAAGTGGATTTTACCATTTGAGGCATCGATCTATAGATATTAAGCCGTAAAATCTAGAGTTTTATAAACCAGGATTTGAAAACTCAACATCAAGATTGTACGACTTATATTTTAATATCTTGATATCACTGTCTAATTTTTAAAAATCAAAGATCATAAACGGTATAATCCATTTTTTCAGTCTTGAAATAGCTTAATAATTGTTAAATTCTTTTAGACTTGAAAATTTTTAATTATATCCTTTGATCGCTTAAATATCGATGTTGTGAAATTTTTGCCGTTAGAAATTGAAATTTTCCAATTTGAATCAGAAATCGTTTTTGTTTGCTTTCAACTAAAAAATCGATTTTTTGTTAAGTTTGCATTAAAAAGCGCTCTATTTTCATGCTTCAAATAAACAAATCTTTTAACTTACAGGTGAATACATATTTTACCTTTAAATCATTTTTATTCTATACTTTTTATCGCTAAAAATGTAAGATTTTTCATTTGCGAACGTTTTCAAAATTAAAATTTTTAATATTTAGCTCATTAAGGCTTAAAGTATAAGGTATTGTATGTTATATGTTTTAAATTGAGAATGGCATAACTTTTCAAAGTTCTTTAAATTGGAAATTTTTCTAGAAATTTTTGATTTTGAGCTCTTTCAACTCTTAATATGGTTTAATTTTTAAATATAAGATAATCTTAAAATTTGAAAATTTTTAACGTTTTAATTTAAAATCGCTCAATTTTTTAAGTTTAATTGTGAAATTCTTTTTTAATATCGTATATTCAAAAATTTTCAACCCTCGTTTCAACTTCAAGGAATAGCAGCGTAAAACTTTCCAAATCTTCGCAAAAACATTAACGCAGTATGCACACTTTATTTAACTATAATGATAAGTGATATATTCATGTTTATTATTCTTGAACACTTTAAGTTTAAAATGCTTTACTTTAGATTGGGCCTTATTTTTAATTGTAGTGAAATTATTATCCTTATAAAAGTATTAAATTATCTTTTAAAGTTTGCCTATTTTTTCGCTACTCACAGAAAACCATTGGTGTAAAATGTGTTGCATCTCAGTTTAAACAATGGACATTTTCAATGTGCCTTTGTATGTTTTCGTGTCTCAAAAATGTTGTAGCTCAAAACTACACTGAATTCGGCGTATTTTTGAGCATCGGTGGTTTACAGTGCTTAAAATTTAAAAAGAAACGGAAACTTTTGATACATACTTTTTCTAGTGTCTGAGAACAGTTCGAAGTCTGAAAATAAGACATTAGCGCACTTAAAAAATGTATTTTAAGTACTTGAATTCGGTACTAAAATCAAACATTGAAAAAACAGTCAAGTGGTACTAAATTAATCCCACTGACCGGCATATAAGGCGAACAATTTGTTGGATCAACAGTAATTTATTTTACTACATTTAAATAAAATTAAGAAGATGTAATTATTCCGTTTAAATACAAGACACCTCGAGACCAAATTAATTCATTTGAATAATACGACTCTAAATAAAAGAAATGCTTTTTTTTGCGAAGAAATAAAGAAGATAGTGTGAATTATATAAAATCTTGAATCGATTTGTACTCTTTGAGGAAATCGATGAGAAGAGAAGATGAAGGGATAAGAGTTCCTTGAAATATTTCACGTTCGACATTTTGTTTCAAAAGCAGAGCTGGATTACTGTAATTAATTACGTTAATTACTTGTTTCGGATCTTTATCTAATGCGGATCGCGTTGGCTTACATTGAGTGCATTCTTAGACACCTGGTGGTCGTGCGTGGGCCTGGAATGACGCAGATAAAGTCGCGTTTATTTCTACGTTTATTTGAAGCACTTTGGCAAGTATATACTGTATACACTAGTAAAACAGATAAGGTTATAACCCTCTATTCTGTAGAACGCGTGACGTACTTCACATATCCCTACCTCTGTAATTATCGCAGTAATTATTATCGAGAAATTTGCCGTAAGAGATCCAAACCCTTAGAAGGGAAAAGAAAATGCCAGAAGATCGATTGCACCGATATCGTCCATTGAATATAAATAACAGATTTTTATTTATTTTTTGTTTAAATTCATTTGCGCAATTTGTACATAACATGCCGTTGTAGTATGCCATTTGCCTTTAGCATTTAATACGAAAATAGTGTTGACATTCACTCTACATATGAAAGGGAAATAGATAGTAGCATTAAACAATGAGTCTTAAAATTCAGGGAAAAGTTTTGGCTTGATAGTAGAAAGAAATAAGCGTTTTATTTTCGATATGCTGATAACATACATACATCCATAAACAGTAGAGATAAGTAGCAAGTGGTAAACATAATTCTCGGGCTGAGAAGCAAAGAATGAAGTCTGGGTAAACATATCATTGATTAACAAAAAGAATCTAAGCTATCTTTTAAGATTGAAGAGACGGTAGGAAGACATTACATCGATCACGAGATCATCAGATATAAAACGAGAAAACGTAGTAGATCTGATGTGGAGATTTATAATAAAAGAATATCCAAGAAGTGGGCACACAAAATAGTGACTGTTTAATCAATGAAGATTGTATCAGAGAAAGTTTATTGCAATATCTGCTGATTTCGTAATAATGTCATATCCGTTGCAAGTATACATCTATACATAGGATTGAAAATCAGAATTTTAACTTTCACCTCTTCTACCAAGATTACTATTTTGGTTCTCTGGAGAGTCGTAGTTGAATGAATTCTGAACTGATGGTGAATTTGTATATTTGCATAGTTCCGACGTGTCTTACACGGAGGTTTCGCGGGGGCAAGTCGTTGCTCGACACTCGGTACAATAGTGGCCGAATGAGATGAGAGAGAAGATTACACGGTGTGGAACGGCAGGCAGGGGCATCCTGTCCATCAAGGACGCCTTCTATCTCCAGAGCTCCTCCTCACACTCCTGTAATCCACCTTTACCTTCTTACCTTCTTTTCTTCTCCCAAATGCCCCATAGTCCTACCAAGTACCACGTATTACTAAAGCTTCTCCGTACTACCTTCCCCGTCTTTATCTCTTCCTTCAACCCTTTTTACTATCCGTAGCTGGCGGAAGACTTCACTGTAGAT
>JAUELO010000325.1:1164561-1183408 GCA_032357855.1 Amphibolips quercusostensackenii
ACCGTTAAGCTTTACCTGCGTTATTATACATAAAAATAGTATATACTTCGTCAGTAAAATCATCTGAAATATATATTTTTTATACGCAAAGAATACTAATTAACAAAAAAAGGAACCTTTCTAGTATCTGTATTTTTTTTTAATTTTGGTAATAATATCTCCAATTGCGAAATACTTGTAAAAATCCTATAGCTAACGTCGGATTGTTAAGAAATTAAATATTTTAGTATAATGCATTCATTTAGTCCAAAAAAATTTAAATGGAAATATATAAAAATAAATTATACAATTTTTTCTAAAATGTGCCAGGGATATATTTTTTTTTAAATCCAACTAGACTGATTTATCTTGTAACGACATCAGTATTTTCGAATTATAATTTTGTAATCGTTATTCAATAGGCATATGGATACGATTTTATACGGAAAGTGAATCACTCTGTTGTAATCCGGTCATTATTCAGTCATTAAGTCACTTTAAAAAGAATTTTATTATCTCCTTTCAGTCAATTGAACCATTAATCTTGAGGCAAATTCTGAGTATTCACATTTAAAATTTCTTGTAAATTTCAAATTTCCTATAATCGTCTCTTCTGAGAAATGAACAGTAGCACTTAACTTCGAAATTAACACATTTTTTCTATTTTTAAATCTGAAATAAAATTGAGTTCCGCAATTTCCAATAATTTTGTTTCACTAAATCATATTATTAGAAACGAGCGACTTTCTAACTGTATAGAAACAAATTATCATTTTTTTATAATCCAATTTGATATTAAAAGAAAGTTTCATGCATTCAAGATTTTTAAAGCAGAAACAAATTTAAATAATCAATTCACATTGAATGAAATTAATGTATTTCCTTATTCAACTTTATAAGAATGCAAATTTGATAATTAGCTAATTGAAAAATTTTTGATCTTCGGAACTATCAGGGTTGCTACATGTCCGGAAATTCCAAAAGGTCAAGGAAAGTCAGGGAATATAAAACTGGTCAGGGAATGTCAGGAAAAACCTGAAAGAGTCAGGAAATTTTCGATAAACTGAAGTTAAAGTTAATTTTATTATTTTGTTAAAAGTTCAAAAATGTTGTTGAAAAGTCATTGTTTTTGGTTAAAAATTCGTCTTTTCGAGTATCTTTTTTGGTGAAAAATCTTAACTGTTACGTCACACGTTTTTCATTTGTTTGAATAAAGACGGGAATAAAATTGCATTGAAGTTGAAAGGGATACAATGCTTTAAACAAAAGAAAAACCTGTGACATATTATGTGCACGACCCCTTGATAGAATAATGAAACAAAGAAATCGCAAGGATTGAAGCATTATCTTCGAAGGAACATGGCGTCAACACTGAACACGGCACTGGACACGGGAATGCAAGCGTCGGGAAGAAACTGGACATGATGACGCCGAAAATTAGGCAGGCAGGCAGGCTCGAGGGGGGAATAGTCATTAGTAAAGGATGTAGGAGGGAGCAACGGAGGGAGTAAAAGAGTAGTCGGGGCAACTCGCTACTAGAATCTAGATGTCTAGTTATGACACTATTTGCCACAATGTGACATATCGGTTAAATCTACTAGACTACTTACAAGACGTTGAGTAAGAGTAACGAAACTTCTGCCTTAGATTAGATTTACTAGGCGAGTTTAACTAGATTCATGTAGTAGGCCTAACTAGACCTTTTTCTTCGCGTGGTTGAAAATTTATCTTCTTTAGTTGAAATTTCAACTGTTTTGTTGAAAATTCGTCTTGTTAGGTAGAATAATAATATTAATCTTCTTTGTGACTATTTCTTCTTTTCGGTTGCAAATTAATTTCTTTGGTTGAAAATTAGTTTTTTTTAAATTTAATTATTCCATTTTTTGTCGAAGTTTTATCTTTTTTATTAGAAATTTAATCTGCTTGGTTTACAGTTCATCTGTTTGGTTGAAAATTTATTTCATTTGTTTAACAATTTTTACATGTTTTAGGTTAAAATTCAACGATTTTGTTGAAAGTTTCTCTGCTTGTTAGAAAAATAATCTCATTAGTTGAAAATACATTTTTCTAACTGAAAATTTAACTATTGTATTTTTCGTTAAATATTTTTTAAGTTTAAAATTCTTGCAGTTTATTGAAAATTTGTCTTTTTTGGTAGAAAGTTATTTTTCTGGGATGGAAATTTGATTATTTGGTGTTAAATTAATTTTTTTGGTTGAAGATTCATCACTTTACTTAAAAATTCATTTCTTCAACTAAAAATTTACCTGTTCCATTTTTTTGGGAAATTTATCTTTTTTTGTAGAAATTTAATCTTCTTCGTTGAAAATCCAACTGTTTTGTTGAAAATTTAACTATTCCGCTGAAAATTAATTTTATTTGGTTAAAAAGTAATGTTTTTACTAAAGATTTTACTATTTCATTTTGATTTAAAATGTAACTATTTTATTAGAAATCCGTTTTTTGTTGTTAAAATGTATTTATATAACATTTTAATTATTCTATTTTTGGTTGAGAATTTATTTTTTAGTAGAAAGTTCATATCTTGGGTTTAAAATAAATCTTTTATAAAATTCTGTATGACTTTTGTTGCCAAAAGTAGGCAATCTGATTCTGAATTTTGTACATATCTACAATCTTGAGTATACAAATTTTGAAAGAAAAGCAACCAAATTGAGGAAAATTACGATGACTTAAAAATTTTATAAGTATTCGACTTATGTCAAGCTATTATTATTGTTGTCTTGTAAGGCTGGTCCTTTTAAGTCCGAACTGCGGGTAAAACCTATCATACTATGCCTTTTTATTTTAAAACACCGGCGAAACATATACGCGGGTCAGCCTCACTGCTATAGTATCATTTAAGTCCTTCAGCATGAGTACATATACCGCCATACGACTCCTTTTTATTGTGTATGGGACCTGTGAAAATTTTTCTTTTACTAAGGTGGACTTAAAATCATTACTGTATGAATTTATTCACAGTCAGTGATAACCAGCGGCTGAATCCGAATTTATTCGAAATGCTCGCATTTGCCTGGACGTTTGTCTAGGAGAGAGGAAAACTGCAGAAAACCACCTCTCGAGAGTTTAGTCGGTTTTTCCGCAGTCGAGTTTGAGGGCAGACATACGTCTCAGATGGTCACCCATGCGAATGATATCCGTGCTCGAAATGTCTTGACATCTGCACTCTTCCCGGCTCGGGATTCACCTCACAGTTAATGCCGTCGTTATTTTAACTAAAAAATAATTATTCTAGGATCTGTAGTCGCAATCAGAATACCTACGGAGGAATTAATTTGAAAGGAAA
This sequence comes from Amphibolips quercusostensackenii, assembly GCA_032357855.1. Classification (NCBI taxonomy): domain Eukaryota; kingdom Metazoa; phylum Arthropoda; class Insecta; order Hymenoptera; family Cynipidae; genus Amphibolips; species Amphibolips quercusostensackenii. Next base: position 1,167,851 of record JAUELO010000325.1, read on the forward strand.
GTAAGATTTTTGATGTTAAGGACTATAAATATCAAGACTAGATTAAAAATCGACAGGAAACGGAACTAAATCAAGGAGTCACCCGCAGAGTTGGAGCCATTAGAAAAATAATTACTCTAGGATCGTATTATTTATACTCGTAATTCTCGGAGAGTAATTCGTGATAGCTCTATTACGCGAGTATCGCGTGCAATAAATATATTTGATTAAAAAGGTAGTAATATTTTTAATGTCACACTTGATCGTAAAGGCGCGATATACGAGGCGAGCCGAAGTCTCTAAGAGTGTAAGTCGATGGCCAAGCTTGCTATTCCTGTACTTACTAGACGCCATAGGGCAATGACACTCGTTCCACCCGTCCTCAGTCTTGTGTCACTGCAGGTGCGCCTTGCTTGCATCTCCTGCGTTGCGTGCAACCAGCCTCGCTAATTTAATCAATCCCTAAACGAACTTGTGAGCAAGTTGACTGGGAAAACGAGAAACGGACATGTTTACATTGCAGAATGAGAAAAAAAACAATGTACTATTTGCACTTGGCATAGAATATCCAGAAAGTTGACAATGCAATTCTGGGCACGTGGAACACAGAGAGACATTTAGTGCAAATTTTTGTGAAAAAAGAAATTGTATTTTCGTATCTTTTTTGTATTTAGACAATTGGCCTGCTCAATTTTTAATACATAGATTGCAGTCAGGGAAAAGTTGAAAATCAGGAAAAAGTCAGGGAATTTTGTTTGCTAGAGAAAGACAGGGAAAAGTCAGGGATTTAAAAAAATGCAAAAGTCAGGGATTTAAAAAAAAGGCAAAAGTCAAGAAATTTCTGTAAGAAGCACTTTAAGTAACTGTCACAAAATAAGGGCTACCACACAGTCACTTTTAGTCCATTGGTGAACCACCATTGAATTCAGGTCTGTCTATACCTATGTCTGAATTTTCTTCGATTCTTTTAAACTATTGTAGGGTATTTTAAAAGATTCAAAAGAATTTTTAATAGATTTCAGTAATTGGAAGGATTTCTAAAGGATCTTAATAATTTTACGGTATTTTAAAAACGTCCAAGGAATTTTTAACAGCCTTAAAAAGTTTTTAAAAATTTCAAAAGATTTCAAAGGATATGCAACATTTCTAGTGTAAATTAAAAGATTCCAAAGCATTTTCAAGCGCTTTAAGAAGTTTCAAGGAATTTCAAAGTATTTGAAATATTTCAGGATATTTTAAAAGATTCCAAAGAATTTTTAATAAGTTTAATCAATTGAAGGTATTCAAAAGGATTCTTAAAGATTTGAGGTTATTTAAAAAACTGCTAAGGAATTTACAAGATCTTTGAAAAGTTTCAAAGTATTTCAAAGGATTTTAAATGATATGAAATATGGTAGGGTATTTCAAAAGATTCCAAAGCATTTTCAAGAGTATTAAAAAAATTTAAGAGATTTCAAAAGATTTAAAATATTTTAGAGAATTTGAAAAGATTCACAGAAATTTTTAATTTATTTTAATAATTTGAAGGGCTTCCAAAGGATTGAAATATTTTAGGTTGTTTAAAAAATTTCCAAGTCATTTTCAAGAGATTAATAACATTTTAAGGAATTTCTAAGGATTTTAATGATTGTGTTTCAGCAAGATTTGCATCCGGTTGTAAAGGATTTCTTAGAATTTCGGAAGATATACAAGGATTTTACATGACCTATCATGTTTTAAGATATTTTAAAAGATTCGAAAGAGCACTAGCGAACAATTTTATAAAGGTTAACAGTTTGTTTGATAAATTTTCCAGGATTTCAGAAAATGTTATCAGATTTCGTTGAATTTCACAGGGTTTTATAATATTTTGATGGACTTCAAATCATTTATTCACAAGAAGTCGTGGATATTAAAGTGTTTCAAAGATTTGTAGAGATTTTAAATGATTTTTTATAATTTATCCTGAGTTATTTTTAATTATTTGAAATTCTCTTGAAATTTTTTAATTAACTTGAATTCTTCTTAATTCACTCAATTCTACTCATCTTAGTGGATTTTTTAAAAATCTGTTGAATTATTAGTCATCTCATTAAATTCTTCTGAATCTTTCTTAACTCATTTCAAACTCACTGACTTCAGTTAACTTTTTTATATTTTTAATTGCTTTCAATTCACTTGATTTTTTTAATTTACCTTGAATTTTTATGAATTTGATCGAATTCTTTTCATTTCCTTGTAATTCCTTTAAAATTCACTCCAATTTTACTTAAATAAATGACATTTTTTTATTTTTGGTCCAATTCAAAATTTTTAAAATGATTTATATGGTTTTAAAATTAAAAGAACATTAGTCACAATAATGCTAAAAAATTCTCACTTTTTGAATGAGAAATTCGTTTTATTCCATTAATTAAAGATTCTGTATTAAAAATGTTACAAAATTAGAATTTCGGTCTCTGATTATTAATGTTCAGGGAAATTGGACAATTAGTCAGGTAAAGATAAAGGAAAAGTCAGAAAATTTTGAAAATGAAATTTCGTGGCTACGATTAATAAAAATGATTTTTGTACATGAACTTGGTGCTTGTGTAATTTTATTTTTTTAAATTTGGTTGGAATCGATTTGAAGAAAAGATAAATAAGAGTAAAAGATGAATACAAAATTGTGTGCCATGGAAAAGAATCATTTATCTGTTGCAAAATATAATCATTAACAACATTGAAATCCTTGAAAGTATACTTGGATATTTTTTCCAAGTCCTGGTAGTTTTAAAGTGTTCAACGTTGTAAAATTAAGAATTGAAAGCCTAAATAGGTGAGTAATTTTAAGTTGAAAAGAATTTTTATTTTAAGTGAAATGCTTTTCGTTTTAAGCAATTTTAAATTAAAAAATTCCAGATGGAATAATTTTTTGATTCTAACGTTAAAAATGCGATAACTTCAAAATGAAATCGTAGGGAATTATCTTAAATTGAAGGTTCAAAGTTAAATATTCCTTAAAATTAAAATCGTTGTAAGTTTGAGGGGTTTCAAATTAATAGTATTCAAATTTAAACCATTGTACATTAAAAAGCTTTTAAATTTTATCATGCCTCTTCTATAAAATTAAACTGTCAAAACTAAGCTTTGATCCCTCAAATGTATATTTTTTTCTCTCTGTGATCGGCAATCTTACATTTATGCTTAAATCGAAGAATGAATTATTTCCTAATATTTCAAAACAGATAACTCAACATAAAGTTCTTATATAAGTCACGTTTATTACTTTGTCCTGACACGTTTTTTTCCAGAACAGATTATAAGTTATTATGTTCTTTTTTTTAATTATGCGAATAAGAGAGATGACTATTATAATTCTCCAGCTTAAGTTATAAAAAGGAACAGATATTTTATTACGAAAAACATAAATCAAATGTTTTGAGTTTTATAGCTGATAGATATTTTTGCCTTGAATAATATTTTTTTTCTATGTGCTATGATCCTATCGAGAATCCTGTTCATTTTAGATATTGTGGCTTTCATAAAATTTACACTTATTGCATGGGCCGCCTTCCATTCTAATAATATAAAAATGACCGATACATAATTTTTTTTTAATTTGTTAATTTTCACATCGAAAATTCCTTATTTTATTATTTGAAAGTTCTGAACATTTAAGTTAACGAAATTTGCATGCTATTTCTTTAAAGTAAAATCGATTCAAAAAATGTAATTAGAATAGATAAAATTTATTAAGAATATTTCAAATTAATATGCATTCAGAGAAAAATATTTTGTTCAATTTATTTAACTGTAAAAACGCAGGTACTTATCTTTATCTATTTTTCAAATGGTCAGATGGTTCTCAAAGTTATTTAAAATATTATAATTTCTTGAAATAACTTCATGTTCCGCCGGGAAAAGATTCATAAAGCAAGAAAAAAAGGGTCAGTGTCATGGAAACTAACATTCTCAATGATTTTCAGAAAAGCGCTGCTATTTTAACTGAAGTTTTCGACGTCTTTATTATTCTTTTTTTTCTAATTGAACTCATTTCTAGAACTTTTGAGCTATTCAAATGTGATTTAAAAATTTTTATTTTTATTTTCAAAGGCATCTTTTCTCTTTTACCCTTGCAAAAATTTGGAAATAATAATATTCGCTTGTCTTTTAAATGATAACAATTAACTTTGTCATTTGAAATCTTTAAAAAATCGCATTTTTATCAATGGCTTCTACTACTTCTACTTCTCCTTGTTTTCTCTAAATTCCTCAGGATGCTTCTTTTCTTGCGTGCAGACTTCCACGGGACGTAAGCTCGATTCTGGTTATTATCCGATTAGAGGAAAAGATTAATCCTCGCCTTTAGAACTGAGATTGTTGTGATTTAATAATGCACTTTTTAAATTAGGGTCGTAATTACCGCGAGACATTCTCTAATTATTCGTTGCTTGTTACGTCGCGGCGCAATTGACTCCAGCTTCATGCTCATCAGGGAAAACAATTTGTGAATTATTTAAATAAATAGACTTGTATTTCCTTGATTATTAAAATTAATCATTATTAGGTGTAATTAAAGTAGTATTCCTAATTATTATTCTTGTCAAGCCAATAGATTTAGAACTCCTTTAAGTCACACTAGTTATTTGGGAGTATTTTAGTTCTTAATTTTAATCAGGAAGCTTAAAAACTCCCCTTTTTCCTATTCATAAAAATTTTTAAATTCTTAGGAATATGCAGGCTTCACCCTCACGGAGAAAACTGGTATTGTTACAGTGACTAAAATGATCAAGTTGTATACAATATATTTGCATTGTCCAATAGTCTTATTGAGACACCTTTTATTTACGTTGTGAGATCCAAATGACATAGTTGTCACAACCACTCACTTGTAGCTACAGTATCGTAGCTTCCACTGCCACGCTTTAGTAGCTCATACTTGTTTAATTGGGTTGTTTTTAGCCGTTAGGGGCGCTGTCGATCACACGTACCTTTTACCCGCGTATTTTGAAATTACATAACAACTTGAAATGTTTTATTAGATAATAAGAAAGGGAAGTCACATAAAATGTTGACAAGAATTCTCAACGATGTTTTTAAAGTGTACAGGAAGCTTTTGTGTCAAATACATTTTTATTTTTACAGATAAGTTAGAAACATGGGTAACATAACCTCACTTTGTATTTTGTTCTGATGGTTGTCATGTCTCAAGTTGATAATTGTGTATTGCTTGATTAAGCATAGGCTATTGAAAAAATATTAGTTATGAACAAGTACGAAACAAAATGTTTACTGTAGTTGTTCAATCAAAAGATGAATTGTGAGTTGCGACGTAGAGATGCTTCAGTATAAAAATTAAGGAAAAGGATCTACAATTTCATTTTAGATTAAACTACTACGACGAAAATAATAATTTTGGAAGTTTCTTCATTTTGGATAATACAATCGGTAGACAAATATTATTATGTTTTCTTTCGGAAAGCCGAATCTTCCTAGTTGTATTTTTGCATATTCCGACACTGAGTTTAACTATTTTTCGATAATACTGTTTATTTTTCCTTGTAATTCAATACATTTATTCATTATGGACACATCATTTAAACATTCTTAATACAATTAAACTACTGTAGTAAATACATCGTTTCGCACTTCTTCATAACTTTTATATTTTAAACATCCTATTCTCGATCGAGCAATACACAATTATCAACTTGAGACATAAAAACCATCCGAACAAAGCACAAAGTGAGGTTATGTTACCCGTGCTTCTCACTTACCTGTAAAAATCAAAATCTATTTGACACAAAAACTTCCTCGGCACTTTACAAACATCGTTGAGAATTTTCGTCAACACTTGATGTAACTTCCTTTTTTTATTATCTAATAAAACATTTTAAGTTGCTATGCAATTTCAAAATACGAGGGCAAAAGGTACGTGTGATCGACAGCGCCCTCAACGGCTGAAAACAACCCCATTGGTGCCGCTTCTTTTGCGCGTAGTTGGGTAATCTCATGATATGGTTGTCACAACCACAAGCTTTTAATTACAGGCTTGTAGCTGCCACAAACACAGAGTTTGTATCTCCCACAACCGCAGTGTTTGTATCTCATCCATTTCCTATTGATGCGCGTAGACGTAAATTTTTTTGTTTGAAAACTAATTTTTTAAACTAAAAATTAAACTATTAAATTTTTGGTTGAAAATGTGATGGTTTAATTTTCAGTTGAAACACTTAATTTAAAAAAAAAAACTGATCTTTTTCAGTTCAAAATTCCACTATTTCATTGAAAAATCATCCTTAGTTGAGAAATTAATTAATTTTTTTTTGTAGAAAATGAGATTTTTTCCTGAAAATTTAACTTTTTAGTTAAAAATTATTTTTTTCAACTGTAAATTTCACTGTTCCATCTTTTCTTGAAAATTAAACTTTTTTTTTAAATTCTACCATTTGGTTGAAGATTTGACTTTGTTGGTTTAAAAATAAACTATGCTCAATACAACTACTACAACAATTACAACAATCTTTTTGTTGAAAACTAAGTTCTTACCTAAAAATTTGACTTTTCCATTTTTGGTTGCAAACTGATTTTATTCAGGTAAAAATTCCACTATTTAATTGTAAATGATTGTATTTTGTTGAAAATTTTTTTTTCTGTTAAAAATTAAGATTTTCAACTGCAAATTCAACTATTACATTTCAGATTAAAGACTTAAAGAATTAAAGATTAAAGATTAAAATTTTTAACTGAAAATTTAACCATTACATTTTTGGTTAAAAACTGATCTTTTTTAGTCGAAAATTCCAATTCTTTCGTGAAAACTCATCATTCTTGGTTGAATATTAACTTCCTCTTTTTTGGATGAAAATTAACTTTTTTCTTGAAAATTCAACTATTTGGTTGAAAATTTATTTATTTTTTTTAAATTAAGTTCTTTAACTGAAAATGTACCTGTTCCATTTTTGATTAAAAACTTATCTTTTTTTGGTAGAATATTATTCTTTTTGGTTGAAGATTTATCTTTCTTGAATAAAAGTGAGCCTTTTGTTTGAAAATTCAACTATTTGGTTAAAAACTATTCTCTTTAACAGTAAATTTAACTGTTGCTTTTTTGTTGACAATTCATCTTTTTTGTTAGGAAATTAATCTTTTTGGATGAAAATTGATCTTTTTTGGTTGAAAATGAACTTTTTTCCGGAAGATTCAACTAATCGGTTGATAATTATTCTGTTTAACTGTACGTTGAACTGTTCCACTTTTGGATGAAAATATATGTTTTTTTATTGAAAATTCTACCATTTGGTTAAAAATTTAATTTTATGGTCGAAGATTTATCATTTTAATTAAGAATTCCTCTGTTATTTTAAAAATTAAAATATTTAATTGAACATAATTTTTTGATTGAAAATTCCACTATTTTATTGAAAACTCATCATTTTTTGTTGAAAAAAATTTTTTGATTAAAAATTGAACTATTTATTCGAAAAGAAATCTTTTCAACTGTAGATTGATAATTCTATTTTTGGTTGAAAATTTATATTTTTTCTTTGAAAATTCTACCATTTGGTTAAAGATTTTACCTTAGGCGCTTAAAAATTAACTATGATAAATACAACTACCACAACTATTACGACTAAATTTTAGTTGAAAATTAAGTTCTTTAACTGAAAATTTACTATTTTATTTTAGGTTGAGAACTGGTCTTTTTTGGTAGAAAATTAATTTTCTAAGTTAAAAATTCGTCTTTTCCTATTGAAGATAAACTTTTTGTTTGAAAATTCAACTATTTGGTTTAGGATCATTCCTTCCAACTGTTAGTTTTACTGTTTTATTTCCAGATAAAAATTTATCTTTTTTGTTTCAAAATTCCTCTGCTTGGTTACAAATTTTTTTTTTTGGTTTAAAATCAACATTTTCAACTGAAAATTTAATCATTACATTTTTGGTTAGAAATATATTTTTTTCAGGTGAAAATTCTACTATTTTATTAAGAAATCACCAGCCTTTGTTGAAAATTATTTTACTTTTTTTTGATGAAAATAAACTTTGTTCCTGAATATTTTTATTTGTCTTGAAATTATTTTTTTCAGCTGTGAATTTATTTGTTCAATTTTTCCTTGAAATTTTTTTTTCTTATAATTTTATCATTTATTTGTAAATTCGACTATGTAGGTTTAAAAATCAACTATAATAAATACAACTAGTGCAACGACTTTTTGGTTGAAAATAAAGTTCTTTTACTAAAAATATAACTTTTTCATTTTAGTTTGAAAACTGATTTTAGTTCAGTAGAAAACTAATCTTCTTGGTTCAAAATTCACCTTTCTGAGTTAAAACTAAACTTTTTTCTTGAAAATTCAACTATTCCATTTTTGGATTTGAAATTTATCTTTTTTGTTTAAAACCCCATCTTGGTTGACAATCAAACTATGTTGTCAAAAATTCATGTTGTTTGGTGAAAAAGATGTTTTTTTTTAAATTTAAATATTGCATTTTTGGCTAACAATTAGTCGTTTTTTTAGTTGAAAATTCAACTATTTTATTAAAAATAATTTTATTTTGGGCAGACTTATCTTCTTGGTTAGAAAATACAACTATTTTATTAAACCTTATATAAATATGTTTTTTTAAATTAAAAAGAAGTTGAGTTTCTGATTTTATTATTCTTATAGACTACTGATTGAAATATAATTAAATTTCCTTTGCAAAAAAAATTATAAATCGTTGATAAAAAACGAACTCACATAAGTCTTCATAGTAATAAAATGAATGGGACTTCATTATTTTCACAAAATGAATAGATTGAAATTCTGCATGATTTAAAATCCAAATGAAAGCAAAACTTTCAAAATCATTCCACTAAGGCGGTTTAACTTTTGAGCTGAGGTCGAATCTCTGGTTCAAGAGAATTTATTAACTTGTGAGGGCAGATGCAGTGTTTAAAATGTTACCATCAGAGAAATCGATCCTGCAAGTAGAATTTAATTCACTGCAAGGATTTTCCTCGTAAATTTAATTCTTGTCTCACGCTAAATCGCAGAAATATTTTTTTTTTTTTAAAGTTAAACAAAATTATGTAGCTGACTAAATGACTTTTCTAACATGAAAGATGCATTTTTAATCCAAAAAGACAAAAAACGATTTTTTAACAATTTAGTTTCATTTTTAACCAAATAGAGAAAGTTTTATTGGAAATAATAAATCTTTAACCATAAAAATGAAATTTCAACTAAGTTGTGGAATTTGAAAAAAAAAGTTTATTTCCAACCAAGAAACTTAATTTTCTCCAAAAAAAATATGAATTTTCAAGAAAATTCATTAATTTTTCAACCAAAGAGTAAAAATGTCAACTAAAAAATATCAGTATTTAATCAAAAATCAACAAGTTCAATTTTCAGTTCAATAAATTAATTTTCAACCAAAAAACAAACAAACGAGTTTTCAACACAATAGTTTAAGTTTTAACCAAAAAGAGGAACTTTTAGTTAAAGTGATGAATCTTCAATCATAAAAATAAATTTTTAACCAAATGGTAAAATTTCTGAATAAAAAACGTATATTTTTCGCAGAAAAATATAACAGGTAAATCTACAGTCAATAAGAATAATTTTCAACTAAATAGTTAAATTTGCAAGAAGAAAGTTAATTTTTTCAAAAAAAAATGTGAATTTTGAAAATAAGTGTGGAATTTAAAAAAAAGGCCAACCAAAAATAAAAGAGTTAAATTGTTTAATTAAAAAACTTAATTTTTAATTAAAAAAAGACCTTTAAGGCAAATAATTTACTTTTTAAACAAAAAGAGGGATTTTCAATTGAAATAATCATTCTTTAACCATAATAATGAATTTCTAACCAAATGATAGAATTTTCATATAAAAACATGAATTTTTTTAAGAAAATAGAACAGTTAAATTTACTGTTATTATTCAAAAAATTCAACTAAATAGTTGAATTCTCGAGAAAAAAGTTAATTTGGAATCAAAAACAATGAATTTTTAACAAAATCGTTAATATCCAATGACATAGTAACATTTTTAACTAAAAGAGATAGTTTACAACTAAAAATAAAAGGTTAAATTTTCAGTTAAATAAGTTTATTTCCAAGCAAAAAACAGATTTTTAACAGAATAGTTAATTTTTAATCAAAGAGAGAAAATTCTAATGAAAATAATAAATCTTTAACCATAAAAATAAATTTTTAACCAAGTGGTAAAATTTTTAAATAAAAAAACAAATTTTACGTCAGAAATTAGACAGTTTCATTAACGGTAATAAAGAATAAGTTTTAACCAAATAGATCAATTTTAAAAAAGTTTGTTTCGAACGAAAAAAGATAAATTTTTAACAAAAAAGATTAATTTTCTAACAAAAATATGAATCTTTAACAAAATACATTAATTTCCGAAAAAAGTCGAAATTTTCAACTTAAAGAGATCAATTTTCAACCGAAAATAAAAAAGTTTAATTTTCAGTTAAAAAACTGAATTTCCAACTACATAATGACAAACGAAATTTTAACATAATAGTTTTATTTTTTACCAAAGAGAGAAAGTTTCAATTAAAATGATGAATCCTTAACCATAAAAATGAATTATTAACCAAATGGTCGAATCTTCAAATAAAAAACATAAATTTTCCAACAGAAATAGTACATTTAAATTTACAATTAAACAGAATATTTTTCAACCAAATAGTTGAATTGTGAAGAAAAAATTAATTTTCAACTAAGAACATTAATTTTCTACAAAAAGAGATAAATTTTTTAAAAAATTACATTAATTTTCTACAACAGAGTTGAATATTTAACTGAAAAAGATCAGTTTACAAACAAAATCTGGAATAGGTTAATTTTCTGTTATAAAACTTAATTTTTAATACAAAAAAAAAAGAATGAATTTTTAACAAAATATTTTAGTTTTTAACGAAATAGTTAAATTTTCGACCAAACAGAAAAAATTTTCATTGAAATTGTGAATCTTTAACCATAAAAATTAAAATTTAAAAAAACAATAGTATTCATAACTAGATAATTGATTTTTCAATCTACAAAATCTACGTTTCAACCAAATAGTAGAATTAAAAAAAAATGTAACAGTTGAATTTAGAGTTGAAAATAATAATTGTCAACCAAATTGTTGAATTTAAAAAAAAAATATTTTTTTTAACCAAGAAAGATGAATTTTTAACAATGAAGATTAATTTTTTACCAAAAAAGGTGAGCTTTCATCAAAATACATTAATTTTCAACAAAATAGTGCAATTTTTAAACTGGTGATATCAGTTTTCAAGAAAAAATGGATTAGTTAAATTTTGAGATAAAAAACTTACTTTGAAAAAATTTTTTTTAACAAAATGGTTTAATTATCAAATAAAAAAGATAAATTTTCAACAAAAAATAGAATTGTTCGATCTCACCGTTAATAAAATCATATGTAAACAAAAAGTTGAATTTTCAAACAAAAAGTTTAATTTTGGACCAAAAAATATAGATTTGTAACAAAAAACATTTATTTTCAATGATTGAGTGAAATTTTCAACTAAGAAAGATTATTTTTCAACTAAAAATGAAAAAGTTCAATTTTTAGTTAAGAAACTTTATTTTCAACCAGAAAAAACGAATTTTTGACAAAATACTTTAATTTTTAACCAAAGAGAGAAAATTTAATAAAAATAATGAATCTTTGAGTATAAACATGAATTTTTAAATAAATGTCAAAAAAGAAAAAAAGAAATACGAGTAACTAATTTTTCACAGAAAATAGAACAGTTTAATGAACAGCTTATGAGAATAATTTTTAACCAAATAATTAAATTTATAAAAAAAAAGTTCATTTTCAACCAAAAAAGACGAATTTTTAACCAAGAAAATTAATTTTCTACCTAAAAATATGAAGTTTAAACAAAATATATCAATTTGCAATAAAAGAGTGGAATTTTTATCTAAAAAAAGAGCAGTTTTCAACCAAAAATGAAAAATAATTAATATTTCGTTAAGAAACCTAATTTTCCAAAAAAAAAAGAATTTTTGAAAGATTAGTTTTATGTTCAACGAAATGGTTTGATTTTCAACCTAAGAGAGGAATTTTTAATTAAAATAATGAATCTTCAACCATAAAAATTAATTTTCAACCAAGCAGTAGTATTTACAACTAGATAGTTTACTTTTCAACATAAGGAGTTTAATGTTCAACCAAATGATACAATTTTAAAACATTAAAGATAAATTTTTAAAGAAAAATAAAACAGTGAAACTTAGAGTTAAAAATAATATTTCTCGACAAAGTAGTTAAATTTTTAGGTATAAGAAAGTTTTCAATTAAAATGATAAATCTTTAACGATGAAAATTAATTTTGAACCAAATGGTAGAGTTTTAAAATAAAAATATAAATATTCTACCAAAAATGGAACAGATGAATGTACAGTTAATAAAAACATTTTTTTAAATTGAATAGTTTAATTTAAAAAAAGAAATTGATTTTTAACCAAAAATAAAAACTTAAATTTTTAGTTCAACGATCAAAATTAATTTTTAACTAAATGGTAAAATATTCAAACGAACAACAAAAATTTCCCAACAAAAAGGAGACAGTTTAATTTACAGTCGATAAGAATAATTTTTAATCAAATAGTTGAATTTTCAAGAAAATTATTTTCAGCCAAGAAAGATGAATTTTCAACCAAGAAAATTAATTTTCTACCAAAAAATATGAATTTTCAACATTATACATTAATTTTCAAAGAAAAAATGAAATTTTTACCTAAAGAAGATAATGATAAGATTTGAATTTCCTGGTTGAAAAAGACTTATCATTTAAATCGAAATTTCCTTTTTTTTTAACAAAAATGAAACATTTATTCTTCAACATACAAAGTATTATTTTTCAACCAAATGGTAAAATTTTCAAGCAAAAAAGATAAAATTTTAATCAAAAATAGAACTGTTACATTTTTAGTTAAAAAGAATAATTCTTAACCAAATATTAGAATTTTCAAGATGAATGTTTATTTTTAACCAAAAAAGATACATTAATTACCAAGAAGATTAATTTTTTTGACACAAAAAAAGAGTTTTTAACAAAATACAGTGATTTTTAACGAAATCGTGGAATTTTTAACTAAACAATACAAGTTTTTAAGCCAAAAAGAATAGTTATATTTTTAGTTGAATAAGTTAAATTTCAACAACATAAGAAAACAAATTTTCCAAAAAATATTTCAATTTTTAACATGATCGTTTAATTTTTAACCAAAAAGAAAAAATTTCAATTGAAATGATAAATCTGCTACCATAAAAATAAATTTTTAAGCAAGCAGCTATATTTATGACAAAACATTTATTTTTCAACCTGAAGTTTCCAATTTTTACCTAATGGTAAAATTTTTAGGCAAAAAAGATAAATTTTCAAAAAAAGTGCAACAGTTAAGTTTTACCGCTATAAAAATAATTTTTAATAAAATTTAAATTAATTAATTAAAATGAAATTAAAATAATTAAAATAGTGACATTTTCAAAAAGAAATTCAATTTTTAAACAATAAAGGTGAAATTTTCACTCATAAAGGATATATTTTTTAAAAAAACTTAAATATTAAAATTTTTAGATAAAATAATAATATTAATTACACAAGAAAAATGAATTTTCAGTAAAAGAATTACACTTTTTGATGAATTGTTTAACTTTTGATGAAATAGTTTACTTTTTAACATAACATTTGAATTTTCGACCAATATAGGTGACACCAACAAAATAGTGGAATTTTTAATTTTCAGTGAAAAAAATTAGTTTCCAGCAAAAAAGCAAAAAAATTATCCATTACTTTAATCTAACAATGAAAAATTAATTTTTAACAAAATAATTGAATACTCAACGAAATAAATGAATTTGCAACAAAATTGTTGAATTTTCAACTAAAAAAAATTATTTTACAACCAAAATCAGAGTTGTTAAATTTTCAGTTAAAAAAATAATATTTAACCTCATGAACGAATTTTCAACCATTTAATTTAACTGTGAAAGATAAACTTTTAATATAATAGAAGAAAGCTCAACCAAAATAATGAATTTTTAACAAAAAGATTCATTTTCTACCCAAATAGGTGAACTTACAACCATATAAATTAATTTTCTCCTCAAAAGTTCAATTTTCATCTCATAGAGGATACATTTTCAATCGAAAATGAAATATTAAAATTTTTAGATAAAAATAATTAATATTAATTTCACGAAAAAAATTTACAACAAAATAATTCAATTTCGAAATTAATAATTTAATTCAAATAGTTTCATTTCCTGACATAACATTAGAATTTTCGCCGGAAAAATATGACTTTAACAAAATAGAAGAATTTTAAACAAAATAATTCAACTTTTAACGAATTAGTTGCATTTTCTACCAAACGGCTGAATTTTTAACCCACAAAAATAAATTTTCAACCGGGAAGATTAATTTGTTTCCAAGGGACCAACTTTTAACAAAATAAATTAATTTTCAATCAAATAAAAAACATGAACTTCCAACCAAATAGTTCAGTCTTTAGTTAAAAAAGATAAATTTTCAATCGCAAATTAATACTTTAATTTTCAGTTAAAAAAATTAATTTCTAATAAAAAAAAACGAATTTTTAAATAAAGAGGTAAATTTTTAACTTAAATAATGATTATTTAACCAAAATATGCTTTTTTAAGAAACAGTTGCAATTTTTGAACAAAAAAAAAACAAATTCGTAAACAAAAAAAAGATTTTTTAGTCAAGAAAGAAAACAAATTTAAACCAAATCATGGAATTTTTGATAAAAAAAGATGAACTTTTCACAAAACAGTTGAATTTTTAACCCAAAAGATGAATTTTTAACTAAAATAATGTTGAATAGTTGAATTTCTAGAAAAAAGATTACTTTAAAAAAATAGTTTAATTTTTAAATAAATAATAAAACTTTAAGCTAAAAGATATACATGCTGAACCGAAAATAGAAAATTAAACTTTTAAATTAAAACACTTAACTTTCACACAAAAAAGTTAAAATTTCTCACTAATTTTTAACTAAAGAAGATTAATTTTCAACCAAAAATGTAATACTCATATTTTCAAAATTATTGTTTAACCAGAAATTCAGCGCATTTTTCATTAAATAATTAAATTTTTAATCAAATAGTAGAGCTTATAACCAAACGAGTTGATTTCTGAACTAAAACGACAGTGCTTCACTTTTCAACCAAAAAGATATTAGCTTCTATATAAGAATAGTTAGATTTTTTAATTGCTTTCTGTTGACGAATAAATGAAAAAAATTAATTTTTGAAAAAATAGTACAATTTTTTGATAAAAAGGATAAATTTTATACTAAAAATGGAAAAGTTGAGTTTTCAAATTAAGCAATTAATTTTAAACAAAAAATTAAACGACTTTTTGAAAAAAAATTAAATTTTTAACCAAATAATAAAATAGTGGAACAAAAAAAAATTAAAAAGGGTCAGGGGTCACCGAAATATAAAAAAAATCACAAGAGGGAGGGTTAAGTCAAAAATCCCTAAAAATATATTCTATAAAATTTCTGTTATAATCGGAAATATATAAAACTCTGATCGTGGCCAAAATCATTCCAGAAAACAAGTTCTT
>JAUELO010000325.1:1205414-1216051 GCA_032357855.1 Amphibolips quercusostensackenii
TCTCGCGCTTCGCGCTCGATAATGCATTTACCTTCTGCTACGCGCTCGGTTTTTGTATTTCCCATACATTTGTGTACATACCTTTGAAAATTAAGGGGCAAAGCATTGACAATTGTAATTGTTACAAAGAGATTCACTTACATCACATTCATGAACATAAAAACGATAAGCGATAAGTAGAAAAGTTAAAAAAAAGAATTGTAGTTTTTTTAGACTTATAATTTTTCTTTTTATCATTTTTTGATAAGACTTGATATTTTTAGTTTTTCAAAAGAACTATAAAAAAAATCAAAAATTAAAATTTTAAATCGAACGACGCGAAATATTGGAAAACGTGTAAAAAAGTAATTATAGCTTTTGAAATGTCCTATACAATTCATTTAAACTATTTTTAATAAAACTTGTTTCAGTTTTATCAATCAAAAATACTATAACAAAGAGACAAAAAATTTTAATTTGGAGTTTAACAACGTGAGATACAAAAAAAAGTTTTAGCGATGATTTGTAGCTTTTGAAAAGTCCTACAAAATTTATTTAACTTTGGTTTTATTTATTGAAAATACTATGAAAAACTATCGAAAATTCGATTTTTGAGCACAAACGACGCGAAATGTGGGGAAATGTTCTTGAATGAATTTGAGCGTTTGAAAATTTATACAACATTTTTTCGAAACGTTTTCGAACAGAAATTCTGGTTTTTAATTTATTTATCAAAATTGATATGCTAGAAACGAAAATTCCCATATTACGCCAGGAGACGCGTAATGCGTAAAAATTCTAGAATAAGACTTATAGGACATGTTATCCACCGAAAATATTATAAATTCAAAAATCCTATTTTTAGCATGAAAAAGAGAGAGAAGTATGTCTGAAAAAGGACTGTGGCTCTTTTCATTGTCAGTTAATACATAAAATAAATATACATTTGAAAATGTCTGACGAAAATCGAGCGCGAAGCGCAAGTGTCACTATGAGAGTGTACCTTGGAGCCTACAGAGATTCAAGCAATTTAATCTTTAACTCTAGCATACAAATACTAAGATCCAAGATATTTTTCAAATAATGTTTTATTCAAGCATTCCAAGTGCAAAGAATAAATATCCGAGCGCTAAGCGCGAGGTCCAAATATGTTCAAACGTCTAACATCTAAAGGTCTTAATATTTCTAAACGTTGAAATCCTCTAAAACTGGTAATAACATCTTTTAAAAATTATTCAGATTGAACTGACGTTAATGATGAAGGTTAAATTTGACACATTTAAAAAATACGCATAATATTTCCATTTAATGTAGCTTCAAAGAACAAGAAGAGATCTACTAAGGTCTCGACTGCGTGATTGGTTAATGCTCTACTTATATGTAGTGGCGTTCCCTGTTTAATTCTGGGCTAAGGCAGATTTTTTGTAGCTCCTCATAAAACTGTGTATTTAAATTAAACGTTGAAAATTGGATTCACATTAATAAATAATATAAAAACTATAATTATGAATTGAACAGGAGATTTTTAGAAAAGATAATTTACGAAAAGAATAATGCTTATTCTGACTTTGGACAGGGGATTTTTGAAGTGAATTATAATTTTCATTTGGATCAAATTCAATTATTTTGGCTTCGAAACAAGGATGTTTATACTAGAACAGTAGCAGTATTAATAGAGCCGATAAGCTCTCTGCATCATTTAGTTTTTCTTGAAAACTTTTTTTTAATGGCGCTGGAAATTCTAAAGACCAAGTACCAAGAGAAGATTAGGTTTTTTTAACGAAAAGTGTGCTATGTGGAGATACACATTGGGAACATTCCCATATTACGTACCATTTTTGCCGACCTTTTTTAGCCTCCCGACGTCCCCTGCTCCCTATGTAACAGACCGTAACATTTTCTTTGGTTTTAATGATTTTGTAATATTTGCAAATCAACTTTTTCTCATCTAATTTAAATACGAAGTGTGGAAACCTAAAGAAACCGAGCGCAAGGCACGAAGCAAATGTGTCCGAGCGCTTAGCGCGAGGTGAATGCATTAATGAGCGCGAAGCGCGAGATCAAACAGTGGCGCGCCGTCGGCGCGCTTAAACTTGGCAAGGATAAGACAAAAGTAGAAGCAATCCTAATTTTTTCTAATAAGACGAAAAAGTCATTACTGCTCAAATTAAAATTTTTATTCAAAATGTAACTAAAGAATATTCTATTGCTTCATTAGACTATACGAGTATAATATATTATACAGTTGTAATCTTTTAGATTTATTAAATTAAAAAATTTAAATATTTTATTTTTGGCCAAAAAAGTTCTTTTTAAGTGGAAAGTTGATATCTTTGGATATGAACTTAGAACGTATACATTTGTTTAACTACTAAGCCATTCGAATTAATACAGTAAAACCAATTATCATTCAATTTTTCATAGTCGAACTACGATTTCATTTTGAAAACCATTAATCAGCCTAAGCTTGTAGTTAAAAAACTTGAAATGTTTTTTGTAACACAATTTTTATCTTAAAAGTTTTTAATTTGTAACTGTTAAAGTCTTTAAAGCTGCGCTTTAAGTCTCCTCAAATACGATAAAACCGCACTGTCGTCAGAATTTATGTTTAAATCTGATTCCTAGCAAATTATAAAATAATCTGAGTTTCTCAAGATTAATTAATATTAATAATATACGCGCATTACTAGTTATAAAATGTGTGCATTTAAATGAAAATGAGAGTGTCTAAAAATAATAACTGAATCAGAACGAAGTGTATCGTTGTCCTGAAATTCCTAATAAGTAGTAAAATATTTTTTATAAACTTCACCAGTCTATCTCATTTTCTAATTCCCTCAATTTTCGGGACGACTAGACACAGTCTAATAAAAAAAAAACTCCTAGAGCTCATCCTGTATGAATTTTGTCTCTTTCTATCTTTCAGGAACAAACAACAGATTTTTTGGTAATTATCAAATGCATTTTTTTTATTACACTTTTTTTAGTGATCCACTGTTTTTAAGACTTGGAAATCCAGTCAACTGGTCTGGAAAGAGTGTAATAGCTATGTACAAGATATTTATAATGTTCTGGAGTGAGAAGAAAATAGTTGATAATGTTATAAGCAAAATGATAAATAAATGTTATTTTTTCGTTAATTGTAAAGAATAATCGTTAAAATCCATAGTTATTTCTACAAAATATTATAAAAATCGATTAATAATTACTTTTAGTTAATATTTGCTATGAAGGAAAAATTTAATAGTTGATGTTTCAACCAAAAATATTTTTATTTTCAACAAAAAAATTTTTTTATATTGTATATAAAAACCGTCTCGCAGACAACGCTGATTCATTCAGAAGGCAATCATTTGATATATAAGACCCTTAAATATTAAAGAGTAAGAGAGACACTGATCAGCTCTCTCGCGGAAAAGGCAGCAAGTTTTTTTGGATTAGTAGGGATTTATCTACGAACGTAAGTTTTGTCTTGTAAGCATAAGGATAATACACTTTCTTCCCCCGGCAAAGTACCAGAAGCAGGTTTTAAAGAGAACCGCACGTACAGAACCCGCGAAACCCAAACGCGCGCATCTCCCTCCACTCGATTCTTCCCACTCCAGACAGCTTCTCAAGGGCCCCCACGGGTTTAAAAAGGCGTACTCCGCCATAAAACGGTCAGAATGATCAGGGCAAGCATTGCAACACTTTGCTAAAAACCTTGACTTTTTGCGTTCTAGAAGCCGAAATTTAGGATGTTTAAAGTATATGACAGGCTTTAAAGCTTTTAGGAACATTGCACAAGCTTGCTTTAGTGAACATTTCGATTCCTATTTTGAAGCTGAAATCTCAACTTTTAGGAAAAGTTGCTAAGAAATAATTTTTTTTGTAACATTAAAAGTTTATGCGGTATTCTTCCATCTTCTTGACTTTTGTGAAGAAATGTGAACTAGGCTAATTTTTACAGTGAATGAGCAACGGAAATAGTCACAGTCTGCTTTTAAAAGTCTTTGGACAAAGTAAAAAGTATCTAGATATTATACAAATTATTTAATGAGATAACAACATTTTCCTCATGAATATAATAGCCTTCACACACTTGCAAATTTATGAATTAATGATATAAAGCTATGATAGAACATTCGATTTTTTCTGATTTACAGGATATTTTATTTTTTTTAATTCATATTGTTACTATTTGGTCTGCAGTATACAGTTATCGGTACTGTTTATCATTTACAAAATATTGAGTTGCAGCCAAAATACCTCTACTTTGCAGTTGGTATAAGAAATATGCGTAAAAGCCTAATAATGGAAATTTCAAATCATGTTTTTTTAATAATCATTTTAAAGTTTTTTTAATAGGCTCAAAATAGTCATAAAGCATTACTATGAAGATATAAAAAAATAACAGGAGAGTTTCTTCAAGTCGAATTTTATCGTACCTTACCGTGTACGAATGAAAAAAAATTTGAGTTCGGTAATTTTAAGGTAGCCGCATTGTTTCCATCATGAAAGAAGAAAAAAAGAACAGAGATAACTTATAAAAAATGTAAATTTTTATCTTTATTATAGTTGCAAACATTAAAAATTAAATAAATGTTCTTAAAAATAGGATTAGGTATTATAGTATATTGTAAGAACTGAAACAGAAAAAATCTGGTTATGAAAGAATCTGTTTGTAAATTAATCGTTACTAATATCCGTTTAGAAGACAGTGCATTTTTTAAGTTTATGGAAAAAAGGTCACAGTTTTTTAATTTAAAAAAAAATTTGTTTAATTTGTTTAAAAAAGCCGACCTGTATTTTGAAAATATAAAAAATTGTCAATTTTTTAAATTAAAATTGTGAATTTAAGACGTTAAAAAAATTGCTTAGTTTTAAAGCTATTTGTAATAATTGATGCACTAGATATTGCCAGTAATGGATGAAAAAAAAAATTTGTATTGAATAAAAGGAAATTAAATTATTAGATAAATATCAGATTCCTTATTATTTGTCTTGTAATAACATACAATATTTTTGATTTTAAAAATATTTTTAATTCAAAAAACATCTCTAAGATATGAGTATTAAAAATGATTTTTAAAAAGTGGCGATAAAATTAATGATTATTTTTGACTTGCAACCTATTAAAATACTGAATTCAAGATTAAGTACAAACATTTTCTTTTACTTTCCAAAAGGTTTAAAATTTGCAACGGAAATAATTATGATAGAGTAAAGTATAAATTAATTGTTTAATCGTCAAAATACTTGAATTATTCAACTTTTTTAGGTGTTAAAGAAAAAGAAGAACTTATTCACAATAAACATATAAACTGTATTGAATTTCGTGTAGAAAATATCACACTGCCCTATATTATTTTTATGTTAAAACTGACTATCGCGAAGTTTGTTGAATCTTCACGTTTGGAGACCTTCTAAATATTTAAAAAACTAGTTTTACGGCGGTATTTGTCTGTCTGTCCTCGTCACTGTCGTTGTTGCACGACATGGAAAAAAGTAAAGAGAAAAAACGTTGCTTTTTGACAGCTTTACAAGATTATCATTACAACTTTTTAAATTTTTAAGAAAAATTTCAAATTGAAATTTTGATCTTCTAAAAAACAATGGAAATTGGAATTTCTCATTTTACGGTCAAAATATAAAAGACACGAAAAAAAGATTATTCAACAAAAATTGTGCATCAAAAAAAGCACTATAAATTTATTGTAAATAATTTTTAATAGAATGCGTAGTTTTTGTTTTATTCGTGAAAAAACAACATTAAAAATGAAAAATCACTTTTTAAGAAAACAACAAAAGCTACGTAGAAAAAAAATTATGATAAGACAAATGTTGCTTATCCGAAAAAGAGGTATGAATTTGTTATCATTTTTTGATGGAATGCGTGAATTTGGTTTTAATCGTAAAATATAAAATTAAAAATAAGAAAGTTTCATTTTCGGACAAATGATGCAAGCTTAAAAAAATGTGAAAAAAATTCACTTATCTGAAAAAAAACTACAAATTTGTTATCAATAATTTTTTGATAGAACGTGTAATTTTTGTTTTAATAGTGAAAAATAACATTGAAAATAGAAAAATTAAATTTTTTGATAAAAGACAGAATGTATGAAAAAAGAAATTAATACACAAAAGTTCTCCACCAAAAAAAAGGTCTACAAATGTATTTCTAATAATTTTTAGGAAGGACAAGTAGATTTTCTTTTAATCGTAGAAAATAGTAATTAAAATTGAGAATCAAAGTTTTGGAAAAACGACACAAGAGATACATAAAAATATAAAAACAAAAGTTCTTTATCAAAAAAAAAATCTACGAATTTGTTATGAACCCTTGTATTGAAAATATATTAAAATAAAAAAATTTGCTTTTTTAAAAAACGACACAAGCTACAATAATATTTAATTTAACAAAATTGTTCGCCTAAATTAAATCTACAAATTTGCTTTGAACCACTTCACGCTAGGATACGTATTCTTAGTTCAATTTGGAAAAAATGATATTCAAAATAAACAAATTAAACTTATAAAAAAACGACAAAAGTTGCAATACAATGTTTAATAAAAATTTTTTTTTTACAGAACATCTAATTTTTTCGTTATAAAAAAAAGATAAATCAATTTCGTAAATTATTCAGCAATATTTAAATAAGCAATTTTAGGCCGCGGTACAAAAATAAATTTTATATACATTTGATGTAATAGCGTTGAAGATAATGTAAAAAACTTGACCTTTTGGACAACGAGTGCAAAGCACGAGATGCGTGATGAGAATTTGGTCGTTAAAGCCAGAGAAGCTTTAATAAAAGAGAATCGACAATCACCAAATTAAATAATTAATGCCTTGATTGTTAATTTTAAAAGTTTTGTTTACAAATGTGGTAAGAATACGCAAGGAAAATACATTATTGAGCGCGAAGCGCAAGAACCAACAGCCGCGCGCCCTAGGCGTGCTTAAGCTTGCGAGTGAAGCGAGCCGAGCGCACAGCTCGCGAAGATAATGTGCCCACGAAACAGGCATATATTTTAAATGTGAATTGTGAACATATTCACGTAATTTCATATTCAAAGGTTAAGAAATGTACCATTTTTATTTGAGATTGACCAAGGGTTGACCGAGAAACCGGTACTCCCGAGAAACGGCAACTAAATCTGAACTCAGGAGAAGGATATCAAAGTCTATGGCTTAATGTCTCTGTTAAATTTTTTAAAGGAAAATTAGAGACACAATACTGACAAAATAATTTTTGCAAAAAGTTATTTTTGAACAAAAAGGCTCAAACGTATTGTGAATATAAATTTAACTTTCTTAATATGTTTTTTTTTTTAAATAACTGATTCATGATATGTTTGAGCCTTTTTGTTCAAAAATAATTTATTGCATAAATTTTTTTGTCAATACTGTGTCTCTAATTCTCGTCTCAAATTTTTTTTTTTAATTCAGTTTTATAGGTAGAAAATTGAAGCATTTCGTTAAAAATTAAACTGTTTTGTTGAACATAGAAGATTCATAATTTTATTGGAAAATTCATCTCTTTCGTTAAAAAGTCTTTTTTTTTTGGTTGAATATTTGCTTTTTAACAGAAAATGTAACTATTTCAGTTGAAATAGCTTTTTTTGTTAAACATTTATTTTTTGACAGGTAATGTATTTTATTTATTTTATATTGATCAACTGTTTTGTTAAAAATCAATCTTTTTGTTGAAAAGTTCAACTGTTTTGTTGAAAATTCGTCCTTTTGGATTGAAAATTCATCTCTTATGGTAGAAAAGTAATCTTTCTGGTTTGAAATAAATAAATTCGAAACTTTTAAAATTTAACCTGAAATTGTTTTATTCCCTTTATAAAAGATTATATGTTAAAAATGTTACAAGATTAAATGCAGATCTTCGAATATTAATGGCTAAGCAAAACAAAAAATTGGTCAGGGAAAAATAAAGTCATTTTGAAAATTAAGTTTTTCAGGTAAGAAACTGAAATTTATGCGGGATCGTTAGATATTGATTTTTGTCAATGTAGTGGTATAGAATTAATGTACCGTTAAATGATTATTTAAGGCTTTCTTTGGGCCGAACCCTTGTGCATAATCGCACGTTCACAACTTCCTGCGTGGGTGTGGGCGTAGGAAAAGAAAGTCGAAATGGTTGACGCTTCGATATGCATGAAATCTTAATCAACCAATTGTCAACTAGGGTTACCTTGATTATGGCTTTACTTTGTATTTCACACCTGATATGCATGACCTCCTTCATTTCACCGCACGTAGAACAGAATTTCATTGCTTGATAAAATTCAGTAGTCACAGCCCACTTCTGCCAGACCACAAAAGTTATTTCTCTCGTTTTATTTCACTATAAATGCTAAATTAATAATGGAATTAGAAATTCGAACGCTTTGGAATTATATTTAATCTGAGGTGATATAATTACAGCCTTTACACTCTTTCTTCTTTTACCCTGTTCTTCTCTTTTTCCTTTTTTAAAGGAATTCCTCTTTCTTTAACCTGTTTTAAAGAAACCTGCAAAATCATCAAAAGTAAGCCATACGATTTTGGCTATTAACCCCAATTTTGTGTGGCATATTTAATCTTATATGTCAAGAAACTTCATATAAGAGACAATTTTAATATTTACTTTCTTATTTAATATTCTCAGGCGAGAATTATAGGGGGGGGGGGGCTGCTTTTACAAATTAAGAAAATGTAGACACCATGGAGTTGGAAGATTTAAATAAAAATTTTTTTAAGTTGAGTTCAATACCATGTATTTATAAAATGGCCAATGTAATGTTACTTAGTCATCTTTTGATAGATTATTCATTAAATTACAGTAGAAAATCGATCTTCTGAAACGTTTAACCATTAGCAAGAAATTTTTCAACCCTGACAGTCGAGACCCTTCGTATAGATAAATTCTATACAAATCTGACAAAAGTTGATGGAAAGGGTACAGCAGATGATGAACATAAAGACGGTTAAATTTTGAAATGCATTTTTGGTAACAGAAATAAATGTTCAAATTTATAGAAAACATTTTCCGATATATTTTATAAGTCATATAATAATTAAATATTTGAAGTAATTTTATTGAATAAAATACAAACTGGACGAATTCTATTCAAATCATGGAGGCTGAACAAGTTCAAGTTACAGGATCGTCTGCGGATGAAATATGTTGTTTTTCAATGGATTTTAGGTGACACGTATTTTTACTGATTTGATAGAAACATTTTTTTGTCAAAATTATGAGTATTTGAACTTTTAAAACTCGTAACAAAATTTATGAAAAAATATTCTGATTTTTGCATTAACGTGCTATAGTTTCTAAACTGATATAAATATTATACTTTTTCTTTTTGATGCTAGTAATTTACAACAAAATTTAGAAAATTCTTAAAACTGACAAAATGGTGACAGTTTATCTGAAAATTTTGAAACTCAATTTTCTCAAAAAGGCCTGTGTTTATTTTTTTCTAGGTTGGTACTATTATGGTGAATATATCTCATGAGAGTTTATCTTGTGCCCGCGCTTTGAAGAGTAGAAACAATATTTTAGTTACTGAGAAATAAATATTCACATTTTGTGCAAAAACAAGATGAGATACGAAAAAAAGTCAAAGAAGCAAAGTTATTCCTCTCAAAAAGTTCTAAAGGTAAGTCTCTCGGGACTTTTCTCTATCTTGCGTTTCTTTCTAGATTTTCGCCTGAATAAGACTAATTTCCGATATAACTGTATTTTTCTCATAATAATAGAACATAAGTCTGTCATAAATAAGTAAGAAGGGTGTAAATCGACAACTTGGACATTTTTCATAGTAATTCAAAATATTTTCCGATAATCAAAATGTAATATTTTCATAAAATACAATACGGCGGCTTATCGGCGCGCCAACGTAATCTTAGGTATATTTACATGGTTCCGGATTTATTTCCGCCGGGTGATCCGATGACTTTTGATTGGTTGTGGACATTCCTGCGACCAATTAGGAACCACCTCTGAAATCTAATTCCGGTGTCGACCACCGAAATTCATTGCTCCCAATTTGTCCCAAAACGGCTCCCCAACCGCACTACGCATGAGTCGCACCAGCCGTCTCATTGGACGTTGATCGCGCGTTTATTTCATAATGATTAGATATGCAAATCAATTTTTTGCAATATGTAATAATTATATAGTACAAAAAATATTATGAATTATTTGCAATTTACGTTGGTAAAAAAGTCTTCCTTCTTTTGAATTGATGAATCATTTATTTGTAAAGAGTGACATCAAATAATTAATTTACCTTTCACTTTAAAAGACTATTTTTTGATTTGAAAATTAATTTCATTAATTCTACAATGATGATTTATTATAAAAAATTGATTTACATATTTCATTACTTCGAAAAAGTACGTTATATATAGAAAATTAGGCATTTTCACTTCATGATCAGCTAACTTCACTTCGCTTAGTGCTGAGGGGAAAACAATGGACCAAATGCATGGGATTCAGTCAATTTTTTACTTATTTTGCTAATAGCTATGTAAAAACTAATTTTTTCTATATAAATGTATTTGAAAAATAGTTTATATTTTTTAAGAACTATTTAATAAAATAATAAAATGTTACAAATTATTATTCGTTACGAAGATATTACAAAAATAAAGTTTTGTCCCATGCATTTGGACC
>JAUELO010000325.1:1292595-1306565 GCA_032357855.1 Amphibolips quercusostensackenii
TCTTGAACAATATCAATTTGCAATCTATGAACAAACACTATGCTAATTGGATTTCCACCTGCCAAGAGCAATGCAGATCATACACTTTGAAAAATATCCACTCACAATAACACACATGACTGTATTGATGCATTTAGATATAGGGACTCGAGTACCATACAAAATGAAGTCGCTGCAAAGTGGAAGAAAACCAGCGACTTGCCAACTGAAGCAGGTTGATTCACTTAAACTGATCGCTGGTCTTGATGTGACGAAACTATGGAAATGTTCTCTCGCATTTAAATTTCAAATTGGCATCTATAAGTGGTTGTAGCTTCTGACCGAATACCTAATTAGACTCCTCCTAGAATTTTCTTAACCTCCTACATGAGCTGCACTTATCAACCGAGTAATTTGCTAATTCTTAATTGAAAGGAGTTTCTCCGGACCTATCGCCGTGCATTCTCTCAAATCCTACACGCTAATCCAGCTTTCTCCTCCGCTAATGAGAATTTTCAAGGAATCACCTTCTTTGCCTTACCGCATCCAATACAAATTTAATAGCCTCCTTAACCTTGACCTTGCAGTTTTCTAACCTATTTCCACTTGCCGAGATTCATATTTTACGTCCTTTTGTTGGTACACCTTGCGCTTTCTCCAAATTCCCCCTTTCATTCGAAATTGATACAGATCTAAATTGAATTCTGTAAAAATGTATAAGTGCCACAAAGTTTGAGCAACACGTTTTTTATAACGGGGATATTAATTTCTCTGTGCAATCAGGCCGTTCCCGTTTAAATCATTACGTAAGGAAATGTACGGCATTCCCATTCGGCAAACCTGAATCTCGAAACGTCAGCGAAAAAAGTGCCTCTTTATTTATACGGCCGCCATATTGAGGTGTTCCGAATAGTTTTGCGGTTTCAGCAAAACTCCTAAAGTCACTGACTGAGCAGGTTTTGGAAGTTTTGGAACTGGATTCTTCCTATGCTAATTATCAGTGGGAAGATGTGAGAATGGGAATGGGCGTAGACTCGTTTAAATTAGCGACAGCTTTTTAAGCGACTAATTATGCTACCAAAATGTAAAATCGTCTATTCGACAAGAAAGTTACAAACTTGTTACAAGAGTCGCCGATTACATCGATATAGGCCACTAACGGAATCAGGAAAAAAATAAAGGAGAATCGTGCACAGCTGTTAAAATGATTCGACGCCGATTATTTTTCTTGTGCGTGTTTTGCGCAAATACTGATAAAGGCAGGTTGCAAATTAAGAGCAGATCATTTCTCAAGTTTCATCATTCAACTGACATCTATTTTTATCCAATTACAGATGTCAGAGTTGTTTTAAAGGTTCTGCTTGATTGACAGACAGTTTTGGTAACAAAAAAAAACATAATTTGATTAGCATCTGGGAGTTAGCCAATTAAATTTCATTTGCGGGCCACTAACGGACTTAAAAGGTAATTCCATGCCAAATCATCAGAGGGATATTGAAGAAGTCGAAGTATCAGAATGATATCCCAAAAATAATTTCCGCGCTTGGAAGCACGATGCATATTTAAATAACTAGGCATGCTCTTCAATGAAACCGCCACCAGTACAGGAAGTCTCGGTCGTTAACTAGACGGAATTCCAAAGGAGTTTGCTTCGCCGAGGCAAAATCTACTCGTTCCTGATTCCTGAAAAAAGACGCCTTTTCCTCGCGCCGCGTGCCGATCTCGCGATTGCACTAACTCCGTGCCCGTGGCTTTTTGACTTCGAGGGAACCGGCAGCCAACTTGAGCGATAAACCAATGGCGTGCTTCGTGCAGCGTGCCGGGGTCAGGATACGTTATTAGCAACATGAGTGCAATATTCTTTTGGATAGGAGCAAACAGACTCGATAAGCAAGTCATTGTTTTCCATACAATGGAATTCGTCAGATTTGGAGTCTTGATGATTGTTGAGGAGTAGGATATCAAATGGATCATCCAGAAAGAAATGATATCCTCAATATCCATGACACATTCCGTCAGAATTTGTATCACCCATCTAGCAGCAATTAATCCATATCTTCGTCGCATATTACTTAAGTTCGAAAGATTAAATTCCTCCTTTGATAAATCTGTGTATCGGGAAGTCGAATTTCGGGACGAGACCATCTTTCTCATACTCTTTACAGTTAGTGGTTAATCACCTGTCATATAAATTTATCGGATGATTAATGAAGGCAAGACACTTTCCATCCGAGAAGTAGTTGCCTCAAGTGTCGCATACATGGAATCTCAGGCAGTTTATCATCTGCGAGATTACAATCCTTATCTCTGCCCTTAATACTTCACTCCTTTAGTGTAGATGTCGGAGGACATGTAATTTCAACCTCATATTACATCATACCTTCCATTTCAGATTGTTAAGGACTCCATCCTGTAAGGACTTTCTAAAAATCAAGAATCTTTTGTTTTGTGTAAACATATTTCTTTTTCGTGATTGTTATTACGGTGCTGCATTAGAGTATGACCTCATCGGTTTCGTGTCGGCCTGATATTGTCAATCGCAGAGGCTATCTGGCAACTGATGTTACGGTTAATGACCGCGTATTACAGCCTTCCATTAGATGTTCCTACACTGCAACCCGTGCAACCCGTACATTCCCTCCTGGCAGATTGAAGATAGAGAAGAAAAAATGAAACTCTATCGAGGAAACTTCACAACTTTTAATGTATAGGGTGTACAATATATCATTTTAAAAGATGTCTTAGACAATGAATGTAAATAAATATTCTTCTAACCCAAAAATATAGGCTGGATGAGATTTTTTTTTCATTTGTTAGGCCAAAATCCTGGTGCACGCGTGCTTGTATAATAGACCAGAAGTAGATGGCGTATCGTAGGACTGCTCTGGCATAACGACCATTGGCTATATTGGCCGTGGCCGCGTACCGGTGCTATTGGTACAAGGGATAATCCATAGGGAAAGATAGTCCATACGGAGAATGAGTTATACTGCATTCAATATCAACAGATAAGATCTTCTCTCCCTCCTTCTTCCTCTTGCAATCTCTTATTATCCATCTTTCTCGCTCATTTTCTCGCTCTCCTCGTTCTCCTTCCTTCTTCTTCTTCCTCTTCTCTCAGCGACTTCCTGCTGGTTCTCAAAGCCACCGCGCCACTGCCGGCAGCATTACATCGCTCTTCGGCCAACCGTGCCTATTCCAATTCGCATTCCCATTTCTATTCTGCTCTACTCTCTCCTTTCCTCTTTTTCTCTTATTTTCCATTGCCTTCTCTACTCTTGTCTCTATTCCTAGTCCCGTTTCTTCTTAGGGCTTCTTAGGCTTCTTAGAGGCTACCATTAGCCAAGGTTCACACACGCGTGTTAATTGGCACCTGTCCCGTCCTTCTCGCGCTTCGAGCGGGAAATGCACTCGCCGCGTTTACTCATTACTTTGTCAATGCTGGAGGAAAACGCAGCAAGTCGCTAGGATGATTGATAGAGCCAGCAATGGAAAGCCTTAGCGTATATTAAATATTCTTAATAGCCACGTCAATCTCGACGAGCGATCTTAATACGGTCTGGGGTTGGCTCGCTCGAAATTGATCTGCGGTTATCCTATCGCAGATAATATCAGTGTTTCATGACACTCTTCGTATAATTTCACCGTGCCAAGTTCACAGATGGAAGCACGCGGGAGGAACGCTATTATGCTCCATGATAATTTTCCTCACTATGAAATATGAATTGTTAGCGTCCTTTCTATTCTGAGGCTTGTGTCGATGAGTTATAGAAGCCCAGATCCATCAACTCGCTCCTCGTTAACGGATTTCAATTTAATTCATCAAGTCTTCACGATTCAATCTCCAAAGGGAGTGCTTGGCGAAATTAACGCTAATGTGCTAACTACCTACTTCCTTCAGGAAAACAGCTTAGGTAATCATTTTCTGATTTTGCATTGATATCTAATTACTTTTATATTTATATCAAGACAAAATCTAATAATATTTTCTCCTTTTTTTGTTCCAGGTGAGTTCATCTTCTCTATAGAATATTAAGAATTCTCAGTTTAAAAGGAAGACTCTGGTCTTTTGAAATTGAATTACTTGACAAAAAGTGAGTAGCTTCATGAATCTTTAGAATATGTCGGAAGTAAAGTATGCTGAAGAGATTTTCTTTACGAGTGCAAGCTTTGAGCCTTTGAAGAGTCGATGACGTGTTAATGGGGATTCGCTTTCACCGCTAACCAAGTACCCTTCTTCGTTTCTGCTCTATCCTTATCGCACAACGTCCACTCTTCCGTCTTCACTTATTTCGATGAAACCACAAAGATCTTCTTTAACCTCACATGACCTTTGAGTGCGACCTCCCGCGAACTCCGTGCACGATTCTCTTTTTCCAAAACAACTGCTAAATACTTTGACTGCGGCAGTTTATTGACGAAACTGTCTAAATGCTCATCTCTCTTATCCTCGTGACTGGTACAAATGTCGCGGAAATAGAAAACATACCGAAATAGTGTCCTGCAATGCTCAACGAACTCGTTTCCAAATCGATTTCCCGAGTTCAGTGCACGGGAAATGGATGGGACTGAAAATAGATGCAGTGTTTCTTCGACTCGCATGTATAAAGAATTGCAACATTCTGAGTAGTGAAATCAGATTAAAAGAAATCAGTTAATATTAACTTTTTTAATTAAACATCTGTGGAGACCATTTGTGAAAAAATATGTAAAATATATTTTGCGTTTATTATTGTTCAGTTATAATTTTTTTGCACAAATCATTATTAATTATAGGCCTTGTCTGGGATCTCCGAAATTCGGTGGGTGTAGAACAAAATATTTTCGTTGAGCGCAGGGGAACTGGAAAGGGTGGCTAGGTTCGTCGAAATTCGATCAGCATAGAGAAAATATTTTCGGTGTGAATAGATCCTATGTTAATTATAACGAGATCTTCAGTTTTTTTTAAATTTTATTGTTTTTCAAATTCTTCAAACAATTAGAATTTATTCAAGAAATTATATTTGTCTTTAAATTCATAAAATTCCGATCTTTTTCAATTTTCAGTATTAGTTGTTTAATCTTTTTGATTTAGTTTCTTGTTTTTTTAAGAACTTACTATTTGTTTACGCGATTTATTATTATTTATTAGCACCAGTTTAGGATAAAAATAGAGAGTTTTGGATTTTTACGGTGTGTCTAGGCACACCGAAAATATTTGGCCTTTCCAGTTTCTCTGGCCTGACCGAAAATATTTGTTCTACGCTCACCGAATTTCAGTAAACTTAGACACGACTTTTTAACTTTTTTTGAACATTTGATTTTAAAAATTGGGTTATAATTATTTCAGCCACTGAACCTTAATCAATTTAAATATAAAAAGGAAAAGTTATAAATTCCATCCTTCTTGGCTAAAAATTTAACTATTTGGTTGAAAATTAATCTATTTTGGTTCAGGATTCAACTATTTTTTTGGAACTTCTTTTTTTTGGTTCAAAATGAACTTTTTAACTGAAAATTGAACTATTCCATATTTGGTACGCAATTTATCTTCTTTGATGAAAAATTCAACTATGTGGTTGAAAATTCTTGTATTCTGCTGAAAAATCTTGTATTTTGTTGGAAATTTTTCTTATCTGGCAGTCTATATTAATCTTCTTGATGAACAATTTATCTTTTTGGTAAAAAATCTAACTATTTTGGTGAAAAATTATTTTTTATGGATAAACATTAATTTTTTAAACTGAAAATATGTCTATTCTGTTCTTGGTTAAAAAATGACCTTTTTAAGTATTAAGTTACTTTGTATGGTTCAGGATTCAACTTTTTTCTTGGCCATTCGTCTTTTTTGGTCGAGTTTAAC
This sequence comes from Amphibolips quercusostensackenii, assembly GCA_032357855.1. Taxonomy (NCBI): domain Eukaryota; kingdom Metazoa; phylum Arthropoda; class Insecta; order Hymenoptera; family Cynipidae; genus Amphibolips; species Amphibolips quercusostensackenii. The sequence continues at coordinate 1,298,417 of JAUELO010000325.1, forward strand.
TGTTTTTGGCTTAAAATTAAATTATTTTTTGGTGGACATATCTACTATTACATTTTTTGGCGTCGGGAACTTATCTTTTTTGGTTGCAAATGCTACTATTTGGTTGAAAGTTTAACGGCGTTCCTAAAAATGATTTTTTTTTGTTTAAAATTCAACAGATCTGTTGGGAATTCGTTTTTTTATCAATTTTTTTTCAACTCAAAATTTAACTATTCTATTGTTTTTTTTAATTTATATTTTTTGCTTGAAAATTCATGTGTTTTGTTGAAAGTTTGTCTTTTTGGGTAGAATATTCTTCTTTTTTGTTTGAAAATCCAACTATTTAGTTTTTAATTAATTTGTTTGTTGAAAATTTAACATTTTAGGTAGAAATTCATTTCTTTATTTAAAAATTTGACGATTTTGTTAAAATTCGCTTTTTTTGGTTAAAAATTAATTTTTCTAAATGAAAATTTAACTATTCCATTTTTTCTTGAAAGCTTATCGTTTTTGGTTCAAAATTCATTTCTTTATTTGAAAATTGGACTATTTTGTTAAAATTCGCTTTTTTGGTTGAAGATTAATTTTTTAAAATGATAATTTAACTATTACATTTTTTTAAAGTTTATCGTTTTTGGTTGAAAATTCATTTATTTGGTTTAAAATTCGTCTTGTTTGGGTTGAAAATTCAACATTTAAGGTAAAAATTAATTTTTTTGTTTGAAAATTGGACTATATGGTAGAAAATTCGCTTTTTTTTGGTTGAAAGTAATTTTTTTAAAAATAAAAATGGAATTATTTCATTTTTTCTTGAAAATGTATCGTTTTTAGTTAAAAATTTATTTATTTGGCTTAAAATTCGTTTTTTTTTGGGGTTGAAAATTAAATTATTTTAGTAGATAATTCATATTTTTCGGATAAAAGTTTATATTTTTGTTTGAAAAATCAACTATTTGGTTAGAAATTCATCTATTTTGTTGAAAGTGAAACCTCGCAAAAGCCTTCCTAAAAGTCAATCCTCTGAGTTGTAATATATGTGGTTTTAGTATTTTTTAGTAAAAATTTTTTTTACGTAAGATTTTGCACCCCCCCCCCCCTTCCTATCCTCATAAAAAAGAGTTAGATTTTACCCCTATCCCCTCTCCCAATCCTTTTACGTAATTTGTGAATGACTACTTATCATAAAATTCTGAATGACTGTTGTCACTAAAAAAGTCTGTGAAATAAATTTAGAAAAAAAAAGTTGTTTTCATTAATATTATTGACCTCCTAGGTGTAAGGTTATTTTTATACCTAAAAGAAAAATTTATAAGGTAGAGGGGAAATGAAAAATTAATCAGAAAAAAGTCAGGGAAAGCCAGGAAATTTCGAAATTCGGATTTTGTATCAACCTTGTAATGTTAAGATTATTTCAAAGTATAATTAAATATTTTTGCCCGAGACCTGTTTTTTGTCGTGTTCATACTACTTAAAAAAAAAACGAATTGAAAGAGCTTCCGCTACATGACTACTAGCTTGCAACGAAAAATAAAATGTCCTATTATTTATTGAGCTTACAGCGTCTTGGAGTCTAGCGAGCGATAGTGCTAGGCCGATCAGGCGGAACGCGAACTCTGCGTAAACTAAGCGGTGCAGCGGGATGATTAATGGCCGAAAGCGCAGGCACGTTGTCGTCCGAAATGCGGAATCGCGCGAATAAATTCAGGGGCACGCACGTGGCGAACAAGACCGTTAAACGATCCGCGTGCAAGCATGATTTACGATCCTCCCATGCGGCCTTATCGTCGCTCGCTCCTTCGAACAGGATTTGAAATCGGATACCGTGCCCGCTAGAACAATCGACTAGCAAGGATGTAACTGCGATCTTTCCCGTCAGCCTTATCTGGATAACTGTATCCGTCCTAGCGGCAGGCATCCGCCGCCTTGCTATTAATGATTCTCCCGTTACGATAAATACGTGTCAGGCGCCACTGGGCGAGGAATCGCCTTGATTACTGACCGATTAGCGCCCCTGTTCCAGAATTTCCACGGAAAATCTCCACTTTGTCCTTTTTCCTACCTTTTTTTTACAGACCGATCCTCGCTCCTCATCACATGAGCAAAATCGATTAGCGTTCCCCTGTAATTGTAGTTCAAGACAGTGATTTCCAGTCAAAAATAATTTTGAAAAAAGAATAGATGGAAAAAGGTTCTCGAGGCATTTTTCTAATACTTCCAGTAATATGCAGAGAATCGGTGATATTCCGTTAAGATCGCATTCACTCATTTACGAGTTGTTTCTTGCATCATACCGACGCGTATACCTATTCCCATTGCGGTAGATGAGATGAGAATTCCAATGGAATCGTTACTTCTGGATGCATTTTTACGATTCTGGAAGAATGCTCGAGATATCATCAGAAAAGGATATTTTTAAGTTTTGACCTTGATGATGAGATCTGTATACATATGGTTGAATATCAGTAAATCTACACTGTGCGCTTGAAAACTTTTTTTTTTTTTGAAAGGTATTTCATATTCAAGTGAAACGCTTTTTAATTAATCCTAATCGTAATTATGAACAAAATAGTTTTGCACAAGATCAAAGAGGGTACTTTGATTTTAAACTTATCTTTTAAGTGTTATATAATAACATTTTGTTTCAATGCCTGTAAAAAATATGAAACGGTGAGTTTCATTTTTTTATTAGTCGCAGATGCTTCAAATATTATAATGAAAACTCTTTTTGTGATTATCTTCACTCCCGTCCATGAAAATAATATATTATAGTGTATATATATATATATATATATATATATAATATAGAAAAAATAAAATATATAATAGTTTCTTATCTCTTTTGTATCGATAAAACACTTTAATGATAGAAAGGGTATATGATAAACAATATTTTGTCAATGCACTAACCTGTTGAATGTTCTTTGTTGAGAAAGTGTGTTATTAAAAAAAAAAAATCCATGCATGAAATCTATAGTAATCTGTGGTATGAAAATGCTATTTAATATTCGATTTCTCACTCTTTCCTCTATTCCCTACCTTTCCCCCCTTTTCCCATTATTTCCAAGGAACTTCCTCTTTTTCTTATTGTTTTCCAATACGAACTGAATTAATAGAACCCTATAAGAAAATCCACCTATTTTTGCTTAAGTTTTTTTGTTGTTAAAAGTCTGTAATTACATTTTTGGTTCAGAGTTAATCTTTTTTTGTTAAATGTTTTATTATTTGGTGGAAAATGTAATCATTTGATTGAAAATATAACTATTTTGTTGAAAAGTGATATTTTATAATCGAAAATTTAACTGTTTTCTTAATACTAGCATTCTTATTTTTGGATAGAAAATTCATCTTTTTCTGGTAGGAAATTGGTCTCTTGGTTGGAAATTAATGTTTTTGTTTGGAAATTCACGTCTTTTGGTAGAAATTTGATCTTATTCGGTTAAAAATTCAACTTTTTGGTTGAAAATGAATAATATGTTTTGATTGAGAAATCAAATATTTTTTGAATATCCGTCTTTTTTCGTTCACATATTATATTTTTCATCGAGAATTAATTTTTTTGTTTAAAAATTAAACTATTTGGTTGAAAGTTGATGTACTTAGATAAAAAAAATTTTTTGGTTTACGATTTATCATTTTATTTTAAAATTCATGTATTTGCTTGAAAATTTAACAATTAAATTTTTTTTGTTTAATTAATAGTTTTAACTGAAAAGTTAGTGATTCCATTTTTGGTTGGAAATTTATCTTTTTTAGAAGAAAATTCAACTATTTGGTTGAGACATCATGTATTTTGTCGAAAATTCGTCTTTAGAAAATTAATCTTTGTGGATGAAAATTTATCTTTTTGGTTGAAACTTCATCCATTTTGTTGAAATTACAATACTTATATTTGAAATGTTAGCAATTTATACCGTTTTATATTCAATTCAATATGGAACCCACATTAATGTTGTTTAGAAAAATGTATCCACTTATTATTCCTCTATTTTCGTGAAAAATCACCACGCTCACCCCATTCTGAGAGCATTTTAGGCTCTAAAGTTTGTAATATTAAAATTAAAATGATTTTAAGGTATAATTTTCGGGTTGTCTACTTCCTATTGTAAAGCATCGAAATACAAATATGTCAAGTGAGAAAGGCTTACTTAGCTTGTACTAAAGTGAATTACAATTTATCTGAACATTAGTTGTAAAATTTATTCTAGTAATCGTGTCCTTAGTTTTCACCCCACCCCCTCCCTCCCTAGATCAACAATAGAATTTCATCTAATCTTGGAAATGCTAGCTGATAAAATCAATGTGTAATGGGATCGAGGTTTGTGAGTAGATAAGTATTTCTATTGATATTGCAGACCTCTTTTTGTGTCAACCGTCGTCATTTTTTAGCCTAAATTAGTCACTTTATCCACTTCTTTAACCCTAATTAGTCACATTTAAGTAGAATCGCATAATATTCACACTGGGTGAATTTCACCCCCAGCGTGGAAAAAGTGATATTCTGCTTGAACAATGAGTCCTAAAAATCTTTAAAAAATGCTAGGTATTATTTAAGGATTGCAAAAGATAATCTGTTAATTTTTGTAGCAAAAATTAATTGTTTAAATAATTTAATAATCATAAAAGTAATAATTTAAAAATTTTAAATAATAATTTAGTTAATAATACAAATAATAATTTTCGACCATTTAGAGACTATAAAAGGAGTTTAAAAATTTTTTGGGGTGAATTTCATCCCGTGTGACTAATTAGGGTTAAAGGACATTTGTCTGTGGCAACCCTGCGATTAGAAAGCTTATAGATTCTGCCTCAAATCTATTCGATTGAATTTAGTCCACACCCTCTAGACGCAGCTAAGTCTTTGTTATAGCCTTAACCTGAAAAATGAGAATTGGAATCTCAACTTCAAAATGAGCCCAAGAACATTAAAATAACAGAGGTTCTCGAGTTATCATCATAAATGGCGAGTCATCCGCGGGATGAATATTCCAATGACAAGTGATGGGCCGAGAAGGAACTAGACAATTATGATAATGCGTTGAAATCGGCTCGTGTTTCGCAGATTATTTCCATCATTTTTATTTGGTCCAGACCGAGTTGAACTTGCATACCGAAAATTCGTCGAGTAGTTGAACGTGATACGTATATGTAAACTAATAAATAAAAATGGCAAATCTGAGAGAAGAAATGAAAGATTATATCACGAATTCGCTCTTTCATGAATGGTAGGTTGACCTGGGCTTGTCATTTTTGATTCGTCCGCGTTTCGCACGCTCCTTGGTTTCGGTTTCGCAAAACTCCTGCTGATTGAAATTCGACGCCGAGAGGCCGCTTATCAACGGATGCTGGAGACTTATCGACTGACTGATAGGAATTGTCTTAGAACGGTTTCACAGGGGTTGCAGGTCGGTTTACAGGTGGTTCTGCGAATCGAGATGGTTGCAGGCCCCTGGTGGCGTGGCCTGATGGTGTTACGGTAGGTTATGCCTTGCATTCCATCCGCGGTCGACGAACCGAGTCGAACGAACCCCCCTTGCTCGAGAGCGCTGTACTCGCTTCCATTACTTACACTGCTCACTGTCCCGATCAGCCTTGCCCTTTCCTTTCCTTTCTTCTTCCTTCCTATCTTCGTATCTTCCTTCCTGCCTTTCTATAATATACATATCTTTCGCTGTATTTGATTTTCTATTCTTTTACTTTTTTTAATTCCCTTGTTTCTCTGATTTCTGTGTCCCTTGACTGCACTCTTAGTCTCTTAGTACCTTAATTTTCTTCCTCCTATTCATTCTCAAATATGCCTTTTTTTCTTCGTTCATTTAATCATTTTTCCTAAGTTAATTACTGCTGCCTTTTATTTTCCCTTTGCTTTTGGAGGTTATTTTTGCTTTACCATCCCCTATCACTTTTCCTTTTTAATCATGACATCTTTTGTTCCCTACCTTAGTTTTTAGCTTTGCACTTAACACTTTGTCCCCATCCTGCCTACTGGTTATTACTGCCCATCTTCAAATTATTGTGTTAGGCTCTATGATTTCTTCTTTTTCTTTCCTTTTATTATTTTTTTAATGATCTTTTTTCTCAAATACTTTAATTACTTAATCTTAAGTCTTGCTGTCCTTATTTAACCTTCCTGTTTTTTATGATAATCCTATTTCCAACCTGATCGTCACTGTTCTATATCGTTAATTTTCTTTTCTCTTCTTCCCACCTATTCTATCTTTTATTCCTGCTCCTTCACATTTCCTTTTCTCTGTGATTCTTTTCAGTCCTTGTTTTCTTCTTTCCCTGAATTTTTGTCCATATAGTCCATCTATCTTTCTTATATTTTGTTCCTTCCTACCACCATTACTGATTTTTCGGTACTTTGTAGTTATTATTACTATTTGTCTTTCCATCCATCTTATATCCTATTCCATCATATTTATCATCATCGCCTTACTATCTATATTACTGATCTTCCTTCCGTTATTTATTATTATTGATGCATTTGTTTCCGTCCTTCAGTTACCTTTGGTTTCATTATAATTTTAATTATTTTTCATTTTTTTTATATTTGTTCCTTCTTTGTGATGCTTTCGTTTCTTTTTCTTGTCCCCTCTCCTTTATTTATATTTTTGTTTCCTTTCCTTTTTCTTTATCATCGCTATGACTGCGTTTATTTTCTTTCTCTATTTTACCTCCGAAATTTTTCACTTTTTGCACTAATTTTACTTTCCTTCTTTTTTCTCCCTTTCACCGACTTTTCTTCCCTTAAAGTCCTTCTCTGGTTTCCTATTTCTTAATTTTTGTCCTTATTCTTTCTTTTTTTTAACTGTTCCTTTGGATTCGTGCTGCCTTTGATTTTTTTCTTCTTTTCGTATCCCTTTTATTTCTTTATTTATTTTCTTCTTTCCTAATATTCCCTTGTCTCCATTGATATTTTTAATGTATTTCTTTTTGTTTCTTTAAAATTTTCTCCTTTCCCCTTAACCCCTTTCTTTTTAATCAGGTTTCCATCTTCTTGTTCGGCTTTTTTACCTTTATGTCATTCTTTTTCTACATTTTTTGCGGATATGCATAAGCCTTTTTTTAAATCATACTGCTAAATTCTATTTTTGCCACAGAAAATTAGTTACTCTTCTTTTACGATTCGTAGTTTTAGAGCATATGCTTTCAAAGTGCCACTTTTCTCCCCCTTTTCCCATTCCTTTCTTTCTTCGTAATTCCTTCTGTTTCTGCTCTGCATTCCTTTTTTACCCTTCTTCTTTCTTTTTCTTCCCTTTGTTTTTCTCCCGTTTTCATCCTTGCCATTTTGTTTCTTTTTCAAAGTTTTTTACACCGACTGTCTACCGAAAGAATTGGAAACATCTTCTCAAGTTCCTTGCTTTTTTCTTTGAAAGAAATAAGATGGCTTTTCTATTTTTATTTTTAGCACTGATTCCGGTGATTTTTTAAAATGGAACATATCGAAAAGAACAATGTACTCAAATGACACCATATCCTTTCTGTACAAGGAAATTTATTTCAGCTTTGATGCAGACATCCCTAACTAAAAAATAAATTGTCTGCATACAAGGCTTCATCTTATTTCCAGTACCGCAACAACTGCGCCTTGAAAGTCAGAAGATTAAAAAAATCAGTAAAACCTGGAAACATATCTCTGCATGAATTTTTTGTGAAGAAATCATTACCCTGCTTGCATTCTTGCAAAGTAAGCGATAAATATCAGGGGTTCGCTTTACGACAGTGTTTCCGACGAAGTATTCCAGCGTTGACCGTTAGGTAAAAGTACAAAAAACTAAGCGTTCGCAAATCACCGTAGTTCATAGTTTCCAGAACTCGGATAGTAATCTACTTTCTTCTGTTTGCATGATTACTCACAACACATTTTACTACGACACACCCTTCTCAAGAATGCTACTGTTAACGACGTATCACCGTTGTCCGTTAACATTTTCCTATCGAATCGACGGAGAAAGTCCAGTATCACCAAATCTCCGCAAACGATGATTGTCATCATTCGTTTCTTAATAACACCGGCAATTACAATACTATTTGTATATCGCAAAGATTCGTGGCAATCTTGGGCTTCCGGTCTGTTCCTCTCGCTTTCTTGGAGAGGATTTTTCCCACGATCCACTAGGGACGACGACAGTGTCTCTTGGGAGAAAGTTCAGTCTTTTCTGCTCTCGAA
>JAUELO010000325.1:1307115-1319171 GCA_032357855.1 Amphibolips quercusostensackenii
AACTATGCTGTTTAAAATTCTTTTTTTTTTTGTTATTAAAAATTAGTTTTCTTTTGTTAAAAATAATTTTTTTGACTAAAAATTTAAATATTCCATTTTTTGTTAAAAATGTACCCTTTTTAGTTAAAAATTCAACTATTTAGTTAAAGATTTGTGTATTTTAATAGAAATTCGTATTTTTTGGTAGAAAATTAAGCCCCTTGGCTAAGCATTCGTCTGTTTAGTTCAAAAATTAAATTTATTGTTTGAAAGTTGAACTAATTTGTTACAAATTAACTTTTTTGTTGGAGGTTCATCATATTTTGATTACAATTTGTTACTTTTTTTATTAAACATTAATTTTTTCACTATAAATTCAACTGTTCTATTTTTGGTAAAAAATTTATTTTTTTTAGTTGAAAATTCAATTATTTGGTTTGAAGATTCAACATATTAATTAAAATTTTATCTCTTTTATTAAAAATTAAACTATTTTGGTGAAAATTCGCTTTTTTAGTAGAAAATTAATTTATAACTGAAAATTTAAATATTCCAGGTGAATCATCATTTGATTAAAAATCCAACTATTTTTGGTTGTAAATTTAATTATTTTTGAATTAAATGTTAACTTTTGGTCGAAAATTCATATTTGCGGATTGAGCGTTCAACTATTTTATTGAAAATTCATCTTTCTATTTGGATTCAACTGTTTTTTATTTAAAATTGAAATATTTTTTGGTTGAAAATTCAACTACTTGCTTCAAAGTTGAAAATTTGTTTTTTTTTTAACTTTTTTTAGACTGATAATTTAACTACATATTGTAGTTAAAAATTTAACTCTTTTTCATAAAAATGCATTATTTTTTAGTTGATAATTGATTTTTGTACTGAAAATTTAAGTATTCCATTTTTAGTTAAATAAATCTCTTGTGGTTGAAAATTCAACTATTAAGTTAAAAATTGACCTTTTGTTTTGAAAATTCAAGTATGTGTTGGAAATTCATGTAATTTGTTGCAAATTTAACATTTTCTGAACCATTTTCTATTGATCCAAGGAAGATGTAAATCTTCCAGAACTGGAAGGTCCAAAAAAAAAAACATTTTTCCGACGTTGAATTTCAGAATCAAAAAAGAGAAACTGTCTGTAATTTGCAGAAGGATTTGAAGTGAAACGATAAATGGGATTAGATCGTGATTCGTGAGCTAATTCTGATTTCGCGTTAAGTCGCGATAATTCTCGCTTCTGTGAAAGGAAAGGAGGCTCGTGTACTCAGCAGTCGCAGAATTAATTGTATCGTCGACAATCAATGGCGGCGCGCGCCATCGCGAAACCAGGGGAATATGAAATGGCAAATGGCAGTGAATCGATCGCTGTGGCAAGTAATTGGTCGCATTCCCGGCAAATTGCAGGCGTCCCGAAAAAAAGAATTGACAGGTAGCCGCGGAATTAATTGCTGTGGTACGCCCTTACGGCTGGCGAAACAACAGGGTCACGTTCCTTCTTGGAGATAATCTTTTGGTAGGAGCGAATCGGAGAGAGAAACACGTTCGCACCGCGAGTTCTCTTTATCTAGGCTTAATTAATTACGTCGGCGACGAAGGCCGACAAACGCGTATCTCGCGGCACGTTGTCGAAACCCAAGGCCTCTCCAGTAGAAATTCCTATGGGACTTGAAGCTAACCAGATAGTCGGAGGCGCCTAGACGAGAGAGCGAAGGGTTGCAGAGTAATTAAAGTTAATTAAGAACAATAAGAGACGAGAGATTATCACCCTTTCTGCTCGCCGGGAGCAGCCGAGGAACACTACTTAGAAGGTTTAGGTGCATTTCGTTGTCAACAATTTATTATCGCAGTCACGTAAATGCTCTTCATCAGGAAAACCCGTCAAACTTTTTTGAACAGTCAAGAACACAGAAAAAAACAAGTGCATTTTTTATCAATAAAGGTGACATGGTTAAAATGCCCTATCTGGTGGGTCAATCTTACCAGGTGAAGGAAATTTTTGTTGCAGATAAACGAGATTACTCTGAAATTAGGGTAAAGATTACACGTTGCTTTTTCATTTTCCATATAATATTCTAAAAGGGTGTCTTCTCACCTGGAAAAGATGAAATTGTCAGGGAATTTTCCTGTACCTGGACAAGCCTGAAAATTTCAGAGAATTTTTTCAAGTCAGGAAAGTTTTTGGAGAGTGCTCAATTTTCTAAAAAATTGTAATTCTTGCTATCATTTTCATTAATCTCAGGAAAATATTTTTCATTAAAAGTATCAGTTAGTTATTTATGCACTAAATTTTGAGTATAAAGATAAAATTAGAAGTTGTTAAATTATTATTCAAATCAATGGACTTAATTATCTAATTATTATTATGAATATATTTAGTCATTCGATGGTGATAATTAATATATTTGAGAATGTCCTATATTCATTTGTGAAAACTTCCTGAATTAAACCCATTGAATAATTTCGTTAAACACAAAATGAATTTTCCGTCGAAAAAGTCGAATTTTCAACATAATAGTTAAATTTTCAACCAAAAAAGATGAATTTCCAACAAAAAATGTAATATTTGCTATTATAATAAAAAATTCATTAAATTATACATAAAAGCATTTGAATTCAACCAATTAGTTGCATTTTTCACCCAAAAAGATAAAATTTTCAACCAAACAGTTAAATTTTCAAGCAAATAGTTGAATTTTCTGCGGAACTGATAAAACTTCCAAAAAAAGGTGATTAGTCAAGAAAACAGGTGAATTCTCATACAAAGCAGATTATTAATGTTCAACTAGCAGTTGCATTTTTTACCAAAAAAATATGTAATTTCTACCAAAAGAGATGAATTTTTAATAAAATAGATAATTTTTTGACTAAAAACATTAGTTTTTCACCAAGAGATTAAATTTCTACCAAAAAAGACTAGTCTTTATCAAAATACATGAATTTTCAACAAAAAAAATTAATTTTTAACAAAATAGTAGAATCCTCGACAAAAACAGGTTATTAACTGTCAACCATATGGTTGAATTTTCAAGCCAAAAAGGTATATTTTCTACAAAGCAATTCAATTTTTACCCCAAAAATATAAATTTTCAAAGAAAAGGTTAATTTTCAACCAAAACGTTAACTTACAACAAAATAGTTTGTTTTTCTAGAAAATTGTTGAAGTTTCATGTTAAAAAGACAAATTTTCTACAAAACAGTTGAATTTTCAACCTGATAATATGAATTTATAACAAAAAAGTTGACTTTCAACCAAATAGTTGAATTTCTAACCACAGTTGAATTTTCTACCATATAGCTGATTTTTCACCAAACCGTTGCATTTCTAACAAGAAAGATGAGATTTCTAGTAAGGGATGCATTTTTTAACAAAAAAGTTTATTTTAGATGAAAAAGTTGAATTTCCTACCAAATTGCTAAAATCTCTAGCCAAAAACACGCATTTTTCACGAAAAATTATACCTGAAAAAATCTAGAAATACGTGGATAAACCTAGAATTGTCAGTCGATTTTTTCTACGATTTGTGTAGATACTCTGATCTAGCAAAGTCCAGAAATTTGTAGACTCCGAATTTTATAATATTCCAGTCCATTATGAAACTCCAAAATATTCAAAATCATTCTAGAAGGTACTAAATCATTGCAAAAGATTTTAGAGCAGCAGTTTCAAACATTCTAGAACAATCTAAAAAAACTCCATAATATTAAAAAAATACCAAACAATCTAAAATAATTTCGAAAGGTTCTAGAAACGGTCTGTAAAAGTTCTATAAAAGTTCGAAAATTTCTAGAATATTCCAGAGTATCATAGAAAATATCGGACATTTCTAAAATATTAAAGAATAGTCCAACATATTGCGAAAAAGTTAAAATATTCTAAAACAGTATGGCACATCTCAGAATAATATAGAAAAGTCAATAATAATCTAGACAATTTCAGGATACCCCAGAAACATTCTAGTAAGCTAAAAAATTACAGAACATTCTGGAACATTCCAGTATATTCTAAAAATTACAGAACCTTCCAGTTTGGAAACATATTGCATAAAAACATTTCATGAATTTCTGATAATTTAAGATTCAGATAAGAATGACCTAGGCTCAAGAAAATAAAAAATATTTGCAGAATACCGAAGAACTTATGAAAGGCATTTTGGAATATTATGAAATTTAAAAAAGTGCGAATAGCCCACAAATATATCATTGTACGAGGTAATTCCAAGATGAAGTTTGATATGTATCCTCATGTATTTATTGCAGCTGCTCCACACATAATTTTCTTTTCTTCTGAAAAAAGGCAAGTCCGATTCGCGTTAATTACACTGAGAAACGAGCAGTAAACCTCTAAAAGTCTGCTCGCAGAAAGTGATTAATGCAGCTCTCTGAGGGAGAAAAATGACTCAAAACGATTCCGAAAGTGGGGTTTTTTCTTTAGGGACATTTACATTCGAAAATGCAGAGAAGCTGCTGTCTCTTTGACTTAATAACTACGCAATTACGAGAAGGCGAAGAAATACGTAAAAGGAAAGACAAAGATGTATCGTTTTCTTGTGTATTACTTATTATGTTTTTTTTTTCGTTTTTTCCTCTGTCTACTTGAACGCCCATTTTTCTTCTCACTCCTTTTTTTACACACATTTATTACCAAGAATTTATTAATTAAAAGCAGACCCAACACGGATGTTACAGTCGCATACTCCTCGGCGTGAAATATGTCCGACACTAGCAAACTTCGCCCGAGGCTTCATAATATTCGTAAATAAACAATGCGTTTTATGTTGAATGACGATCGTGAATGTTTTGGCAGCTCCTTGAATCAGTTAATCCAAGGTGGCCGTAGGTCAGGGAAAACCTGGAAATCAGAGAAAGGTCAGGCAATTTTATTGGTCAGGAAAAGTTAGTGATTTTGACAACAATCGTGCAAAAGTAAGGGAATTTCTATAAGAAGCACTTCAGATAACTGTTAAGCTTAATAAATTGGTAATTTATTTTACTTATATTTCTATTTCTTTTTTTCAGTAGCTTCCTCCTGACGATTATATTTTTAGTTAAAAGTTTTGTTATCTGGTTGAAAATACAACAATTTTGTTAAGCAGTCATCCTTTTTGGATGAAAATTCATCTTTTTGTGTTCAGAATTCAACTATTTTGGTATGAAATTAATCTTTTCTTGAAAATCCAAGTGAAATCTTTCTTGGTTAAAGATTCGTCTTTCTGGTTTGAAAATTCATCCGTTTTAGTAGAGATTTAATCTTTTTTAGATAAAAATGCAACTGTTCGTTGAAAATTTAACTTTTTTGGTAGAAAATTGAACTACTTGGGGTAAGGTTAAACCATTTGGTTAAAAAAATCCTTTTTTTCTGTTAAAAATTAATTTCTTTTGTCAAAAGTTTAACTATTTTATAGAAAATTTGCCGTTTTCAAATGAAAATTCAACTACGTAGATAAAACCTGAATCACTTAGTTCAAAACTAATTGTTTTGGTTGATGGTTCCTCTCTTTCTTTTAAATTTAACTATTCTGTTGAAAATTTGTTGTTTAAAAGTAATTTTTCTCAATGTAATATTTCATTGTTACTCGAAAATTGATATTTGTTGTGTAAAAATTCATCTTTTTGGTAGAAAACTATCCTTGGTTTGAAATTTCACTCTTTTTGCTTAAAAACACAACTGTTTATTTCGAAATTAACTTTATTGATGAAAAATTCATATTTTTTGGGTTGAAAATTCAACTGTCTTCTGAAAAGTAATCTTTTTTACTTGAAAATTTAACTATTGAAAATTTAACTATTTGGTTGAAAATCCAACAAGGTTTTAGTTTGAATTTTGATCTTTTTTTTATTAAAAATTCAACCCTTTGGTTAAAAATTCAGCTATTTTATTGAAAATTCGTTTTTTTTTTGTTGATATTTTCAACTATTTGGTTGTAAATGCAACTGTTTGTTTAAAATCTAAGTTTTTTTTAGAACTGTTTGGTTAGAAGTGCAACTGCTTTTGGTGGCAGTTTAATCTTCTTTGCTTGAAAATTCCACCATTTAGTTGAAAAATGTTATTTCGCTAAACATTTAACTATTTTGTTAAAAATTAATAATTATGTTGAAAATTCAATTATCTTTTTAAATTCAGGTTTTTTAGTCGAAAGTTCAAATATTTTGTCGACCTTTCGTCTATTTGGACAGAAAATTCGCCCTTTTAGATTGAAAATTCATCTCTTTTTGTTGAAAATTTAATTGTCTTCTAACAAATTTAATTATTTGGTTGAAAATGTAATTGTTTTTGGTTAAAGTCTAATCTTTTTCATTTGAAAATTTTATCATTTTTTTTAAACTCAAACATTTTGTTGAAAATGTAACTATTTTGTAAAAAAGTCATCTCTTTTATCGAATATTCAACTTTTTTTTGTGGATAATTCGTCTGTTTGGATTGAAAATGCATCTATTACTGTAAAAAGTCATCTTTTTTGGTTGAAATAAATAAATTTGAATTTTTTAAATTTTAATCTGAAATTGCATTTTTTTTATTTAATGTATAAAAGCAGGATAAAAGATTCTATGTTAAAAATGTAATATAATAACGTATTATAAATATTCTAATCTTTGAATATATTTATGGTCAGGGAAAATAAAAATTGATCATGGATAAGGCAGGGAATTTAAAAAAAGTTAAAGGTTTTCGTCCATTCTGTAACCGACATTCAAAACAAAAATGATGTTCCTGCAAATAAAAAAGCAATTATTTTGAGGCCTTACAGTCAAAAATACTTTGATGTTGGTTGTCATTTTTAATGGTCAAAATATTGTTTTGTAACATGTTGTTTCGCGTCAAGAAGATTAATTTTTAATTCTACGAAGTTCAAAAATTGAATTTTATTATCAGCTTTACAATCTTAAAAAAAAAACTACTTTTGAAAAAAATTATTATGAAACTTTAAATTGGATAAGAAATATTGCAGATTAAAAAAAAAACATCAACCGTTTTCCCCAGTAGGAAATTAAGAGAGTAGTTTGACAGGCCGCTCATTTTAATAATGTCTCTTAAATACTTGAAAAAGTCTTCTTTAAATAAGAATTTTCAAAACTAATTTGTAAAAGAAAGAGTTTCGACGAACGCGAAGAGAAAATACCATCTTCAATGTCAGCGAGGACAGTTAGTTATTTTCTTTTCAGTGACTAGTGAACAGAGCTCGTCACTTAGAAGTAGAAAATCGTACCACATCGCAAAACAAAGAAATCATGTG
Source organism: Amphibolips quercusostensackenii (assembly GCA_032357855.1). Lineage (NCBI taxonomy): Eukaryota > Metazoa > Arthropoda > Insecta > Hymenoptera > Cynipidae > Amphibolips > Amphibolips quercusostensackenii. The sequence continues at coordinate 1,314,333 of JAUELO010000325.1, forward strand.
TACTTTCTCCGAGAAAAGTCTGTCATAGCTTTCAGTGAGAACGCAACAAAAAATCCCATTAGACCCAAAAGAAATCTGCGGTAGAATGGAAGTTCAGACTAGCGAATACTTTGACGTTATTAGACGTTTCCAGACCACCGAAATCACTATAATAATTGACCGAGAGATAATTCGCGATTTGGCTAAACTGACTTTCTACCGACGATATTTACGCTGTCACCGCAAGAAAATTTAACAAAAATGAAATATTTGTGAAAAAGGTATTAAAATAGAAAGTATGTTAAAGATTTGCAGTGAATTCACACGCGCATAAACCATTTCAATATTAATAATTCAATAAAGTTTTAAATATTAAGAGTAAATTAAGTGTAAAGAATATTTTCAAATCAAACAATTTTAGATTAGGTAAAATTTTGAAAAAGGACAATACTTCGAATGGAATGAAAAGGAATTGAACTTGTATCATTTCTAAATAAAAGCGTTTAAAATTGAAAAATTTGTGATTGGAAGTGTTTGAAATTGAAAAGTTTTAAATCAGATACTCTCAAAGTTGAAAATTATCAGACTAGAATTTTAAAAATTGATCAGGTTCATCATAATGGAGCTGAAATCGTATCATTTTTTTTAAAACGTTCCAAATTGAAATGTTTTATTTTGAATTGAAGAATCTCGAAATTACGATTCATTCCAGTCTGTAGGGTTTGCTTATGAATATTTGAAGAGTTGTTTTAATTGAGCTTAAGTAATTTTTTACTTCAATATCTCGAAAGAAATCTTTGTTATGTATTTAAATTTTGTACAAAGGATGTTTTAAATATTATCAATTTCAGAAATGTATGACTTTAGATTGTTTCTTTTTCTATTTGGAAAATGTAATAATCTGAAAAGATTGGTTCAGAATAAAACACTAATGCTTCAATATTAAAATTGCAAAAATAGTGCAATTTCATAATGTTCAAAATTAAATTATTTCAGACTAGAATTTTGAATACAGGATCTTTTAAAGTTCAAAGGAATTGAGATTGTGTTATTTTTAATTAAAAGTTTTTAAAACTGAAAAGTGTAAAATTGAAAGCTTTTGAATTTCAATCATTTTTTATTCGAAGCGATTAGAATTTATCAATTTGAAATTGCAAAATGAATGGAATGTTTCAAAGTCAAAGCTTCGGAAATTCTAGAATTTAAAACTATTATTACATGAAAAATTATTATTTTATATTAAAATTGATCAAATAACTTTGTCTAAGATCAAAAAGTCGATTCACCGTCATTTTCATCGTTCAAAATAAAACAATTTTTAATTACAAAGCTTTAAAATGGGATTATTAAAAAAAATGCTAGAAATAAAGTAATTTTGAGTGGTAAGAATAAAAATTGAAAAAATTATACTACGGAGCGTTGTAAAAAAACGAATCCGAACTTAATTTGAAACTGAAAAAATGTCTAATACCCAAAAATTGTGATAATAAAACTTTTTTATACTCAAACCCCTAAAAATTACGACTCAGAAGTTAGCTGTGCATATGCATCTGAAACTTGAGCATTGAGTTAAAAATACATTAATAGCCGTAGCAAAAAAATTAAAATAGCCCTTTATTCGTCTCAGCAATATCTCTAGGTGTTTTTTTTCATTTTTTCTTAAAGTCATGTTTTAAAGAATTACATTGTTATTAAAAATTGTGTATTTATTATAAAAAAACTAAAAGTCATACAAAAAAGTAAACATACCACTGAATTCGTCCCCGGAGTATCTCCAAGTGTTTTTTTCATTTTTTTAAAAGTTATTTTCTAAACAATTAGATTGCTTATAATTTTTACAAATGTATTAAACAATTATAGAAAACAATGAAATGTTACTAACTGTAGCATAATGTACCTTGAAGTATAAAAAATTATTAAAAATTTTAAACTATGCAAAAAAGTTAGTTTAAACATTGTTTCTATCCCCTCCACTCTCCCTCCTCCCTGCTACAACATGCTGCATATGGATTTCAGAATTGTGCATTTATTATAAACAAAACTAAAAGTCATACCAAAAAAGTAAAGATACAACTGAATTCGTCTCGGGAATATCTCCAGGTGTTTTTCATTTTTGAATAAAAGTCATTTTTTGAACAATTATATTGTTTATAATTCTTACAAATTTATATAAACAATTATAGAAACCAATGAAATGTTATTACCTGTAACATAACGTACCTTAAAGTATCAAAAATTAATAAAAAATTTAACGGTACAAAAAAGTTAGTTTAAACGTTGTTTTTATTCCCTCCACTTTCCCTCCTCCCTGCTACAACATGCTGCATATGTTTTTCAGAATTATTGTGCATTTATTATAAACATAACTGAAAGTCATGTCAAAAATTAAAATAAATTTTTTTTTCAGATTATAAATACAATAATATACAAAAATGCAATACATGTTACAGTTAGTAACATTTCATTGTTTTCTATAATTGTTTAATAAATTTGTAAAAATTATAAACAATATGATTATTTAAAAAATGACTTTTATTCAATAATGAAAAAAACACCTAAAGATCTTTCTGAGACGAATTCAGTGGTATCTTTACTTTTTTGGTATGACTTTTAGTTTTGTTTATAATGAATGCACAATTCTGAAATCCATTGGCAGCATATTGTAGCAGGGTGGAGGGGAAGTGGAGGGGATAAAAACAATGTTTAAGCTAACTTTTTTGCACAGTTAAAAAAACACAGAAAAAAAAACACCTGGAGATATTCCCGATGCGAATTCAGTGGTATCTTTACTTTTTTTGTATGTATGCACAATGTTTAATAACAATGTAAATGTTTAAAAAATGACTTTAAAAAAAATGAAAAAGTACCTAGAGATATTGCTGAGACGAATGCAGGTCTATTTTTATTTCTTTGCTACGGCTATTACTGCATTTTTAATTCAATGCTCAAGCTTCAGATGTATGTGCATAGCTAACTTCTGGGTCGTTAAAAATTTCAATTATTCTAAGTAAAATTAAATTATTTAAAAATTTGCAAATTTTTTATTATATTTTTCTAAACTGGAGCATTTTAATTTCAGTTGTAAAATTAAAGGCCGTGGCTACGTGGACCGAAATTTCGGTACGAATAGCCGGATTTTTTCGGTACATGTAGATTGTAGCTAGTCACGAAAATAAAACTTATAAAAGGGAAAAATAAAACATTCAGCGTTCAACATGATAATTTTTAAACATCAAAACTACAATCAGTCAAAAGTAAAGAAATTACTAAATTATTCATTCAATTTCAGGTAGCTCTACTTTTATTTTAAACAAAACAATTTTTTACTTTCTAATTTTAAATCCTTTAATTCTTAATGCTTCATTTAGAATCATTATTCATTCTTGAAATTCTACAATAAAATATTTTTCAATTCTAAATCATAATTTTTTTGAATCTTTAACTAAAAATGGAACAATTTTGATATATTACATTGGAAATAAAAAAAAAATACAAAATACAAAACAAGATCACCATGATTGTTTTTCTTCTTCTTTTAAGTTGAGTTTGAAATTTTCTTAAACATGTTTAAGGCTCGAATTTGACAAAATTATTCTCTTAATTTTTCAATTTTTACTTACAAAGACAACTATGTAAGTTTAAAATTGAAACCAAATTATATAGAATAATCAACTCTAAAAATAGCAAGTTAAATTTTAATTTAATGCTTGAATTTGAAACAACATAGCGAAATTTGAAATTGGAAATCTCTAAAAATTAAGGAATTTCATACCAAATATTTTCGAATTTAAATATTTGAAACAAAACAACTTTGGTTGTAAGGACTTAAAAATTAAACTGTTTTATAATTGTGCATTAAAAACTATAATTTCAATTTGTGGTTGATTCTGAACTAATTTATTAAGATTATTACATTTTCTAAATAGGAAAAGGAACCATAAAAAAATCACACAATTCTGAAAATTGCTGATTTCAAAACATCTTTTAAGCAACATTTATGCATAAAATAGATAGATTTGAATAAATTGAGGTAAAATATTTATGCCTCAATTAAAGGAAATCTTGATGTTATTCATAGGCAACCCTGCATACATTATTTTTAATAAATTATACTACAATAACTGTCTATTTTACCGTTCAAAATTGAAGAATATTAAGTATTGTGGCGCACTGAAGCATTGAAATTTAATTATTCTAAAAACTTTGAAAATGGTATGCTTTTTAATTAAAATCTTTTGATATTAATTAATTAAAACTTGACGCATTAAAAACTTGGCAATTTTAAACTTCGTTTAAAAACTGAAGCATCCTTAAATTAGGATCTTGAAACTAAATCGTTAAAAATGATCATTTTTAAAATTGTGCATCACTCATAAAAAAGACTCGAAAATCGAGCAGAAACATAGAAACTTTGATTTGGACACTTGGATGCAATTAATAGATGGTAGATTACTATATATAATGTAATCCAGTAGAAAATTTTTGTAAGGAAATTTACATTTAGGAAAGGCGAGAAATATTTTTTTAAATATTTGCTTTGTCAATATAAATTTCCAAGTTATCTCTTATAAATAATTGAAAGTTTTTCTTTTGTAAACAATTTTTATGCATTTTCAGGAAGACTATTTAAACCGTTTAAACTGAATTATGCACTTTTAATCTTATTTATGAACTCCATAAATGTAAAATCCCAAGATAAAAAAGATCACCATAAAAATAAACGACTTAAGCTTTAAAGCTATTTCTCGAAACCAATCGATCGAGTCTCACCGGTGTAAATCCCGTCCTCTTAATGTTTATATTGGTTGTTGTTTATCTCTTACGAGTGATTTACAGTCATCGGTAACTACTTTCGACCGA
>JAUELO010000325.1:1544126-1554182 GCA_032357855.1 Amphibolips quercusostensackenii
ATGACATATTCAGGGTGGCCGTAGGTCAGAGATAACCTGGAAATCAGGAAAACGTCAGGGAATTTTATTAGTCAGGGCGAGTTAGGGAAAAGTCAGGGATTTTGAAAAAAAATCTTGCGAAAGTCAGGGAATTGTTATAAGAAGCAAAATGCAACTGCTTGGTGCAAAATTAATCTTCTTTGTTGGAGGATTCAAGTATTTTGTTGTAAATTTGTCTGTTTTGTCTGAATCCAACTGTTTTTTATATAAAATTGAATTTTTTTTTTGTCGAAATAGATACTATTACATTATTTGTTAAAAATTCTTCTTTGTTGAAAATTGAACTACTTGTTTGAAGGTTGAATCACTTTGTAAAAAATGATTTTTCTTGTGGAAAATTGTTTATTTTAGTTAAAAATTTATCTCTGGTCGAAAAATGTTTCTTTTTTTTTGTTGAAAATTAATTTTGTAAACTGAAAATTGTGCTATTGCAATTGAAGATTCATCATTTTAGTTGAAAATTCACCTCTTTGATGAAAAATGAACTATTCATTTTTGGTTGAAAATTTATCTCTTTTAGATGAAAATATGTCTTTTTGGCTTTAAAATTCGTCTCTTTTGGTAGAAGTTTCATTTTGGTTGAAATATCGTCTATTACATTTTTTGTTAAGAATTTATCTTTGTAGGTTGAAAACTCCACTATATGATTAAAACTCAACTATTTGGTAAAAAAGTTAATTCATTTGTTGAAAGTTCAACTCTTTGCTTGAAAATTTAACTATTTTGTTGAAAATTATTATTTTTTTTTTTTGCTTAATATATCCACTATTACTTTTTTCGCTGAAATTTCATCTTTTTGTTGAAAATTCAACTGACTTTTAAAAAATTAATTTTGTTTTGGGTTAAAAATTTAACTATTTGGTAGAAAATGCACCTATTTGTCTTAAGTTTAATTTTTTGTATTCAAGTATTTTTTTTTAATTTGGTCTCTTTTGATTTAAAGTTTAAATATTTGGTTATTAATACAACTGTTTTTGATTGAAGTTAAATCTTTTTTGTGTGAAAAATTGACCATTTGGTACGCAATTCAACTTTGTGGTAACGTCAGGTAATAAGATTTTGTTTATCATCAATTGATGGAATATATCAGTATGTTTTTTCCGTAGAATATAAAGCTGAAGGAGAAAATATATCTTTTCGCGTCTTTCAGAAAGCAGGTTTTAAAAGTTTTATGTGATATTGAACATTAAATGTTGAATATTGATGCTACAAAAAAAAAGAAAGTCAGTTTCAGAATCAGCGCTTCAGAATGCATAAAGAAAGGCAATGAAAATAGAATAAACACGAATTTCATAAAATGTTGTAACTTATTGCAATTCAACAAGTTGGTTAAAAATTCAACTAATTGGTTGAAAATTTCATTATTTTGTTAAAAATTTAACTATTTTTTTAAAGAGTCATCTTTTTTGGTCGATAATTCAAATCTTTTTTTTGTTTTTCGCAAAATTCGTCCTTTTTGATTAAAAATTCATCTTTTATAATAGAAAAGTCATCTTTTTGGAAGTAAATAAGTAAATTTGCAAATTTTACATTTTTATCTGAAATCGTTTTATTCAGTTTATGGAACATTCTATGTTAAATAGGCAGGAAATTTGGAAAATTAAGTTTTTCGGCCACCCTGATATTTCAACCATTTTACTTCTCTAAAAATTCTAGATGGAATGGAATCTTACGTTAACATTTTTTTAAATTGTAATATAATAAACAAAAATATTTTTATTTCAGTACAAATTTTGAAGGTAGTGCTCAGATTCGCTTGCAGTTTGCCTACATCGAATTCCATTCCTACCAGTATTTTAAGAAAGTGTGCGATAAATATAGGAAAAATTCTAACTCAAGAAGATACTGACTTTGTCTTAAAGGCTCTTCTGATCACCCAAGCGGCTTTTATTATTCGTCATTCTTTATCTCTGAATGATTCTAAAGGTATTCTTAAAAAAAAAATATATTATTATTTAGGTCCCTTCAGAATTGTCAATATAGTTTTTTTTTTTAATTTTATGCTCTTCAGTTGCAGAGATATTTCTAAGGAACGATGAATTTCTGAATGAAGTATTCATCAGTGGCTTCTTCTCAAAAGGAATAACAATGGCTCATAGTATTAGGACCTTAACGTGCTTAATTTTCTGCCAAAAGAAGTTCAATATTCAGGTAATACCTCAACATTCTATAAATTTGTTGCACAAGTTTTGATCACTTTTCAAAAAAAAATCTTCAGTAGCTACGCGCAATAATTTTTATCGTATTTGTTCATCTGGTGATTTCAGTGTAAAAGAGTATCGCAAGTGACATTTAAGGATCTCAAGACTCTCTTGATAGCAATGAGAGAAAATAGGTGCACTCTAACACTTGGTGTCGAATTAATCAAATTAATATTAATTAATACAGTTAATAATCCTTTAATCGTCTTGTATGCATCGAGAAGCTCCAAAAATTTGAAATACATTTTCGAGGTTTATTTCCTTGTCCACAATATTCATGACGAGGTAAAGTTTTAATATTTAATATTATATTATTAAGTAGTAATAAATAAGGGGTTGATCACTCATGAAATCCGGTATACAAGCTTTGTGAAATTTGTTAAATCATTAAAATCTTTGCGAAATTCTGTGTAATCTTTGAAATCTTTTTGAAGTCTTTGTGAAATCCTTATTAAAATCTTTAAAATCTGTGGAATATTTGGAAACCTTTGAAATTTTTCTGAAATCTTTAAAATCTTCTAAAATCTTTGAAATCTTTTAAAATCTGTAAAATCCTTGTGAAATATTTAGAAATATTAAAAATATTTCTTAAACCGTTGACATTTCTGAGAAGCCTGTGAAATCTTACGAAATCTTTTTTTTTAATCTGCGTAATATATGTGAATTTTTTAAAAAATCTTTGAAATATTTGTAAATTTTTGTAAAATCTGTAAAATTTTTGTAAATTCTTTGAAATCTTATGAAATTTTTAAAAATTTTTAAAAATATTTTAAATGTTCCTTAAATCATTTAAATCTTCGCAAAGTCTTCGAAATCTTTACGAAATCTTTGAAATATTTTTAAATCTGTGAAATATTTATGAAATCTTCGCAATATTTTTCAATCTTTGGGAAATTTTTGTGAAATATTAAAAATCTTCTAAAATCTTTGGAGTTCTTAAAAATCTTTGCCAAATCTTTGTCAAATCCTTGAAATCTTTTGAAATCTTTACGAAATCTTTAAAATATTTTTAAATCTTTGAAATATTTTCAAATCTGTGAAATATTTGTGAAATCTCTGAAATCTTTTGAAATCTTTGTAAGATCATTAAAATTTTTATGAAATCTTTTAAATCTGTCGAAATATTTTTGAAATCTGTTAAATCTTTTAAAATCTTTGAAATTTTTATGAAATCTTTGATATTTTCTGAAATATTTTGAAATCTGCAATCTTTCAAAATCTTCAAAATTTACGTAGAATCTATCATATCTTTGTGAAACCTTTAGGAATGTTTAAAACGTTTCTTATCTCTTTGAAATTTTTGCGAATTCTATGGTATCACTACAACATCTTAAATTTTTTTATCTGTGAAATATATCTGAAATCTATTTAAATCTTCAAAATATTTGTAAATATTTACAAAATATGTGAAATTTTTGTAAAATCCTTGAAATATTTTGAAATATTTTGATATCTTTAAATCTTTGCCATATTTTTTAAATCTTTTGAAATCTGTGAAATATTTGTGACATTTTTGGAAATCTGTGAAATCTTTGAAATCTTTGCGAAATATTATAAATCTTGCAAAATTCGTTGAAACTTTCGTAAAATCTTTAAAATCCTTGTAATATCTGTAAAATCTTAATGAAAACTTTACGAAATCTTTGAACTATATTGTAATTTGTGAAATATTTGTGAAATCTTTTGAAATATTCGTGAAATCTTTGAAATCTTTGCGAAATATTAGAAATCTTCTGAAAATTGTTGAAATCTGTAAAATCTGTAAAAATTGATAAAATCTTTAGAAATATTTGAAATTTTTCTTAAATCTTTAAAAATTTTTGCGAAGTTTTAAAACTTTACGTGATTTTTAAAATATTTTTAAATCTTTAAAATATTTAAAAATCTCTGAAATCTCTAAAATATTTTAAAATCATTGTAAGATCATTAAAATATTTCTGAAATCTTTCAAATCTGTTAAAATGTTTTTAAAATCTGTGAAGTCTTTGAGAATCTTTGAAATTTTCTGAAACATTTTAAAATCTGCAATCTTTCAAAAGCTTCAAAATCTTTGCAAAATCTGTAATATCTTTGTGAAATCTTTAGAAATGTTTAGAACGTTTTTCATTTCTTTGAAATTTTTGCGAAGTCTTTGGTATCTTTACAAAATCTTGCATTTTTTTATCTGTAAAATATATCTGAAATCTTTTAAAATATTTAAAATATTTGCAAATCTTTACAAAGTATGTGAAATTTTGTGAAATTTTTAAAATCTTCTGAAATATTTTGCTATCTTTGAATCTTTGTCATATATTTTAAATCTTTTGAAGTCTGTGTAATATTTGTGACATTTTTGGAAGTCTGTGAAATCTTTGAAGTCTGCGAAATATTATAAAGCTTCCAATATTCGTTGAAACTTTTGTGAAATCTTTAAATTTCTTGTAATATCTGAAAAGTCTTGATGAAAACTTTACGAAATCTTTGAAATTTTTGTGAAACCTATTGCAATATTCGTGAAATCTTTGAAATCTTTTCGAAATAATAAAAATCTTCTGAAAATTGTTGAAATCTTTGTAAAATCTGTAAAAACTGATGAATATTTAGAAATATTTGAAATTTTTCTTAAATCTTTAAAATTTTTGCGAAGTCTGAAGTCTTTACGAAATCTTTGAAATATTTAAAAATCTGTGAAATTTTTTTGAAATATTCAAAATCTTTTTAAATATTTTCAAATCTGAAATCTTTGTCAAATCCTTGAAATCTTTTGAAATCTTTCGAAATATATGAAATTTTCCTTAAATCTTTGAAATATTTTCGAAGTTTTTAAAATCTTTGCGAAATATTTGAAATCTTTGGAAATGTTTTGAAATCTTTTGAGATCTTTAAAACTTTGATGAAGTAATTTAAATCTTTGCAAAGTCTTTGAAATCTTTACGAAATCTTTGAAATATTTAAAACTCTGTGAAATCTTTTAAATCTTTTGAAATCTTTGTGAAAGCATTGAAATCTTCATGAAATCTTTTTAATATGTTGAAATTTTTGTAAATCTTTAAAAAAAATTCTGAAATCTTTGAACTCTTTTGAAATCTTTAGAAATATTTGAAATGTTCCTTAAATCATTGAAATCTTTGCAAAGTCTTTAAAATCTTTACAAAATCTTTGAAATATTTTTAAATCTGGTAAATATTTGTGAAATCCTCGAAATATTTTTAAATCCTTGGGAGATTTTTGCAAAATATTTGAAATCTTCTAAAATCTTTTGTGTTCTTAAAAATCTTTGTTAAATCTTTGTCAAATCCTTGAAATCTTTTGAAATATTTAGAAATATATAAAAATTTTCCTTGAATCTTTAAAATATTTTGGAAGTTTGAAATCTTTGCGAAATATTTGAAATCTTCAGAAATATTTTGAAATCTTTTAAGATCTTCAAAATTGTTGTGAAATAATTGAAAGCTTTGCAAAATTTTAAAAATTGTACGAAATCTTTAAAATATTTCGAAATCTGTGAAATATTTGTGAAATTTTTAAAATATTTGAAATTTTTGTAAAATTTGTAAACCTGAAATCTTTGTGGAACCTGGTGTATACTTAAAAGTCGTTTGATCAACCCCTTGGTAATAATTGTATAATTGTTATATTATGAAATTTAATTGAAAGTATACTGTTTAAATTAAAAAATTCGTTTTCAGTCTCTGCCTGGGAAGGAAGAACAGACTTACGAATGTCTCTCGGCAATGCTTGACTACACATTCGCTCAGAAATTCAACATAAATGTTTTGCTCACATGTGCTGCAACACCTGACCTCGTAGAAAATGCCACTGACAGAATTTTAAAATCGAATCTGTTAAACTTATCCTTCCTAGATTTTGCCACCAAATGGTTGACATATCGACAGGGTTATCGACAAAATATGAGAATAAAAATTAAATCATTTGCAGAAAAATCTGCAGATATTCTTATTGATTTTCGGCCACTAGTAGAAAAAATTAAAACTGAAAATTGCGTGATAGTAGACGATTTTTGTACAGCTGTGAGTTCATGAGATATGTATTAACCTTATTTTCTTGTAACAATTTTAATTTCAATTGCCAGTTACAAATTCTTTGTATAGGTGGAAAATTACTTCAAGAATTTCTATCAGTAAGGGTCAACTTCAAGGAAGAGAACTGATGTTGTACAGTATCATTGTAAATGTACGTCTTATGATTTTCTTAGATGATTAGATTACTGTATGATTAATTAATGTTTTTGATACATACATAATCCAGATTTTAATTTCATTTTTGTTATTGAAAAAAGAAGTATATATATAATAATATATAATATATAAAATAATAAATTATATTTTTGAGAAACTAGAGCTTATGTGTGAACCCTAGGGGGCACAGGGGGCAGTGCCCCACCCCATAAATCAACCAGGGAGGTGCAAAGTATTGATTTGCCCCTCTCTGAAATCGAATGATTAAATTTATCGGATCGTTTGAATTTTTTCAAAAATCTATCTGAAATTTTTGGAAAGTCATTGAAATCTTTTTGATATCTATGGAAATCTTTTCAAATTATTTGAAATATTATTGCGAAATATTTAATATCTTTATGATATCTTTAGGAAATCGTTGAAATCTTTGTGCGATCTTTGAAATCTATCTGAAATTTTTGCGAAATATTTTTAATCTTCATGGAATCTTTGAAATCTTTGTGAAATCATTCATATCTTTGTAAAATTTGTATGAAATTTTCAGAAATCTTTGCGAAATATTTGAAATATTTTTGAAATATCTGATAATATTTGTGAAGTTATTGAAATTTTTGTGAAATCTTTGGGAAATCATTGAAATATCTGTGCACTCTTTGAAATCTATCTGAAAGTTTTATAAGATATTTCTAATCTATCCGAAATCTTTACGAAATATTTGAAAACTATGTGAAATGTTTGAAATCTTTGGGAAATCATTAAAATCTTTGTAAAATTTTTCTGAAATCTTTGGATATCTTTAGAAATCTTTGCGAAATATTTAAAGTATTTTCGAAATATTTTTGAAATTATTGATATCATTGAAGTCTATGAAATCTTTAAAATCTATCCGAAATCTTTCAAATGTTTATGAAATCTTTGGGAAATCGTTGAAATCTTTCTGCAATCTTTGAAATCTATGTGAATTCATTGAGAAATATTTAAAATCTGAAATCTTTGGGAAATCAAAAAATCTTTGTAAAACTTTTCTGAAATATTTGGAAATCTTCTCAAAATATTTGAAATATTTTTGTAATATCTGATAATACTTGTGAAATTATTGAAATTTTTGGGAAATTTTGAGAAAATCTTAGGGGAATTATTGAAATCTTTGTGTACTCTTTGAAATCTATCTAAAATTATTATGAAATATTTTTAATCTATCCGAAATATTTGCGAAATATTTGAAATCTTTGTGAAATCTATCGGAAATCTTTTCGAAACATTAAACATTTTTGCCAAATCTTTGAGAAATTATTAAAATATTTGTGCAATCGTTGAAATCAACCTGAAATCTTTACGAAATTTTTTAAATCTTTTTGGAATCATTAAAATCTTTGTAAAGTCTTTCAGAAATCTTTGATATTTGCGAAATATTTGAAATATTTTTGAAATATCTGATAATAATTGTGAAATAATTGAAATCTTTGTGAAAACTTTGGGAAATTATTGAAATCGTTTGCACTCTTTGAAATCTATTTGAAATTTTTATGAAATATTTTTAATATATCCGGAATCTTTGCGAAATATTTGAAATCTTTGTAAAATCTTTCTGATAGATTTGAAATTCTTTGCGAAATATTCAAAACATTTTTGAAATCTTTGTGCAATCTTTGAAATCTATCTGAAATCTTCGTGAAATAATTTAAGTCTTTGTGAAATCTTTTAAATCTATCTGAATTCTTTGTGAAATTGTTTAAATCTATCGGAAATCTTTGCCAAAACTTAAATATGTTTGCAAAATCTTTGGGAAATTATTAAAATATTTGTGCAATGTTTGAAATCTACCTGAAATCTTTACGAAATTTAAGAATATTTTTTAAATCATTGAAATCTTTGTGAAAACTTTCTGAAACCTTTATAAATCTTTGCGAAATATTTGATAATATTTGTGAAATTCGCGAAATCTTTGGAAAATCATTGGAATCTTTGTGATATCATTGGCAATATGAATTTTATACCTGTATTTATTGTTCATTATTTACTATGTATTGTTTATTTATTATTTATGATTTATGTAAAATTTGTACATAGTATAATAGTACAAATTGTACCACCTAATATTATAAGCCTATTCCCCTACCATCAACTAAAAAAAGGCTCCGCTTCTTCTTACCATATATATTTTTTTAAATGATCTTTTTTGAAAACTTTAATAATTTTTTGTGATATTTTTCAGTTTTTCATATAAATTCTAAAATAAAAAATTTAAGAGTTTAAAAACGTTTAAAATTAAATGTTAAAAACTGTGAGAATTTGGAAGCGTTTTAGATCGTGAAGAATCAATTTTGAATTCAAAGCTTTTAAAGTTGAACTCCTTTTATTTTACGAAGTCTCTATTTGTACGGCCGACCGGACATGATATGGTAGCATGATTGGTGAAAATTTTATCTACCCCCTGGGGTAGTAGTAATTTAAAGAATTGTGAAAAACTTTGGGTTTACGGATATTTTTTTTTTTCTTAAAAATATGTAGAAATACCTTAACGTATTTCAAAATCTCTTCAAATCTTTCAAGTCTCTCAATTCTTGTGACTAAATTCTTTGAAATTTAATCAAAATATTGTAATGTCCTTGATGTGCCGTAAAGTTACATAAAATTTAAAGAGATTTCTTAAAATTTGCTGGAATTTTTTTAATCTTGTGAAACTTCCTTAGAATCTTTTAAAATATCCTAAACTATTTCTAATTCGTTAAAATCTTTGGAATCTCCTTGAAATGCTTTGAAATATTTGAATCCATATGAAATCCTTTGCGATACATGTAAATAAAATCCTCTGCAATTTTATAAAATCAGTTAGAATAACCTAAAATTTTTGAAATTGTTTGAGATTTCTTGAAATCTTTTCAAATGTCTTGAAAGTGTTTCTAATTTTCTAAAATCTTTCGAAATTCCTTGAATATTTAGAGCCCTATGAAAAACTTTATAGAGTGAAAAATAGTAACTAAAATATCCTGCTGAGAGCTTTTAAAATCCCTTAAAATTACTAACATTCTCGGAAATCTGATAAAATGCGTAAAAATCCCTTCAAAATGCCCTTAAAGCCTCATAGGTCCTATACAAATTTCCTGTATCTTCGAAAATTTTTTAAAAACGCATGAAATTTATTTAAATACTTTAAAATCTTTCAAAATCCCTTTATATTATATAAAGCTCTTTGACAAGCCTTTTAAATCTTTAAAATGCTGTAAAATACATCAATTCTTGTGAGTAAAGACTTAGAGATTTCACTAAAATGTCGTAAAATCCCGTGAAATTACACAAAATGTAATGATTTTCGCTAACATATTTGAAAGTAAATCTTTTTGGATTCTTGAAAATTGATTAAAATGTCTTATTGGGAGCCTTTAAAATTCTTAAAAACGACTGAAATTCTTTGAAATCTTATAAAATCATGAGAAACTGATGATTAAATACTACTCAGTTTGAATATACCGCTCTTAAATTACAGCGCCATCCCATCAGCCGGTGTTAGTACTACTTTATATACACTGTGAAAAAAATTGTCTGTAACTTTACCACTTTAAGTGGGTAACAATATTTCCTACTTTGAGAGTAGCGATATTACCGACAATTTGGAATTTAACTAGTAGGTTATGTAA
>JAUELO010000325.1:1587791-1598878 GCA_032357855.1 Amphibolips quercusostensackenii
AAATTCGACCGTTCAATTGAAAATTCGTCGTTTGAATAAATATTCAACAAATGAAAAAATTAATTTTTTTTTGAATTTTCAACAATTGAATATTCGATTTTCAATTTTCAAGTATTGAAAACTCAATTTTGAATTTTCTTCAATTTTTAACTGTTAAGAATTTAAAAAAAAGCGAATTTTATATCAAAAACAAATGTGAAAAATGTTATATTTACATAATTTTAATGAGAATTTAGTATACATTTCAATAAATAAAAAAAATTTGTAAAAATTTAATTTGTTCTTAAACGGGTTGCGATTGCTCAAGAATGTTTTGTCAGATTAATAGTCATCCAATTGACTCTCAGATTGGAAATAATGAGATTAAAAAGTTTTTGAAGAAAAAGGTTTTAAGTTGATCAACTATAAATAAAAATTAAGTAATGATTTGTAAAATTGAACTGCTTTAATTGGAAAGCCTTAGTAGTAAAAAAAATGTAAACGTCCCATTAAAACTTTACAAAATATTTAAATTTTGTTCATAACTTCAAATTAATAGATTCATCATTAATCTTTTTTATTCAATTTCAAATCGTAGTCAAATATTGTGTCAGTCTAAAATAGTCCATTGTTAACGAATTCAATTTGGAAATTTTTTAATTAAAAAAAAAAGATCAGTTTCTTATTATTCAGCAACATTTCTCTGTTTATTTAACATGAGCAATTGTAAATCAAATATTCAAAACTGGACAATACAAAACTGATAAAAAAAATGCCTTGAATTCATAAAAAATGTAAACAAAATATATATTTTTAAAGATTTCGAAATAAAGTTTGGAAGCATTTTAAGGATTATTAGAGAATTTAAGATAATGAAAAATTGTCTTAAGATTCCTGGGGAAATTGAAAATGAAATTTTAATTCTAAAAATTAATTTTAAAAGAATATTTGAAAAAATTTCGAAAGGTTTCCAAAATTGTCCAAAAAGAACGTGGACGGTTTTAAGGCAATTTTTTTAATTCAGCAGGATTTCCGTAAATTGTTAGGAAACATTAAATTAAAAAAAAAAAAATTGTTATAGTTCTGAAAAATTGTCAATGATAATTCAAAATTTGAAATTATTTCAAAAAACGTGAAACAAAATGTAGATTTTGGAAGATTTCGAAATAAAATTTTGAAGCTTTTTATGGACTCGAAAGTGATTCAAGATAATAACAAAATTTTCTTAAGATTTCTGAGAAATTTTTGGAATCATTTTTTTATTTTGAAAAAAAATAATTTAAAAAGAATGTTCAACAATATGTCAAAACCATTTTTGATGTATAAATAACAATTTAACAATTATTGATATAAACGACTTAAAAGATTCAACTTTCAATTTAAAAAATATTTGATCAAAAAATATTGCTCAAATTGTTCCATCTTTAATTTGTAAGCGGTAGTATTGAATATTGGTGTATAAGTAATAGATAAACAATGATTATTTCAAATCGAATTAAAATAACAATAATTTAACTTTTAATTTAAAAAGTGTTCATGTAATACAAAACTTAAAAACTTACAATGTTTAATGTTCCTAACATGAAAATGCTTAAAATAATATAATTTGAAACATTTATAAATTCATTAATCCATTATTTAAATTAGGCAATTGAAAATTATAGCGTGAATTTATATTTTTTTAACTAGAAATCGTTAAATTGCTGGAGATAAATAGTTTAGAATTTGAAATTTTGCAATCTAACAGCACTTAATTTAAATTTGTTCAATTGAAAAGTGTTAAAAGCTTCTATTTTATACGTGTAAATTATTGAGCGATTGAATAAAAAATTTCTAAATGATAAATTTTGTAAGCTTCAATGTGTAAAGTTTTAAATTCAAAAGAATTCCACTTTTCGTGTTTTAATTCACAGTTAAGTTTTAATTATTTCAAATGAAAAAAAGTCTCAGTTATAAGATTTAGATTTTTTTAATTTCAATGAGCATAACAAATTTTTGCAAATCTAGTAATGACCGAAAATTTTTTTCCTCGATTAAAACAGTCACCCTGAATTAAAATTTGAATCATAAAAGTTATAGTTTAGAAATAATAAATATGTCTCTTTACAGATATGTGAATACACAAAAGCCTAAGAATAGACTTCGTGGAGAAACATTTTCTATTTATATAAATTTTAAAGAGACGAAATCATTGCGAAGCGAATTTTAGAGTTTTGAAGATAAATTCTATTTTATCTTAATCGAAGCATTTTAATAATATATTTTAACTTTCAAGATTTGATTTGAAACTCTTTTACAAACTAAATAAAAAATGTATTTAATTTTAGAGATACTTACGAGTAAAATGTGATTGATAGGTTGTAAAATTAATAAATTATATTTTTGAATGTATAATTGGAGGGTTTTTCTGTTAAGCATTCGAAGTGAATAGGTGCGCTTTAAAATGTATCTGAATGTTTATTTAAAGTATGAAAACATCAAGATATTTTGTCTAATTAGTGATTAAAACTAGTTTAACGTTACTTGCGAGAGTTCAAGATGTTTAGCAATATCTAAAAATGACTGCCGTGAAAAACTTATGACTATATTTAGAAATATACAACTCTTATTTGTATTATTTAACAAGCTAGAAAAAATTGATTACTTTTTTCTGGGACGCCCACTTCGTTGCATAAAACAACCCTTGAAGGAATTCAGTCTTACGTCTATTTCTCCTTCTTCTAGCTAAAAAAGAGATAAAAATTTTGAAATACTGGTTACTTTACTGAGTAATTATAAAATTAATATTAATCTTATGAAGTTTATTGTTACTTGATCAAAAAGATAAATTTCTTTGTAACATGAAGACGATACACATTCTCGTATACAGCGTGTTTTTGCTACAGAATTTCTTTGTTGTGTAAGGCTTTTACATGCTCCACTTTCTTCACAAGCCTGCTCAAATTCTCTGAATAATAATTCCTATAAAAATATATAATTTATTTGAAAACTTGGCTGAAGGTTATCTCAGAACTTTGATATTTCTAATTTATTTATTAGTCTAATGTAATACATGAATTTTATGAACTTTCATATTTTTATCTTGAAACTAGGGTGGCCGTAGGTCAGGGAATACTTGGAAATCAGGGAAAAGTTAGCGAATTTTGTTGGTCAGGATAGTAAATTTGAAATTGTTTTATTCCGTTTATGAAAGATTCTTTATTAAAAATGTCACAAGATTAAGATTACGGTCTCTGAGTATTAATGATCTAGGAAAATGAATAATCGATCAGAGAGAAATTAGGGAATTTTGAAAATGAAGTTTCGCGGCCACCCTGATATAGTATTCTTGTTAGTAATTCATTTGCCTTGTATTTCTATTAATTTTTTTTAGTTGCTTTCTTCTGAGGATTATATTTTTAGTTAGGAATTTCATTATTTAGTTAAAAATTCAACAATTTTGTTAATAACTGATCCTTTTTGGGTTGAAAATTCAACTTTTGGTGTTGAAAATTCAACTGAAATTTTTCTTAGTTGAAAAGTAAATTTTTTTATATTTTGGAAATTCATCGTTTTGCTTTCAAAATTTATCTGTTATTGTAGTAATTTCATATTTTTTGGATAAAAATGCAGCTGTTTGGTTCAAACTTAGATTCCTTTGTTTTGAGGATTCAAGTATTTTGTTGGAAATTCTTTTTTTTTGCTTGAATTCAACTACTATTTCTTATTTAAAATTAAAATCTTTTTGTTCAAATATATCTACCATTATATTATTCGTTGAAAATTCATCTTTTTGGTAGAAAATTGAACTACTTGGTTAAAAGGTTGAAAGAATTGGTTAAAAAATAATTTTTTTATTGAAGCTTCATTATTTTAGTTAAAAATCCATCTCTGGTTGGAAATTCTTCTTTTCTTTTGTTGAAAATTACTTTTTTCAACTGAAAATGTACCTTTTCCATTTTTATTGTAAAAGTTATCTTTTTTAGTTCAAAGTTCGACTTTTTTGGTAGAAAACTAATCTTCTCGGTTTGAAATTTCCTCTTTATGGTTAAAAATACAACTGTTTGTTTAAAAATTAACTTTTTTGTGGAAAATTCAACTGTTTGACAGAAAGTTAGTCTTGTTGGTCGGAAAATCTATCATTCTAGTTAAAAATTCATCTCTGTGGTTGAAAAATAGACTATTTTGTGGGAAATTAATTTTGTTTAAATTTAATTTTTAATAATTTAACTGTTTGTTTGAAAATTCATGTATTTCGTTGAAATTTCGTCTTTTTTGTAGAAAATTAATTTTTTGGTTGAAAATTCGTCTTTTTGGTATTAAATTTAGCTATATAATAAAAATTTTATGTTTTAAATATCGACTGTTACATTTTTAGTTCAGAATTCATTTTTTTGTTGAAAATTCAACTTTTCTAGTTGGAAATTCGACTGTCTTTTAAAAATTTTGTCTTTTTGGCTTGAAAATTTTACCATTTGGTTGAAAATGCAAATGTTCTTCGTTGAAGTTTAATCTTTTTCATTAAAAATTCGACTATTCGGTTGAAAATTCATTTTTTGAGGTTCAAAATTCATATTTTGGTATACTGTGGTACACTTTAAGGTGTTGAAAATTCAACTGAAATCTTTCTTGGTTGAAAATACAACTGTTTTTTGAAAATTCATCGTTTTGGTTCAAAAATTCGTCTGCTGTAGTAGAAATTGCATATTTTTTTGGTTAAAAATGCAACTGTTTGGTTGTAAAATTAATCAGTTTTAGTTAAAGTTTTGAGTATTTTTTAAAAATTCGTCTGTTTTTGTTGAATTTAACTATTTATTATTTAAAATTAAAAACGTTTTGGGTAAAATATATTCATTATTACATTATTCGTTAAAGGTTAAAGGTTGAAACAATTTGTAAAAAAATCATGTTTGTTACAGATTCTTTATTTTAGTTTAAATTCATCTCTGATTAAAAATTCTTGTTTTTTTTTTCAAAATTAATTGTTTTTCAAGGACCTCTTTTACTTGATTTTCTTCTTTTTATGCAAAAATTCATCATTGTATTTGTAAATTCATCTCTATGGTTTGGTAATTTGGCTATTGTGTTGAAAATTAATTTCTTTTCGTTGAAATTTAATTTTTGACTGGGAATTTAACTTTTATTTATTTTTGATTGATAATTTCTTTTTTTTTTCAGTTGAGAATTCGACTATTTGTTTGAAAATCCATGTATTTAGTTGAAAATTTTCCTTTTTTGTAGAAAATTTAATTTTTTTAAATTGAGAATTCATCTTTTTGTTGAAAATTCAACTGTATTTAGAAAAAATTTAATAATAATTTAATTCTTTGGTTGCAAATTCAACTATATTGTTGAAAATTTGGTTTCTTGTTGTCAAAAAAGTAATTACATAAAAAACTGAAAATCTAATAAATAAAAATAATTCCAATTAATAACCGAACAAAATGTTGAATAACTAAAAAAATTAAAATTTTTGAAAAAGCTAACGGTATAATGAATTCTTAAAAATAAAATTATTTTCTTAGAAGTTAAAAAGTGACAAAAACATTAAAATAAACTAATTATTTAATTTATTATTATTTATTAAATTTTTTATGTCACTTTTCGTGCTGAAAATTCAATTATCTTCTAAAAAATTCGTCTTCTGAGCTTCAAAATTAAACCATTTGGTTGCAAATGCAATTGTTTTTGGTTAAAGTTTAATCTTTTTTAGTTATAAATTTGATCGATTAGTTAAAAATTTGTTTGAAAATTGATTTTTGTTGATTAAAAATTTGAATGTTTGGTTAACAATTGAAAATTTGTCTCTTTTGCTTTAAAGTTCAAGTTCAAGTTTTTCGTTGAATTTTAATCTTTTTTGTTCAAAAATTCGGCTATTTGCTTGAGAATTAGTTTTTGTAAGTTAAAAACTAAAAAATTTGTCTAAAAATTGAACTATTTTGTTCAAAATTTAATTACTTTGTTGAAATGGATCTATTTTGTTGAAAACCATATTTTTTGGCCTAAAGTTAAACAGTTTTGTTGAAAATTCTTCCCTTTAGATTGAAAATTCATCTTTCATAGTAGAAAAGTAATATTTTATAGTGAAAATAAATAAGTTTGAAATTACAAAATTTTAATCTAAAAATTTTTTTTCCAGTTATAAAATATGCTAGGTTAAAAATGTTGCGACAATAAAATGCTGGTCGTTGAAAATTATTGGCCAGGGAAGTAAAAAATTGACCAAGGAAAAATTGGGAAAAAGTATTTTTAAAATGAAGTTTTGCGGTCACTCTTTTAAAATTGTGAATTGCTAGAGTGCACGTGACTAATAAATTCGTACAATAAGAAGAAAATACGAGAATCATGTTAAATTTAAAAGCGTATCAAGATTTTGGTACTCACATTCTTGGAAGTTTCTTTGTAAGGATATTCAGGAAATGAGAAAGTCTTAGCCTCTTGTGAATTGCAAAATTGTAGAGTAACAAGAACAAATCCGAGTACGTTTACCCTCGTCGGCGCCATCTTTGCCGCCTTGGATCAATATTCGTAGCACTATTTCGCAGTTTTATTACTGCAGATTCGACATTAGATAATATCGTTGCATTTAAATTTAAAGAAGAATTTTGTGCTTAAAAAATTAGAATTTCGTATTTAAGTTCTGTTGTTTCCAAGGCAAGACATTTTATACTGCATCTAACCGTCCAAAAGCAATGCCACTATTTTGTTTTTTAATTAATCCCAATTTTTAATTTTTCTAAAAGAAAAAATGTTTTTTTTTATATCTTCTCTTAATATATTATACTTGGCATTTTATGATCGGTCAAACAGTATCAATTTTCTCTAAAGTAAAAATCGATAAGTATTTTTTACGTTTTTATTGTCCTGCCATTGAAATCTCTTATACGTATATTTTAAAGAAGAAAAAAAGAAACAGGTATATAAGCTTTTTTCAAAAAAATTTTATTCTTCGAATTTATTTTTTAAAATTATTTTTATACTCTTAATATATTTTTTTAACTGTGTACACTAATTTTTTTTATTAAATAGCTTAAAAATGTATAATTTACTTTTAATAAATTTAAAAGTAATACAAATGTGATAAGGATTTATAACGCGAAAAAAGTAAGACGCCTTCTTTATCGGTAGCCTTGGTAAATTTTACAAGTATGCCAACTGCCGATAAATAAGAGCAGCGAAAAATGGATAAAATTGCAAGGAAATTTATTTTAAAAATCTTTCTTTTGTAGTTGATTGGATACTTGAATTATTTTTAGACTTGGAAGTTTAGGAATCTTTTAGATTAGGATGCTTTCAAATTTAGATGTTTCTCAAAATGATCGCTTTAAAATACAGAAAAATTTTTAAATCCTTAGAATTGATGAGTGTTTAAATTTTAATTTTTTGTATAGATAACAAGAACAACATTTCTCCTTTAAAAACCCTTCTAATTTATATAACTTTCAAAATTTAAAAGATTATCGCTTGACTCGGTTAAACTCGAATTGGAGCCGTCGTACTAATTTTGTTTAGTCTTTCACCGATTGAAGTAATTAATAATTTTCTAAAGTTTCAATTTTTTAAAATAATGGAATAGAAGATAATATTTAAAAAAATGTTTGATAGATTTTCAACAGAAGAAATGAATTTTCAATTAAATGATGTAACTTCAACTAAAAAAATGAGTTTTCAGCCAAATATTTGAATTTTTAACGAAACGCGATATTTTAATGTAAAATAATTGTGCATTTTTAAGCCAAAAATATGAATTTTCAACGAAACAGTTGAATTTTTAACCGGAAATTATGTTGAACTAGTTTGATAAAAATACGTTTTTTTTGTGTGAGGCATTATATTTTCAAGAGAAAATTGAACTATTCTATTTTTGGTTGAAAATTTACTTTTTTCCAATTTTGTTCAATATTGTTATTTTTGTCTAATGAGCTGGAAAGTAAGGTAATTTGGGAGTCTGTTTTTTAATTGTAAATCTTTCCAATGCTTTTTTAGCATAAAATATTTTTTTAAAAGAAAATAGATTTCTGGTCGATCTTAAATAAAAAATTTATCTTTTTTAAAATGAAATTTTTACTATTTGGTTGAAAATTAACATTTTTTACATAAAAATTCAACTATTTGTTTATAAATTTATGCTCTTTGTGTAAAAATTCGTCTTGTTTATAGAAACTTAAACTTTATGACTGAAAACTACTCTTTTTCATAAAAAGTTCAAGTATCCCAGTTGAAGATCCATAATTTTAGTTGAAAATTGGTCATTTTGGTTGAAAAGTAATTTTTTTTAACTGAAAATTTAACGTTCCATTTTTAGTTGAAAATCGATCTTTCCTAGTTCAAAATTCAACAATTTGAATAAAAAATGGTCTTTTTTAATAGAAAATTCAAAAATATTGTTGAAAATACATGTATTTTGTTGAAAAATCAATTTTTTTTGTAGAGAATTATCTTCTTCTTTGAAACTTAATCTTTTTGACTCAAAATTCTTCTTGTCGGTTGAAAATTCAAGTATTACAGTTAAATATTTATCAATTTAGTTAAAAATCCATCTGTTAGTTTGGAAATAAAATTACTTGGTTAAAAGGTAAACTCTGTTAAAAATTATTTTAACTTTTCATTTGAACTTTTTAATTATTCAAAATTATTTGTTAGTTGAAAATTCATATTTTTTGGTAGAAATGAATCTTCTTGTTTGCAAATTCATCTTTTTGGTCAAAAATTAAATTATTTCATTTGAATATTCATCATCTTAGTGTAAAATTGACCTTTCTGGTTTTAATTCAAGTATTGTTGTCAAAGATTTACAATTTTAGTTGAAATTTAATCACATTGTTTAAAAATGTAACTACTTTCTTTAAGTTAGCTTTTTGTTGAATGTGATTTTTTTAACTGAAAAATTAACTTATTCTATTTGAAAATTAAAAATTAACTCTTTTGTTAAACATTTTTTTTTAAGATTCATAATTTTAATTAAAAATTCATTTCGTGGGTTGAAATTTGAGCTATTTGATTGAAAATTTGTTTCCTTTTTAGTTAAAAATTATTATGATTTTTTTTCAACTGAAAATGTAACTGTTATACCAGTTAGATATTCCATAGTATTAAAAAAAAACTTATTTCTTTTGTTGAACATTCATTTTTTGACTCAAAATTTAATTATTTAATTTTTGGTTAAAAAATTATCTTTTTCAGTTGAAAATTCGTCTTTTTTGGTAGAAATTAATTTTTTGGTTCAAAATTCATCTTTTCGGTCTGAATTTCAATTATTTCATTGATATATTGATCATCTTAGTTGAATATTTAATAGTCTTGGTCAAAAATTCATCTGCTTTGTTGAACATTAATTTTTTTAACTTTAAATTTAATGATTAAGGTTTTGGTTGACAATTTATCTTTTTTTTCAGTATAAATTAATCTTTGTTAGTTTAAAAATTTAACTATTTCAGTTAAAGATTTATTGTTTTTGTTGAAAACTCATGTTTTTGGTTTAAAATTCAACTATTTCAGTTAAATATTCATCATTTAGATTGAAATTTCATGAATGATGTTAAAAATTAATTTTATTAACTAAAAATGTGACTATTTCATTTTCGGTTAAAACTTGATTTTTTTTAGTTCAAAATTCAACAATTTCATTGAAAATTTATCTTATTTCATTGAAAGTCTCAACTATTTCGTTAAAAAATTCATGTTTTTTTCAAAATTCAGTTACTTAAAAATTTTTCGCTCTGTTGCGTTATAGGATGATCAGGATGAACGTGATAAATTAAAATAAATGTTTGTCTTTTGCGACATATATGAATATTTTACTTTTAGTTGACCGGAAAAATTGAAAAACTTGACCGGGAATTTGGAATCGTCCACCGAATCGCCACCCTGATCGTCTATTTCGGCGATTTTTAAATCTAATGGCGGTTAAAAAAATGTTGTCCAATATAGTTTTGAAAGCGTATTTCACGCTGTTCCCATTTATTATAAGCGTTAAGAAAACTTGACCTTTAAAAAGGAAACTCAAAAAGAAATTTTGACTTTTTTGAAAAAAGGCATATTTTTTAATTTTTTTATCTCAAAAGTAAGCTTAGGTTGTTTCTTTTAAGATCTTTGAGGTTAAAAAGTGTATTTTTTATTTTTTATCAATGAAAATAAGCGATTTGTGGTTTTTAAGATTATACTGACTTGTAAATATTCTAATAGGGTTAAAAAAAGGTTTGTCCTTTATAGTTTTGAAAGGTTGTTTTAACGCTCTTTTCATTGGTCATAAGTAGTTTATTTAAAAAAATAAATATTAACTTCAAAATTGAAGGTTGAATATAAATTAAACTTTTTTAATAGAAAAATTTTAAAAAATTTGGATTATAAAGAAAGATTGAATTTTTTTCTTCAAGTACTTAGAGATTAAACAGTAATATATTATTTTTTATTGGCGAAATTAAGTTTTAAGTGTTCTGCTATATATACAATGACGCTAGCGTACGTGCTGCGGTGTTCTGAACTATTACTTTACCTATAAAAAATTAAATTGTGCTTTTATTTCTCAAAGGTTTTAAACGATAAAACCCAAGCTTTCTTTCTAGACAAAAAAAAAAAAAAAATGAAAAAAGCATCGTTCTTTGAAAAAAAATCCAATTTATATTTAACTTTTGTTTTTGAAGGTCTGATACTTAACCAAAATATGCTTATCATAAATGGAAAGATCATGCGAAAATTCTCTCCAAATTATTCTAAACAAAATTTTTTTATCGCCTTTTTAAAAAAATGAAATTCCCAAAGGTTTGACTCAGATCGAAAAATTTTGATTTTGCGGGTTTACTTGAGAACTAATGCCCAAAATGTAAATTGAAGTCTTCAAAATTATATAAAATTATATAAATAAAGTTCTTGTGATAAAAAATACTTTTTAAAGTACTTGAATCATTTAGAGAATAATGAATTTTAATTAAATTATCATATTGGATATTGAAATATCGTTTTACGAGTGTCTCATTGGGAGCATTAATGTGAATAATTGCATCGAATCTTTAATCAGGTTTGCATTTCGGTTTTGTTGTATTTAAAGCGTTTTGTTCATTATAAAAGGAATTATATCATACCAATATTTGGCAGTGGATCGATAGAATGTTATTTGAATAAAACGTATC
>JAUELO010000325.1:1623502-1637144 GCA_032357855.1 Amphibolips quercusostensackenii
TTTGCCAGATATGTAACAAAAGAGGTTATGCCGCACCCATCTGCTGAGCCCTAGGTAATATTAACCAGCGAATTCAACCTCCTTCCAATATGTTACCTATCGTTAAATGCCTCCCCAAAATAATAATCTATTAGTCAAGGTAATGGGATATCAAAACTTATTGCAAATGATTGGTCGCCAACACAAGCACAAAATAATCAAAGACAATCTCAAAACAGAGATAGCGTTATGTGGACACCTCAAGAACTACGAAATTTTACAACCCAACCATATAACAATCCTCGTTCAAATTCAACATTAAACACAACTAATTTAATTTGTAACTATTGTAAAAACCAGGATTCATAATTAAAAATGTTCAAAAACGGAAGTATAATAATAAATTTCCGAAAGACAAAATCCGGAAGAATCTCAAAAAGACCCGGGAAATGAATGAGACCTCCCCGGACAAGATGGGATGGGGCAGGCATCAAATCCCAACTTTAGAAGCACCTGGCATAATTTACAGTAAATTTTTGAAAATTTTCACTATAAAATTTCACTTTAGTAAAGAAAATATGATACCTTCAGTAATAATTAATGTTCCCGGGTTAGGAAGCCCTGTCTGAATAATGATTGATACGCAAAGCTTACTGTACATTTTTATCGTTTACACGCTTTTTGAGTAACTATTTATTTGTTAAAGTTTTTGACCACTTACAAAATAAATTATGATACCTTGAATACAAACAATACATCATTACGAAATTTGTAAACAATGCCTCAAAATATATTGATCAATCATTTGAATATATTGTTCCTGCGCTGTTAGGTTATGTAATTTAATATTGTAGAAAAACTTAAATTTTGCACAATGATATTTGCGGGTGTTTTCACGGAAATTTTTGTAAATCAGGGCATCAAAATACTATATTGACAAATCATTAAAAAACTAATTCTAACAAAATACAAATTTTAGTAAAAAAATAAAAACGTATCAAAATACATTGCTAAATACTTAAAACATTATTACCTATAATTTTTTGAATCATATTCCGATCCGACACTTAGTTTAAAAAAAATCATCTAAACAATACTTCCATTTAAACTTCACAATAATTTAAAATACAAATAAAAGCGTACGAAAATACGGCGCTAAATAATTAAAACATAATTCACATATAATTTTCAAAATCAAACTCAGATACATGCCTCTATTTTGTCATGGTTATCTCAGGGGTAGATTAAGTACCACTTCTCCATGCTTATAGAGAACAATTAAAATTAAATTTTTATGTAATTTAATATTGCTTAAAAAATAATTAGTCAATATTTAATCTGATTTATTAGTAATTTTTTATACTAAATTTAACAAAATTAAAATACATTTGTATATCATTTTAAAAATTAAATTCAGAGACTTATTCCACAACATCAGATACATTTATAAAATTATTTAAGTGCAATAGGTATATTTTGAATATAAATATACTTTTATTATGCAAATCATATCCAATATTTAATAATTCAACTTTAAGTATTTAATTAATTCATGCTACTTAATTTTACAAAAAACTAAATTATAATCTTTATTCAATTTGATATCGTAATAAAATTGAGTAGCCTACAATTAATTAATCATTTTGCAAAATAAGAAGCATTTAAATAATTCGCACTTTATATTTCTTTTTTAATTTTAACTTTTATTAGTAAATATTTAATTTATTATTTATTTTTTAAAATTATTTTAGAAATTTTAAATTTTAATAGAATAAATGAATAATAATATAATGATAATAAATATTTATAATAAAATAATGTTCAGCATTAATTTTATTAAAACATTTTAATAATAATCAATTTACATATTTTTAAAATGTTAAATTCTATTTCTCAAAATTTGAATTAATAATAACCTTTTATACTAATTCTAGAAAAAGTTTAAACATATGTTTATATAACGTTGAAAATTAAATTCAGGTAGTCATTTCACAACATCGCACACATTTGAAACAATTATATAATTATAATGAAATATGTAATTACATAACGCTAAATAATTTAAAAATTCATGTTACTTATTCATTCATGTTACTCAAAGGTATTCAAATAATTTTCACCTTATTGTTTTTAAAAATTTATATTGAATATAACCTTTTTAAGTAATTTCAGAAATAATTAAAACATATGAACATATAATTTTGAAAAGAGAATTCACTCCTTTTACAACATTAAAAACATTTGAAAAATTATGTAACTGGAATAGGGGTATTTTAGATCTAAATAAACTTTTATGATACACATTTAGCCAATATTTAATTACATAACCATAAAATAAGTAATCAATTTATGTAACCTGATGAGCAAAAATTGAAATTCAATCTCTATATGAGTTAGTACTGTGAAAGAAACAATTAAGTCAATAATCAATCAATCAGTTCACAGCATAAAAAGCATTGAACAAATGTTTTCATTGAAACACTCCAATGATTTTTGGGTCATATTTTTTTTAGACTTGAAGTTTTATTTCCAATAATTTTAAATATTAATAACCATTTATACTGATTGAAAAAAATTAATTTTTAAAGGGTAAATAAATAAATAAAGAAGAATTTTTAACAAACATTTTGATCTTAAAAATTAATTTTTTTACGAAGAATAAGCTAATTTTTCACGAAGAATTAACTAATATTCTACTAGTTAAAATTATCAAAAAAAGACGAATTTTAAACTTTAGGGTTGAATCAACAACCAAAGAGATAAATTTTCAAAAAAGAAGTATAATTTTATACCCAAAATAAAAATTTTCAACAAAATAAGACAAATTTTTTCTAAAACAGTTTATTTCTCCACCCGACACCAAGAATCGAATCACCGAACGATACATTTTTAGTTTAAAAAATTAATTTTTTATTTACAAAAGGAAGAAAATTTTTTATCAGTTAAAATGAACCAAATAAATATTAATTTGTAATATAGTAGTTCAATCAACAGCAAAAAGAATGAATTTTCAAAGAAGGATATTAATTTTTAACATAAAAAGACGAATTTGAGAGAAATTAGATAAATTTTCCACAAAACAGTTTAATTTTCCATTTTACACTAAATAGTTGAATTTTCTACTAAATAGTTAAATTTCCAACCAAATAGCTGAATTTCCAACTGAAAAAGACAAGTTTTTAACCAAAAATGGAATAAATACATTTTTACATTAAAAAATTAATTTTAAACAAAAAAAATTCTGCCATTTGAAAATGAACCAAGGTAGACTAATTTTTATAAAAATAGTGTAATCCACATCCAAAAAGATAAATTTTTAAAGAAGACTAATTATTTTTATACCCTAAGAGACGAATTTTCAATAAAATATATAAATTTTTTATAAAACAGTTGAATTTTCAGCCGATACTATGCATTTTCTACCACGTAATTAATTTTTTTTTAAATACTTCAATTTTTAACCAAATAGTGGAATACTCTACAAGAAAAGTATTTACGAAGAAATAAATTTTTCATAACAAAAAGACTTATGTTCTACCAAACAATTGAATTTATGACACGAAAATAAGAATATTGACCAAAAAAGTTAATTTCCATCAATATAGTTTAATTTTTTTATATCAAATTGTCGAATTTCAAACCCAAAAGACGAATTTTCTACAAAGCAGTTGAATTTCCAACCCAATAATATGATTTTTAAACCAAACCTTAAATTTCAAAACAAAAACTATATAAATTTGAAATAAGAAAAACAGTTTTATACTACCAAGAAAGATAAATTTTCAGCAAAATATTTTAATTTACAACAAAATACATGGATTTTTAATAAAATAGTTGAATTCTTGAATAGAAGAGATCAATTTTTAATTAAAAATTTAAATTTTTAATCAAGGAAGAAATAGTTTTATTTTCAAATAAAAAAATCTGGTTAAATTTTTCACTCTGAAGATGAACTTTAAACTAAAATTATAAATGTTCACAAAAAAATCATTTTCAGAAAGTAAATTAAATTTTAACCTAGAAGTTGAATTTTTAATAAAAAAAATAAATTCTTAACGAAAAGTGTCATTGATAATATTTCAACCAAAACAGATTTTAATTTAAATAAAAACAGTTGAATACAAACAAAAAATAGGAATTTCGAACATAACAGTTAAATTTTAAACTGAGAAGATTAATTTTCTACACAGAAACAAAACTTTTAACAGAATACGTGAATTTTCTACCAAGAAAAAAGAAATTTTCACTGAAAATTAAAAATGTTCTACTGCTTCGGCATAACAAAGTAAATTAGCGTTTCTTTTATTAGCAGACAGTTTGGGAAGTCCCATAATCCTGGGCCTTAATTTTACTTTCCAATAGCACTCAGGTCTTCTCGTTAGAAATTTTGTATGAGGCTTATAGCAATATAGTCTCAAACATCTGTTTTTAGAAATGGTTAGTTTCAAATTAGAAATTCTAATCTGTTTGTTCATCCTAGCTTTAATCTCGCAAGGTTAAAGTCCTTTATGACGGGCTACTTCTAAAATTTTATTTTCATCCCCTCAATCGTTTTATTTGAGGGTCAGCTAATTCCGAACATTAGAAATCAAGCAAAAATCCCCAAAGTCCGCTTGGGGTCCCTTTACCTGTTTACTCCGACCCATCCATACTAAAGGGCCTGTCCTCCTCCCTCCTCCTACTAAAATATTTTCCTCTCTTCTAATTTCAAAATGTACCCCCCTAAGCTTGTACCTCAGTGTATTCTCTAAGTGTTACCTTTCGCCAGATACAATTTGTCACTTGGTAGAAATACAAGCTCCTTCGTTCGTCTCGCAATTCATTGCACTTATTGGACTTGTAATTTTTTCGTGTCGCCTATACGTTTCCACCGAAATTGTTTCTAAATTTGCTTTGTATATTAACATTTTACATTTAAAATCACTAAATTGTTTTTTTTACCTTAAATATAGAATTATAGTGTTACAAGTTGTGTGTTTATTTTATTTACATCACAATCAGGGTAAATTGTTTAAACCCCAAAAGTATCATAGCAAAGAGTCATTTGAAAAATTGAGCGTCTTTATTGAAAAATAGTTAAACTCTGAATTCGTCAATAAATATTGTTTCAATAATTAAGAATTTTTGATTATTTGCAAAGTATCATAGCGAAAAGTCTTCGCAAATATATTGTTACTCGATTCCGTAAAAAGATTGAGCCTATTCGTTGCAACATAGTTAAATATTGAATTTGGTTACGAAAATTGTTTTAAAAATTAAAATTTTTAATAAATTTTGAAAGTATTATGTCACGTCAATATACTTTTCATACAAAGGGAATTATTTCTCTGCAAGATTAGATGAAGTTTGTCGCAAATGAATAATATTTGCTGCAAAAATATTCTTTCTGAGGCAACTGAAAGTTCTAGTCACCCTTAATTCAAGGTGAAACGGTAACTTCCTCAATATAGTTTCAGCAAAACCACTCGCATAATAATGCGTAAATTAAAATTTGTTTTTTTTTTGTCAAAAGTAAGCCAAAATCTATGGCGGGCTTCTCTTAAAAATAATATTTATAGATTTTTTATTATTAACTAAATCTTAAGTTAACTAATACCGAAAATTTTGTATGCACAAAATTGGAGAAGCCCGCCATGCGGAAAGTAATAATGAGCATGATATGAGTAAAAAAGATTGATTGATTTACTTATTTGAACACAGTTTTGCTGAAACCAAAACAAAATAAACCAAAAAAAATTCTGCGGAAAACCGGGTTTTCAGTTCCTGGATTTACCGCCAGTGGTCACTACTGATCTTTTCTTGTTTTGTAGATCGGTAGTTAGGTATATGAGTATAATTAAATTGGTTTATTTAGGAAGTATTAACCTTGTGCTTAATAGCTGAACATTTTTAAACCACTTCTTTTGAATAATAAAAAGCAAGATCGAATTTGAACATACCTTTGCGAAAACTATAATGTCGGTAAGATTTGTGCACTTATACCTGCTTATAGTTTTGCCAGATGAAGATTACGCTTGTGACTGTACGTTTTAAAAACTATAATAACATTATATTATAACATTGCTGCATTTCCAAATTCACTAAACAGTTCTGAGCTCTTTAGAGCGGAAAATAATTTTAAAAAATACATTAACCTAATTTTACAGCTTATTCTCGATCAATTTGGGCACGTTTCGAAAAAGAACATTTTCCTTTATGCAAAACTAATCGGAGAATAATACGGAAATCGCATTTTTGTTTATTGAATGTTATACACTATACCCATTTTCAAGGTGGACTTCTCTTATAAATGAATTATATTTAAACTATAAATTTTATTTGAACAAAATGAAAGTGATTATGGAACAATTTATTCTTGTGCGCAAGCTGCGTAAAAAAGTCGATTTTACTGCAAAACTAATCGAACAATAATTCAAAAATCGCACTTTTGTTTAATAAATGTTAAACATTATACCCATTTTCATGGCGGACTTTTCTTATAAATAACTTATATTAAAAACGACAAATTTTACCTCAAGGAAATTTCTCTGAGTGCATTAAATAATTTTTTCATTGTAAGCATAATGACTTAAATATTAAAATACTGATATCTCGCGAAAGAGAGCAGCTACGATTTTTATTTTTTCAGATTTCGAATTCATAAATGATGTAGAAACTTCTCGTGTAACTAGATTTTGCATCCATTTAAGTCAAACCTTTTTCTCCTTCAGGAACATCATGAAAAATGACCCACGTATCTTTTATTCCTCAAATAAGGATCTTGAAACTAGGAAAATTGATTCCAGATGAACTTAGGAATTTCTAAAGGATGAATATTTGATCGATAAATTTTATTGTAATAAACTGAGACTAATTTTGTTTGAAAAATTTTTTGTCCAGGAACTTGGATAGTGTAAAAGAATTTTTTAATTATTATAAGTGTTAAAAAATCCTGCTTAGGGGGTTGAACTTGGTCTAGATGGTTGGAAATTCTAGGAGGCCTTTGCGTGGATTAATTATTGTATTTCTACATGTAGTTTTTTCAAGGTACAAGTTAGGGTTATTTACAAAAAATTTTTTAAGTTACTTAAATGCTGCAAATCTGAGAGTTCAAAATAAATTTAAGAGATGACAATTTTAGGCATAATTTTTCTTGTGAAATATTACTACTTTCATTGTTATTTAAAATAGTTTGTTTCGGATTTCGAGATAGAGGAATTTTGTTAACGTAATTTTTTCTGTAATTTCTTCTAGTCAGGGATTTTTATTTTTTACAACAATTTTTTTAAGTTACTCATGTAAATTCTGAAAATCGGAGAATTTTCGATAAATCTAAGAAATGCAAATTTTAAGGCACATTTTTCTTGTTAAATATTGTCTGGAAATTCAGAATAGAAGAATTTTGTTAATGTGATTTTTTTGTAATTTCCTCTAGTCAGAAATTTGGGTTCTTTTATACGAAAATTAATAAAGTACATGAAATTAGGGTATGTTTAAACTTTGGAAAAATGTTGTTGAAACTTTGTTTAATAAATATTATTTTTTATATTCAAATACAACTTTAAATTTTAGAGGTGGAACCTGAAAAATGGGGTGGTTTTAAGTTATACCGACTTGTTGATTGTGTCATAGAAAAAAATCGATATATTATATTGGTGAAATATATAAAATATATTAAAAAATGTGAAAAAATCATTCAAACCTGTGAAAAGTAAGGGTTGCAACTCCTAGGTATGAAAAATATTTCGCAATGAGTGTTTTTTGTAAGAAATAATCTCACTTTTGTTTTGTTAAAAAATTCTGATTCTTTTTTGAGATATTAAAGAAAAACTGTTTTTGGGAGTAACCTTTAAAGTTAGCTTTCACTCCTTAAATCGACAAATAGCACGTAAAAATACATTTCTGATATTTTTTTATGTATCACAACATGTAACAAAATAAAGAAAATAGGTGAGATACACTTTGGGAAGCAATAAATTAACTGTAGGGGTAAATCACCACTAGTAATGCATTTTTTTCAAAAGCGTCGAAACACGTCAACTCTAATTTGTCATTTTCTTAATAAAAAAACAATATACAGTGAAATTTAGCTGATTTAAAAGTTTGTTTAATTAAAAAATTTGAATTCGTTTTATATATATTTTTTTCATACAATTTCTTCAGTTTTAATTAGAGAAATTCACCTCTATTTGCTTATACTTTTCAAGAAATGTTAACCAAATTATAATATATTATACAAACTACTTTGTTCATTATTTTGAATTAGGCTTTTGAAAAATTTATTTTCCAATGTATCTACAATAATAAAGGAGTACCTTATGTTGTTTTTTTGATTGAAAATTGAAAAAGAGCTCTTAGGGCAATAATGTTCGCCAATCAATTTTTTAATTTTTCTTTCAATTACTAGAGTTTTTTATCTTGAATATTTTTCCAAATTAAATCAAAACGAATAAAGGATACAGAGGGCTTTTAAGACTGGATCGATCCGTCGGGACAAATTGAACCTACTTGAAAACTTTTTTTTGTAACTTAAAAAGCGGTGGATTCTAGAACTTGCCAATTATGGTCCACTTCCTTTTCGTCAGAAATTTCCTATCTCAAAGAAAAAGTGGGCAGATAGCATTGAAAGTTTTGATGGTTTTGTCAGATTAACTTTTTTCTTAAAACGTTTCGACTCTGAATGTATTTTATAAAATGTATTTTATACCATTTTATACAATTTCGCTTGATATAAAGACAATTCTTCTATTTAATACAGCCTAATTTTCAATCAAAAATGAATATCAAGTTAAAGAAAATTATACAGTTCCTCGTTTTTTGACATGATTTATAATTATCTAACTCTGTTGTCAAATATTGTTTATAAAAATTGTTTAAACAATAATTTTTGCTACGAAACTATTGTAGAGAGAAAAAGATTCGGCAAAAATAATTAAAATCTTCTGGAATACATGGTTGTGCTTGATTTTCTATCAAATTTTCCCGACAAGCGTAAGTATGAAAAAAACTGTTTATAAAAATTTGGTCTCAAAAATTTAATTAATTTTTTCAAATATTTTTAACCATATCTTGTTAAACTCAATTTAGTTCCTTTAGTTAAAAAGTACAGCCAAAGTAACTATACAGTCCTTGAAAATAAAAATGTCTAAAACGTCGTTTCATCTATAGTAGAAGAATATGCATACAAGATTTAATGTTACATGTTTCTTATTTACTAGAACATATATCCAATTATATAATATTAGTCGAAAAGTTACAGTAAGTGCTACTATCAAATCCAGAAAAGGAGATCTCTAAATCTAATGGTGTATTCAGTAAATACTGCAAAGCCCGATTAACTTAAAATAAATGTTGAATGATTTTGCGGGTGGTGGTAATTTCAAAAATTGTGGAAAAAATTTGTTTGTATGGATATATTTTTTATTTACCCTAAAACCCTTAAAATACTTAACGTGATTCCATTTTTGCACATACATGGGCCTGAGGTCTCACATATCGTTTTATATATTTACATCTAATTACATAAGTGAAAAAGTTTTTGCTATCTGACTTGAAATTTCTTAATTTTTGTGAATAAATTTGTTAAAATTTCATTAAATAATATAAAAACCCTTAAAATCACGTGAAGTTACATGAAATCTGATGATATTCCTTGAAAGTTGAAATTTTTTTAATCTCTTACAACTTCCTTTGAATCCTTCAAAATACCCTAAAATATTTCCCATTTTTTGAAACACCATAATATTTCTTTAAACTCTTAAAAATTTCGTAAAATCTTTTTGAATACCCTAAAATCTTTAAAAATCTTTAAATTCTACGAATTTTCTTGGAATCTTTTGAAATCCCTAGACATTTTTAAAAATATCCTTCAACTTACTTGGAATCCTTTAAAATACCCTAAAATATTTCCAATTTTTTTTAACACCTTGGAATTTTTTAAACTCTTAAAAATTGCGTAGAATCACTTTAAATACCCCAATATCTATAAAAATCTTTAAAACTCTTCGAAATTTTTTGATATCTTTGGGAATTCCTTGAAAAATTTTGAAATATCCTAAAATCTTTCAAATTTGTCAAAATGTTTGGAAATATCTTGAAATATTATAAAATCTCTTTATATCTTTAATTCTTGTGAATAAATTCTTTGAAATTTTATTAAATATCATAAACACCCTTAAAATCCCGCGAAGTTGTATAAAATTTGATGAAAATCCTTGAAATTTGTGGAAATTTTTTTAATCTCCTGAAACTACCTTGGAATCCTTTGAAATCATTAAAAATATTTCCAACTCTTTGAAATTTCTTTAAATTTCTTAAAGTTGTTGACTATTCCGTAGAATCTTTTGCAATACCCTCAAATCTTCCAAATTTGTTAAAATTATTTTAAATACCTTGAAATATTTAAAAATCTCTTTAAATATTTAAAATACCTCAATTCTGGTGAATACTTTTTTTTTAATTTCTTTAAATATTATAAAAATCCTTGAAACCCCGTGAAGTTGCATGAAATCTGATGATATTTCTGTTGACATGTTATAAATCTCTCAAAACTTCCTTGGAATTTTTTACAATACCCGAAAATATTTTCAATTCTTTAAAACCCTTTGAAATTTTTCATTTCTTAAAAATTCCTTAAAACATTTTAAAATGCCCTAAAATCTTTAAGAATCTTAAAATTCTTCAAAAAAATCTTGAAATCTTTTCAAATATTCTAAAATTTTTCAAATTTGTTAAAATCTTTAACATACCTTGAAATATTTGAAAATCTCTTCAAGCCTTAAAACCCCTTAATTCTTATAAATAGATTCTTTGAAATTTCATTAAATATTATAAAAACCCTTAAAATCTTGTGAAGTTACATGAAATCTGTTGATACTCCTGTTGAAAATTTTTAAATCACCTAACACTTCCTTGGGATCCTTTAGAATCCTTTAAAATATTTCTGATTCATTGAAATTTTATAAAAATTTTTAAGATTCTTAGAAATTGTTTTAAATCTTCTCAAATACCCTGAAATCTCTTTGAATCTTTGGAATCCCTCAATTCCGGTAACAAATTTTTTGAAATTTCGTTAAATATTATAAAAACCCTTAAAATATTGTGAAGTTGCATGAAATTTGATGATAATCCTTGAAATTTGTTAAATTTTTTTAAATATCCTAAAATTTCCTTAGAATAATTTAAAATACTTTCAATCCTTAACATTCCTTAAAACTTTTGATTATTCCGTAGAATGTTTGCAATACCCTGAAATATTTATATATCGTTCAAATTCATCTAAATGTCTTGAAATCTTTTAAAATATCCTGAAATCGCTGAGATTTGTTAAAATCTTTGGAAATACATTAAAAATATGAAAATCTCTCCAATTGAAATCGTTTAAAATTTTTCAAATTTTTTTAAAACTTCCTTGGAATCCTTAAAAATACCTTAAAATATTTCCAGTTTCTTGAAATCCTTAGAAATTTTTTAAAACCTTTAAAAATTTCTTAGAATATTTTAAAATATCCTAAAATCTAAAATAATCTTTTAAATTATGCGCAATTGTTTTAATTTTCCAGAATATCCAAAAATCTTCTAAATTTGTTAAACTTTTCGGAAATACCTTGAAATATTAATAATCTCTTAAATCATTAAGATTTTTGGAAAGCCCTAAATTCTTGTGAGGAAATTTTTTATTAAAATGTTATAAAATGCCTTGAAATCCCGCAAGTTACATGAAATTTGATGATATTCCTGTGCAAAATTCTATATAATACCTTATTGAGAGCCCTTACTCTACCTTGGAATTTTTAAAAATATCCTGCAACCTTGTGGGTCCTGTAAAATTCTTCCAAATCCTCAGAAATTCTAGGAAATCACTTAAAATCCTTAGAAGTTCCTTAAAAGTTTTTCAATTCTTTGCAATATTTTGAAATCCTATGGATTTTTTTAAACCTCTTAAAAATTTTTTTAAATCTTTTAAAATACACTAAAATCTTTAAAGTCATTTGAAGTCTCTCGAAATCTCTCAGATTCTCTAAATCTATTCAAATGCCCTGAAATAGTTTAAAATATCCTAAAATCTTGAAAATTTTTCCATTTTTTTAAATCTTTAGAAATATTTTGAAAATCCCTTCAGATCTTGAATATTTTTTTAAAAACCTTAATTCCTGTGAATAAATTCTTCGAAATTTCACTAAGATAGTTTAAAATCGCGTAAAATAAAATAAAATCTAATTATGTTCCTTAAAATTTCTTGAAATATTTCAAGTTGTATGAAATCTTTAGAGATCCTTCAAAATTCATTGAAATACTTTATTGCGAACCTATAAAATCCTTTAAAATTACTTAAATTATTTCAAATCTTATTAAATCCTGCGAAATCTGTTTAAATTCCTCGAAAATCCTTTAAAATATTTAAAAATTTTGGAAAGCTCTTGGAATTTTTTCAAATATCTTTGCTTGTATGGGTGAGCTTTGTTTTTATGGATATTTTTTCGTGGAATAATAGAAAAAAAGCAAACTACTATTCTAATTATACTGATAAATATTTTATTGTAAAACTATTAAACTTTCACCTTATATACTATAATTTGTGATACATGAATTTCCTATAAGGTTAACAGGTTAAGAATACTACGTAACAGTATCAATTTACCCCCCCCCCCCAATCTGTTACTTAATTTATGGAAAACTCTCTGAAACGTGATAAAGAAAAATATATCGTTAATTAACAAATTTATAACTTTTAAACAATTTGTCAGGGACAGCTCGATGATGGCTGATTTTGAAGATTTGTTTATTCTATACAAATCTTACTTAAACCATTTTTATGTATTTTTTTCAATAAAAGTAACAATCTACACAAACGTGCTGAAAAAATCTATCATTTTTTCGTTTTTATTAATGAAAAAAAATTTTACAACACTTGCAAACTGGAGGTTTTCAGAATTACATTAGGACTTCCTTACGAAGAACAATACAAAAATTGCTGACTAATTCGTTAAAGTAGAAATCCTAATTTGACTGTACTATTATATGGAAATAAATAAATTAGTATTTGATTGACTATGAAAAACTGTTAACAAGTTAAAAGTCTCATTGTACTTTGGTGGGCACTGAATTTAAATTGTAGAACATGGCCATGTTTTGAAATAAATTTGTAGTTCCGGGGATTTTTCGAATTCAGACTTGTTCATTGCGATTTTCCTCGCGTCCATGGGGCCACTGGGAACAAATGGTAGCGCGCGCATTCCGCGACAGGATAAAATTGCGCGTATAACGGCCACGAAATTTATATGGCCATTCGTTTTCGTGGCGTTGTTGCCGAGCTGGCTGTAAAAAACACAAGCAGGTTTTCTGACTGTTAATTGCTGGCGCGATAAAGGTCTTTTTCCGTTAGTGCGTGACTAAGGGTTTCGTATTTCGCGATATTAATTTTATCAAAATAGAATTGATTAAAACTATAAATCAGAGATCGCAGTGAGTCCCTTTTTTAAACCATTTAATAGCCGAGTTTTTTTGTACTAGTTTGACGTCTTTAGTACATGGTGGATCTAAATTTATAGGTACTTAATATTAGAAAAAAAAACATTTGTAGAATTTTTGTACCCTCATAAACAATCCCATGTGGAAAACCATCGTAATTGACTAACAAAATTATTACCACATTTCCTATTATTTTATTCATCTCAAAATTGAG
>JAUELO010000325.1:1711924-1723839 GCA_032357855.1 Amphibolips quercusostensackenii
GTGAGTGTCTTATATGTGCATATGCAATAGTTAAGAAGGTACCATATGTATACATATATATTATAACACGTAGAGTTTTAAGTATCCCGTCTGTGAAGGTGCACTCTCGGAAGGTACCATATGCCAGACTCTCGGAAGGTACCATATGCCAGATAACAGAATTTTTCGGTACACATAGACACTGTCTTAGAAATTACTCAGAAATAAAGTTGGCAAAAAATGCTGACAGCAGGAATCAAACGCGGCCTTTCCATTTATGAGGTCGGAGTGCTACTTCCTGATCTACTCAGGAGTTAAAATACTCATGTTTCCATTAAAGGTTAGTTTTTGGGGATATTAAAATATGCAACGCAGAGTGTTCTTACCTCGAAGAATTTTTGTTAAAAAAAGCCCATACGTCAATTACTTTACTCTTTTCACACAACTGAAAGCATTATTATTAATATTTGTAAACAAAATCTAGTAATCATTATTTTTACACAAGTTCTAGTGCGACACGAAAGGACGTCGAAAGACATTGCATATGAGCTTCATCAAGCGGCCGACAGAGGTCTGGCGTGTTTTTCTATACCTAAGGACCCTTATAGTGAAGAACGCGCCACCGCGGCTGCTCATTACCGATTAGGTACCAACAAGTAGTTGGCGCTTCCGCTCTACAGTGCGAACATAGTATTGCGGAAACCCACATTTTGAGTAAACACGATCCCAACGAGCTGCGCGCCCGGATGCTTAAGCCTAATCTCTCAAAACGATAGTACATGTCACGCGTTAATATCTGTGTGTTTGGTGGTACTATCCTATACTTTGAACATCTACTATTTAACATCCATTTTGCTCCATGTTGGTGCAAAAGTAATAAGGCAAATGGATCCGTGGATCCAATAATTTTTTCTTTTAGTGTAGTCTTAAATAATCGAGTCAAAATAAAATAAACACGTGACATTCTAAGTCAAAGGGAAATGGCTAAGTACAATACATTAAACATACATGGCATCTAGTGAATTATGCTCACTGGTGTGAATTTGACGTAGCTATAAATTGTAAATTACAAATTCCAGTGACCCTCCAGTGATAATAATTGTGCCGTTCATTCGCGCATAATTTGAACAGGGAAGAGAACGGACTGAACGGTTGTGGCCCTCGTGTGGTCTGCCTGTATTCTAACTACATTGTGGTAATATGGGAGATAATACGGGAACTTGGATGCGGATTCGCAGCGTATTAACACAGTTTTACAGAGGAAGGGACGAGGCTGACTCTAACCACAGTTTACGAATTCTGTTTATTCAAAGCGCAACCAGCGGCAAAACCCCATAAAATTGATTCTACCCAGTCTTGTGAATACCCAGATTTTTTACTTTTGAACAATTTTTTTTACTAACCTCTGAATTTCAAAATCACAAGAGCGAACAGTTTCTAGAGTCGAGAAGCTGAAATGATTAGCTCGAAACAGATTTAACTTCAACGAAACTCACAGCATTCTGAATGTGCTTTTGCTTGGGTTGAATACAGGCATTAATTTGATCAAAGTTCTAACTTTATGAAATGTGGAACATTAATGCGATTTATCGTTTTATATTTTAGATTGGATGATTTATTCTGTTGGTAATTTTGAAAACTTTTTAGATCTTCTGTACTAGGGTGACTCAAGAATCAAAAAGTTTAAATAATCAAGTTTGCTACAGGTTAGGGAATTCCGGAAAATCAGGGAAAGTCAGAGATTTTCAGGGAAAACCTAAAAGAGTCAGGGAATTGTCGATAAATTTAATTTGAAGCTCAGGGGTCTCCCAAAAACCACGTAAGGTATTTTTATGAAATATTCAAACCACCTTCTCCCCTTGTTAGATATCATAAGATTTGCTATGGATCTTACTTAGTTTTTATAAACTAAGGGATTAAACATATAATTTTATTATTTTGTTGAATATTCAACTTTTTTGCTAAGAAGAAAAGTCATTCTTTCTGGTTGGAAATTCGTCTTTTTGGATTAAAAATTCAAGTTATTGGTTGAAAATGGACTTTTTTTTAAATTGACATTTTCAGTATGAAAATTTAACATTTTGGATGAAATTATTTTTCTTTATTGACTAAAAGAGCTTTGTTGGTAGAAAATTTGTCTTTTTATTTTAAAATTCATCAGTTATCGTAATAATTTAATCTTTTTTGGCTGAAAATGCAACAGTTTGCTTAAAAAAAAAACCTTTTTTTGGTCAAAAATTTAAATATTTCATTCAAAATTTGCCTGGAAATAAACTTTTTAACAAATAATTTGACTATTCTGCGTTTGGTTAAAAATTCGTTGTTTTGGTAGAAAATTATTTTTATGTTGTTTTTGAAAGTCCATTTCTTTTGTAGAATCTTGATTTGCTTGGTTTGAAGTTTGGTCTTTTTGAATTAAAGTTTAATTTTTTGTTACTAAAAATTTATATATTTCATTTTTTGTTGAAGATTCGTCTTTTTTGAAAGAAAATTAATATTCTTGGAAAAGAATTAATCTTTTTGATCGTAAATTCAACTATTTGGCAAGAAATCAATTTTTTTCGTTAAAGATACATAATTTTAAGTAAAAATTCATTTTTTTAGCTAAAAAGTAAGTATTTTGTCGAAAATTCACCTATCTTGTTAAAAATCTTTTTTCAAAACCTCTACTATTTGATCAAAGATTTATATATTTAGTTCAAAATGCATGTTTTGGGTAGGAAAGTATTCCTTAAGTTGCAAATTTAATATTTTGGGTAAAAATCAATTTCTCTAGTTGAAAATTCAACCTCAAAGAAAAATTTGTAACAATCAGAAGAAATAAAAAATTGGATAGGGAAAAGTCAGGAAAGTCAGGATTTTGGAAATTGGGATGTTATAGCAATCCTGATTAGTGGATATTCTTGTTCTTATTTAAAAGAAAAGGAAGATCATAGATTACAAACATTTGTATGACATAATTTTCTTTTTTTTAATAATTATTATTACTTGTAATGTACCTAAACTTGTATAGTTATACAGTGTCAATGAATTCGTCTCGAAAATATCTACTTATGCATGTACACTTAGAGTCTTAATTGTGAAAATAAAAAATAAATGATGGCTTAAAATATTTTTTTAAAGAATTAAACCGCATTTTTGTCGTAAAAATTACGCGATGTTGCCCTAAACATATTATTTCTTCAAAGCGGAACAAGAATTTCTATGGTCATATTGCATTTTTGAAGATTTATGATTCTTCAGTCATCCTATTTAATAGGATTTTGAACTTAAGCGAATATGCAATTTAAAGAAATAATTACTTCATGGGAAAAATTATGTTCTTATTTTTATCTTATTCTTCTTTACTATTAATGAACTTCTCATATTACAGGGGGTTCAAATTGCGGGAGGTTCGAATCCCAATATTATGGATGTTTATTTTGTATGAGAAAACAGTTTAAATTAAAATTATACTGTTAATTATTGTATTTTCGCATTGGAATGAAGTGAATGATTAAATATTACCTAACAGGTTGAAACTTAAATTTAATTTTTTAATTATTTTAACAATGGCCATAGGTAGGTGAAAAAAGAATTGGAAGTTTTAAAGTAAGTGACACCTAATGTGCGCACTTGTATTGCTCAAAGTTTCATTTTAAAGCAAAAAAAAAAAACAATTTCGAATATCTTTTTTTTTTAAATTTAATTATTAAATCATTTTGCCTTTTCAAGATTTGAGGTTTTTAGTATTATAAATATTATACAAATAATCCTAAGATGCTGATTCTGATCAACAATTTTGATTCTATTAGGTAATCTAACAAAAATTCAATACTTATTAAAGA
Organism: Amphibolips quercusostensackenii; assembly: GCA_032357855.1. Classification (NCBI taxonomy): domain Eukaryota; kingdom Metazoa; phylum Arthropoda; class Insecta; order Hymenoptera; family Cynipidae; genus Amphibolips; species Amphibolips quercusostensackenii. The sequence goes on from JAUELO010000325.1 coordinate 1,715,731, forward strand.
AATGCATGTGTTTTATTTGAATTAATTAAATTTAACAAATTCCGGCGATTCGTTAATAGAATGATGTAAGTAAGGCACGTGCGTTCAGTGTGACAAAGATCAAGGGTCGGTGTCGTGGTTAACCGAACGTGGCTGACCAAAATCCCCCTTTAACTACAAGATTTGCATACATAATTCTGACTGACCTCTCAAAATTCGACGAAACCACCTTAGTGATCATAACCATTTGTCAATTGATATGAATTTAAATTTTATTTCAAATGTATTCTGAATTCATATGTATAATTTTGAAATAGATACAACTTACATTTGAAAAAGGAATAATTTTTAAGAAGGTATTGAAAGCGATTTTTGCATTAAAAATTCCTTTGGGTAGTTTATAACATTTTTATTAGATAGGTTCCTCGATATTTTTTGATAAGAATAATTTAGTATTGCCTACAAAATTGCTTCTTTTGACTCGTGGAAGACTTTTTCTAATTCAAAATTTTTAAATAAGACGAAACGGGTTTCGATTTTCATTTTAATTTTTTGCAAAGTTTTATGACGTATTTAAACATTATAAAGTGGATCAAATTTTTGCTTTGATTTATCATTTAGTTTCGGGTCGCTGTTGTATAATTAGCATTTTTTAATAAAAAAATTTTGGTTATTTCTTAATTCTTGATTCTATTAGTCTATATTATAAATTTTACTGTCGCACCTTTATTACCATTTTTAACCATTTTTGAGGTTTCAAGGCAAATTAATAAGAATTTGTATTCAAGATTTAATTAGACGATTCTATGAAAATAAAGCTATTTTAAAGCATTTATCTATAAGCAAATAAATAATAAAGATGCAATATAAAAAGGGCTCACAGTAAAATGATAATAAAATTTCAATTGGCATAGTGTAAAAATGATTTAGTATTCAAATATATCATTCCAGTGTCAAAATAAAGGGACGCGTAGGTATATCGCCAATTGACCAAAAAATTTAATTTTTTACAAAAACTTAAATTTTACTCGAGGGTTCTCATCAAATGACAGAATTTGTTTAAAAATACAGTATTTTCTAAACAAGAATATTCATTTGAGATCTTTTTTTATTCAAAGTGGGAACTTCTGTTCTTTAAATTGGTATATGCTTAATTACATTTATAAAATGAAAAATGGCGGATATTTATTAAACATGCTTTAAAATGGATTTTCTTAAAAAAGCCACGTTTAAACATTTTCTTTTCGAGATGGTAATATGTGCTACATATTTCCTGATTTATCTTCTTGGTAAAGCTCTGCCTCATTTTGAAAAACATTACTTAAAAAAAAAATTAAAATTAATGATTTTTTCGAAAATCAGTAGGCAAAAGAGGTTAATGTAAAAAGGAAAATGTTGTATGATTAAAAATTTTACATCTTGGATTAATTGAAGGAACAGGAGTTCCCACGTCGAATAAAAAAAGGAAATCGCAAGTGTAAAACCTGTACGGAGTAGTACATATTATTCTTTATTACGCAATGTACGCCTTATTACGCATTATTACGCATGATAATGGCATTATTACGCATCCTTACGCATTATTACGCATAATTACGTATTTTTACGCATCATGGCGCTATTGAATAGTATCGCAGAAAAAACATTCACCAAAACAGTACAAATAAACTTAAATAACTAGTCATAAATTAGGTTTTGAATTTTAGTAATCTCCATACGATGAGTTTGTTTTGTAAATAAATTTCAACATCCCTTTTTTCAGCCCATAAAGAAAGTTTACGAAATGCGAAAGATTTTAAATTTTATAAATTTCATAAACATTTCATAGACATTTCACAAACAATAAAAAAAGTAGCTTATTAGTGTCCTTAAAATGTATAGTCAATTTAGAATTGAAATATGTGCAGCTTGTTTGCTAACGCTCAAAAAAAGGTAAAAAAAGTCTTTTCAATTTTTCGCGGATTTTTATCAATCACTCCTTAAGAGATAATTGATGTTTAATTCACCCCTCTTTTTAGAAAAAGTGGTTAAATAAATAGGAAAATTTTTTTTGGTGTCTGAAAACTTTCTAGTGACAAAAACGCACTAGAAATAAAATTGCCAAGACCCTGGAATCCAAATTGGAAATACAGCGAATTTAAACAATTTTCTTTTAGTATTGGATAAACTTATCTTCATGACTTGTGGCTCAAATATTTTTCTAAACATGCGTTTAGTTTTTTTAGCACAGAAATACACTAAAAAAAAATTGAAAAGATTCGAGAATAGAAATTAGAAGTACAATAAAGTTTCATAATTTGGAATTTGGAATTCAATAGGTTTATTTTCTTCACTTGTGGTTTTATAATTTTCTTAAGCATTTGTAGAATTTTTAAGCACTTAAGCATTTTTTTTCTAGTGTATTTCTATGTTGAAAAAAATTGCACATTTTCAGAAAAATGTGTCAGCTTCAAGTTATGCAAATAATCTCATTTGATATCAAAATAAAAAATTTTTTAATTTGCTATTTTTCCAGTTTTGATTTATGAGCATTGGCGATTTTTTCCTAGCGCATTTTAGCCACTGAAAAACAGAGGTGAATTAAATAGGAAGTGTCTCTTAGAAAATAATTGAATAAAATCTCCAAAAAATTAGGAATACATTTTTGACTGCACTTTTCTAATTGCTTAAATTAAAACATTAAAAATGTAAAAATATACCCTTTTCAAGGCTTATTGCAAGTCAATGATTTGCTTTCAAAATATATGTTGAATGCAACGAATTTTAAGTTCAATGCTTTCAGCAACGTTTGGATTATTGTATACAATATTTTTTTTGGTTTAAAATTAAACTTCTTTAAATATTATACTTCATTTTCACAATGGTAATTTATAGCATTTAAAACTCAATAATTGAGGGCACAAACGTGAAAAAGTAGACTGATTTCAAATTTATAGCGTCTGCATTATGACTTGAACCATTTAAATCTCAGAGATTTTTTTAACTTTAAAAAAAATTTTTTAACACTTTTTTAATGTATAAGAAACGACTTCCTTGCATCTAATAACTGTTTTACAGTGAAAAGGGGTTAAAATAAACCAAATTATTAAACCTGATTTTTTTATTTTGATTTTCATTTCGTGATGAGAAAAAGAGCTGTTTAGCCTACAAAGTAGCTTACAAAATGAAAAATTAACTCAGGAAAATTATGAATATTTGTCCGTATACGATAAAAAAATGTACACATCAAAAATTGCGAAAAGAAAGATGTTTTTTTTATGTTACGATGTTCTTTAAAGGGATAATCGCAATTTCAAAAATATTTATAGCCCTAATTATTAAGGATATTATATAGACTATTATAATTAAGACATTTAAAATTTTTATTTTTCAGTATATTAAATAATTTCAAATCTAAAGCTATTTAAATATGTATACAAGAATTTTAAACTGAAAGTGTTTGATAATTTTTGATTGAAACATTTTAAATTATTTAGTTACAACTTGAAATCGTTTAAAGTTGCAGGATTAGAAATAAAAGTCTTTTAATACTTGAATCATAATTTAAAAAAATTATAATTGTATAAACTCAGATCAACTTAAAAGAAAGACTATTGAAAATTAGGTGTGATTGAAATAAGTAATTCGATAAATGTTTCGTTTCAAAAACTATTTAAAAGGGCGCTTCTTTCAAGTTAAATTTTTTTTTTAATAATTTGACATTCAATAAATTATTTCTTTTGGTAAGACAATAACACTTAATTTTCGTAAAAATTAAAAAAATGTAAATTCAGTGGTCGCTCAAGGTGAATTTTGTTGTAAGTACTTGTTTCTAAATAAATTGATAATTTTTTTTGGGTTCAGATTTCGTTTTGTCACTCATGGATTGTGTTTTTCGGAAAAAAATATTGAACTCTGATTTTTCACATTTATAAAATAATCATTTAATTCTCTCATGGTAATTTTTAGAATAACTTCTGCACGACAAAATTATGTTTATTTTATTATCAGTCACATAAGTCCTACCGCACTACTTTCAAGCATGGTATTACTTGCGATTTCCAATTTTTTTTTCCCGTGATACTCTAGAATGATATATTCAAGAACCAAATTATTTTGACACACTAAGTTTGACCTCTCTGTATGCTTTGAAATGAAATCAGACAATACTTTTGTTGATTAAATGTTTAATTGAATCAATCCAAAGACAGTTGAAAGTTATTCTAGTTCTTCAGTTATTTTATTGCTTCAGTTAGAATTGAATTGACTGAATTACATTCATTTATCGAGAGAAAATTGATCCAATAAATGGCAATGTTTTTTTTTTAAATCTTGTTAATAGTTATACTTACAACACAAATTTGAACAACTTATATTAAATGTTAACATAAATGCGAATATAAATGTTTCAAGATTTTGAAATATGATTCCTTGATTGTCGTGACAGCTGTTCACTAAGCGGCCAACTTGTTTATTTTTTTCTTAGCATGAACACTTTACAGAGAATTATGATTTATGAGCTATTTGGGTGCAGAAATATGATGAATGCATCACTGTGGAATTGAAGGATTAATGCATGTATTTTGCAGTCGAAAATATTTTTTTAATTTAAAAGATTGAGAGATTACAAAAAGATCAAAATGTATTAATTAAAATAATGGTCTATGAAACATTTTCACAAAAAAAAAAAACAATCGCAGGTTTTTAAGTAGTTATAAAAGCCTTCTTACCATTATCATAAAACGAAACTTTATTGAGTTTGAACAATATTTCAAAACCTTGGAACAACTCGTCACTTTTAAGTTTCAATTTCCCTGGCTTGTTGAATTTAATTTCTGAACATTGTTTCTCTTAGTAGCTCGGACAGAATCCTGACTAATGTTTCCAGTAATAGACATAATTTTCGCAAGTGAAAATTGCGAACTGCTGGAAAGTTAGTTTTGGGGTATTTGTTCACACACCTCTGGCTCGCTTGATTCGGAGTGGACCAGTCAAATTATCTTGAAGCCAGCAAATTTCAGACTCGATTTTATGCTCGTTGGTCAAGTGTCGATGGTTCTGGAATCTGAAACCTTCGGTGTGGTAGTAATGCTCATTGAACGACTTGACCTCACGTCGAACTTTCAGATTGGCTTCGTTAAGGAAAGTCAGACTCACGCAATGTAGTGTCTTCGCACACATGTTCATCGCATCACCCTCTGCAAATGCCGAATGCAATTCATGTTCCGTGCAAACGGAGTGAATCTCTAGACATCTGCAAATAAGGAAACAGTGCACCACCTAATAGTTAATGGAGAATCGAGATAATTATACACTTTTATAGCTTAGGGGTCGTCCATATATTACGTAACGCTTTTTTCTGTGGTTTTTATTGAAACCCCTTGTGACGCCTTCCAAACAAAAGATTATGACCGCTTTCCCTCACCCTCAATAGTTAGGTAACTTTCAATTATCTGCATTATTCACTATAATTACAACGTTCTTACTCTACTAAGGAAAAGAACTCCAGCTAAATTTGGACTAGGATAACCCGTGTTTTTTTTCAAATTTTGTGTACATTACTTTTGTCCATACAAAAGGTTTGAAAGTTTTACAATTTCCAAAAATTAAAATTTTTTATATGTATCCCAAAATAATTACCAATTTCTTCTATACGGAAGAAGACATTTAAGATTGTGTTGTACAAATTTGATCGCTGTATTAAATTTATGAAAAATATTTCACACGTTTAATTTCACGCATCGTTTACAGTAACTCATATTTACTTTTTTATATATTTAATATAAAAATTACGACTTTAAGTGATGCCAATGTCACGTTTTTTTACTATTTTTGATGTGGACTCAAGACTATGTAAAAAAATCCCATTAGGCAAATACAAAAGAAAGGCATAATTTTTGTTAGTATTTCAAAAAATGCTAATACGAAAAAAATTATTTTTTCCGAAATATAATTGTGCATTATTATGTGTTATCAAGAATTTCACACATAAAAAATTTGCAATAATTTTTTAACCAATGTAATTTTTCAAGATTTGAAAACTTTTAGCCCTTCTGTGTTGTTCAAAAGTGATACGTAGTTTTTTTTTATTCATCAGTTCTCCTGATAGGATACTTCAACTTTTAGACATACCACAAAAAATATTTCAAAAAATAATTTTTCCACTCTACTCTACCCTCTTACATTATTTCACTGTTATTAAAAATTTTTTACTCAAAAAAAAAAATGTTTTGTAACATTTCTCAAACTGTCTCCCCTCCCCCATCTTGAGATGACCATAACAGTTTCGCTTCAAACCTCTCTTCTCCCTTAAAGCGTTACGTAATATGTATACGACCCTGTAATTTAAACAAATTATAATTGCTTTTGTAGCGAATTTTAAAATAAAAAAATTTCTGAAGTGCTTAATGATCGGGAAGACAGGGAAAAAGCCTGTTATTAAAATAAAATCAGATAAACGGGAATTAACTAGGAATACAAATTCGAGCCAGAAATCACATTTAAAATTATGGAAAATGTAAATTTTGAAATGTTTCAAAAGATCCTAAAATTTTTTTATAGATTTCTGGAAAAATTTTTAACAATTTTTTAGTTTGGAAAATTAATTTTAAGATCAAATTTAAAAGAATTTAAAAGATTTCCAAAACGGTACAAAAAGAATTCCGAAGATATTAAGGCAATTTTTCTAATTATGCAGAATTGAAAAATATATATTATGATAAATACCGTAATTGCCAGCGATAATTAGAAGCTTCAGAAATCCATGCAAAATTTTTTGAATTTTAGGAATAAATGAATCATTTTAAAGTATATTTGATAGGTTTATAAGTTTTGAAAAGATTAAAAAATTATAAAAAATTTGCAAATATTTTTGCAATCTTTTTTATAAAGGAAAATTTCTGAAGATTAGGCAAAAAATTGCAAAGCTTTTTAGAAATTTGTTAAGGTTTGAAAATTCTTCTCTTGGTAGAAATTAGATTTTTTCGGTTAAAAATGCGATTGCTATGTTAAACATTACTTTGTTTGCTTAAGAATTTTACTATTTGTCGAAAATTCGTGTTTTTTGGTTGATTTCAACTGTCATATGTCAAAAATTATTTTTTTATTGTTAAAAATGTAACTACTTTGTTGAAAATTATTGTTGAAAATTCGGTTTTTAAGGAAATTCAGAATATAAGTTGAAAAACCATTTTCCTGGTTGGAAATATATCTATTTCGCTACAAATAAATCTTTTTTGGTAGAAAATGAATCTATCTGGTTAAAAATTTAACTATTTAGTTCGAATGAACTTTTTTATTGTAAATTCATTCTTGCGAGTTAAAAAATTAAACTATTTTTTAGAAAATTCGTCTCTTTTGGTAAACATTTGTTTCTTTTGTTAAAGATTAAACTGTTTTGGTGAAAATTTGTCTTTTTAAAAATAAATCAAAGATTTAAAAAATTTTAAACAAAATGATAGTTTTTGATAATTTTCAAACAAAGTTCAGAACTGTTTTCAGAATTTTGAAAGGTTTCAGGAGAATAAAAAAGTTTTCTTAAAACTCATAACAAAATTTCCTGATTTTTTATTTTGAAAAATGAATTCTAACAAAAAATTAAAAAAATTTTTTAAAATTTAAAATGATTTCCTTAAATTTTCAAAATTAATATAAAATATTTTAAAGCAAAACTTGTTTATTTTGCAAGATTACAAAAGTTTAGAAAAATCCGAGTGAGTTAAAGAAATATTGAAAAGTTTTAAAAATATTTACAAATAATTTTAAACTTGTAAATATTTCACAAAATTAAAATTAATATTAGGAATCCTGAGTGGTCATCCAACCGAGCGCTAACTGCGCTTATCCGTGTTTAACGTTGGAATTTTGACAAGCCGAGAATCATCACCCAGGTACTGCTGTCGGTTATGTATACTTTATTTGAATATTAAAATCTTTATTGTTGCAAATAGATGCAGTTAAACGCTGTGGATGTTTTTCTTATCTACTGCCAGGTAATCTCCCTTATTTAGAAATTTTTGTAGGTAAATCATTATAACCCTATAAATCTAAATGCACTTGTGTCGTCAATATTTCTCCTTTTATTCCCTTAACATGACCAATCATCTTTTATTCGAAGTATCCAATTGAGCTGGAAAATCGCATTGAAACTTT
>JAUELO010000325.1:1808981-1830107 GCA_032357855.1 Amphibolips quercusostensackenii
ATTTCAAAAGGGAATTTCTCCCAGCTGGGCATCTCTGCTCTACAACTTTTGTTCGAAACGTTTTTAATTCAGATCAACGGGTTTCGAAATAAAAGCGAAATTCTGTTTAAAAAACCAATTCTTTGGTGGTTTTACCTTAAAAATTAAATGTAAAGGTATTTTCACTATCGTTTTCGTAATCAACAAGTCAGAATGCGTAAGTATACGCAGTTTCAAATCAATCGGAGCAGAAATAAAACTTTTTTGCCCCTTGCAGATTCTTCAGATTGCAAGCCGTTTGCAATTTACAACGCTACAAACAAATAATTTTGTAACAAAATTAACATACTTGCACAGTTGTACCACGGAAAACATTGCTCAGAAAAATTTCAAACATGTTCAACGTGCATCATCTATATCAGGGTCAGATCTCTTGAAAGCAAAAAGAAATATTTCGGTCGAATTAAGCCTTCTCTTTGTAAATTTTTGTTCAAAAATTGCGATTTTTGAGAGAAAAGTGGCCTAAATTTTTCATTTGATTAATAAAAATTGTCTCCTTTAACCGCATGTTAACCAGGTTAACATAAATATTGTCTGGTTGTACGAGAAAATATCACGAGACTCAATTTTATTTTATGTCAGAGATTAATTTGAAATTTTCAAAAAAATCTGTTCTCATAATTAGGTACGAGGGAAATATGTATCAACATGAGTTCTTAGGGAAATATATTTTAGTTTTTAAGCTTGTTTGCTCTCTGAATCAGAATAGAAAAGTTTAATAAAACGACGCGATGGTGTAACATTTTTTACTCTATTGAAACACTAAGAAGGCTATATTTAGAAATTGTTGACTTGACCTAGTTTGTCTCCATTTTCAAAGTATTGCCTTTTGATTGTTTGCACAAAGTTAGGAAACATAATAATTTTTTACAATCTTAAAATTGTAATGAATCAATATGGGCTATATAAGTTAATTATACATATTCAGGGTCCTCATGCACCTCTTTTCAATAGATTTATATTCGCTATTTTCAGAAATTTTTTCAGCTGTACGATAGAATGAGCATCTGCTTAAATAAGTATGAAATTGAGTGCCTAAGGACGTATATTCTAATTTTATAGATTTTTTTCTTATGCAAAAGATACTTTGAGGTTTCTCTAAATAAAAACAGGCAAAATTCAACTAATTACTTGTGAAATTTTACAAATTCGATTAGCGAAAAGTGAGCCACCAAATATAAGTAAAAAATTGCTAATTTAAACTTTATTGAAACAATAAGAAGTTCATAGTGTGAATTTGTAAACGTGACGTAGCACAGTGGTCAGGTAATGGATTTTCGCGGACAAATTAAGCTTGGTCGATTAAAAATGTTTTTTTTTTAAATACTCTGGATGAAATTCCTTATCAATCCCTCTAAGACAAATTTTAATTTTAATTTTGTATTAAATGTTATGTTATTAAACAATTCGAAAAAAATCAGATTTTCCAATGTCTTATTTTTTATCTTCGTGTAAACCAGTAAAGTACAACAGAAATTAACAAAAATTGATGCAGAGACACAAATAACATGACAATAAATCATTAAAGCGAAAATTTCACTGTTATAAACGAATTTTATAAACAAATATACATTTATAGAACTTTTATAGAAATAGATATTTTCTCTTAATAAAAAATCATCTTTCAATACACCACAATGTGCTTTTACATTAAAATGTTGTTAAGTATTAGTATATGTTATTGTTATAAACAAATACTATAAACAATTGCATTATATTCGTTTTTTTACAGAAAAAAAAATTATATTTTCACTAAGACTAGCTGCTGCGAATGACTGTAATATTATCTAGCTGCGAAATTTTATTTCAAGTCAGAAATCAAAATTGTTAGTAATAAATAATATGAAGAATTTTATTGTATTTGTGTCTTTTTACAGGAAAATGTATTTTGACAAAAACTTGCTGCTAATGACTTTTCTGTATTATCTACTGAGAATTTTTATAGTATATCCACAATTTCATTTGTTATTAACTAATAATATAAACAATTGTATATTATATAACGATTGTTAGTTTTTGTGTCTGTGCATCAATTTCTATTGATTTCTGCTGTACTTTACTGGTTTACACGGAGATAAAAAATATTACTTTGGAAAATCTGATTTTTTCGAATTGTTTAATGACATAAAATTTAACACAAAATCAAAATCAAAAATTGGTTTCGAGGGATTTATGCGGAATTTTATCCGGAGTATTTTTCCCTTAAACTTTAAAATCGACCAAAAATTACGAGCTCTAGCTTAATTTGTCCGCGAAAATCCATTACTGGACCACTGTGCGTAGCTTTTTTTCAAATTAAAAACATTGCTTTCTGATTCTTTGAACAAAGTTAAGAAATTTATGAATGTTTTACAATCTCAGAATGGCAAGGGATCAATGGGCTCCAAATTAATTCTACATGTTTTTCTAATTTTTCATAGAAAATTGCAATTATTAAGCAAACGTTGTAAAAATAATTTGCTTTGAATAAGGATAAACTTGAGTGTATAAACCAATTTAGTTTTATTTTATAGGTTTTTTATTTACGCAAAAAATATTTTATAACCTCTCTGAATCAAAATTGTTAAAACTGAACTAATTCCTAGTAAAATTTTACAAATTTAATTAGCGAAAAGTAAGTTGCTAAAGGTTAGTAAAAAATTACTAATTCAATTCGTCAAGATATTTCCTATATCAATAGTGAAAAACAACTAATCGCTTAGTGAGAATATATCAAATTATTTAGGACTGTATGTAGTAAGTAAAAAAGGTTATACAAATAGAAAAAGTGAAAAGTAGAAAAATGTTATAAAATTACTCGATGTTATAACATTTTCAACTCTATTAAAACAGTAAAAAGTAGACCCTATTCTGAAATTGTAAACGTGGCCTTACCTTGTCCTATTTTGAAAATATTGCCTTCTGATTGTTTGCACAAAGTTAAAAAAAATAAAAATTAAAAAAAAAATGAAATGCACCAACGGGCTATAAATTAATTATGCACATTTAGGGTCCTCGTGCGCTACTTTTGAACACAATTTTTTTTCAATTTTGAACATTTTCACGGTTGTAAATAGTTCTAATTTTCTATAGAAAATTGCAGCTATTCAGGGAACAAACAATTCCAGTAATTAAAAGTTTTCATTCATAACATTGTTATAAACAATGAAGCATGAGAGTTTATGAAGAATAATTATTGTTATTGATCGTAGGTATCGGTTTTGCAAAAGTTTTTATGAAAACTATGACGATTTTCTTTAAAAAATAGAATTTTTGCAACAACAATTAACGAAGAAAAGGTTTCATTCGATCAGGAGATTTCTTTTTGCTTTTAAGAGATCTAACCTCGATATAGTTAATCTACAAGTTGTAAATTTTTTGAGCAATAGATTTTGATGTACAAAAGTGCAAGAAGCAAAAAATTTATATTTTTTTCTAAGAGATGCTAAAAATGTTTATATATATATATATTTTTTTTTTCGTTTATAAATAATGAAATTGTTAAAAAATGGTTTAAACAAGAAATAACCAGATTTTCGAAAAAATAACTAAGATATGCGGAATTAGGGAACTTTTTTTACCTTTCAAACAAAAGATGTCTCGGGGACATCTTAGTGCATACAGAAGTATTAGTGTCGACTGGACTAGAATGAAGTCTTCAGTGCGTGAAACGGCTAAGATATGCATTTTTTTCACAGATTTTTTTTCACAGATATAGTGATGTTTTACAAAAATATAAGTGGTGGTGAAAAATAAAATGATTTATAAAAAACAAATGTAAAAAATAGCAACTTCATTATTGAAGAAAAAATGAATAGAAAGTAATTTGAAGCTCCAGACTAATTTGTCCAGAAAAACTGTTTTTACCCAACTGTGCCTCGCTTTTCTCGGGCGCAAAATTCACACTCGTCAAAAGGCACCTCTTTTTGCGCCTTGCCACACAAATAATTATTGCATAGGAATTCTGCTTACATTTTTAGAATTTAATAGAGAAATTGTACAAAGTTTGGTTATTGGGAGAAAGGTTATCAATTTTGAGTGAGATACCTTTCATGGGCGTTTAGTTATAGCAGGTATCGATTCACATCGATTTAACGGTCACTACAATTAATGGGCTGAGCATTCACGCACAGTGATTACGGACTTTCCAACGTGTGTGCCAATATATGGCGAATGTATTTTGGCCCAGTAATGACGTTCCTGGGCAATACATAAACTAGTTTGGGGTTGAGCACCCTCTGTTTCGAATGGCACGTTGGAACGCAGCGATACACATTACACATATACGTTGCATTAAATCTCGTCAAACCGGTAAAGGTCAGGACAGGTCGGCTCTGTTCTGCTGATAATGCAAATAATGCGGCCTATTTCGTACCTAATTGATTGCAGATGTTGGCAGTAGCTTATCGATTTACTTACAAGTCCCGAGGCACCCCTCTATTGTTATCATCATATTCTGCGATTCCTCCTTAAAGGGAAATTTTATTCTCTTATTTTTGTCTATAATTTATCTAATAATGCAGATTATTTATTCATGACACACATTATATTAAAATATCCTTTACTAAAATCAAATGTTATTAATCAACAATACTTCAGGGTATCCAGTGGTCCAAATTTTTTTGTTAATTTTCATGTATATCGCCCGGAAATTTGTCCAGATCCACAAAAAATAAATGCATGAAGTTTCACACGTATTTCTCAAAAGAAAAAAAAAGACTTTTTTGTGAATTTTATTCAGAATCATCAACATTAGGTAAATCGAGTTGAAACGTATTATTTCGCTTTACAATTAGCCATAGAATACCAATCGGAGTTTAATTTTTATATGCGATCATCAAAAGTCTGTTTTATACTGTCCCAAAAAGCCCCATAAGAGAAAAAAATACAAGGTATCATTTCCCTCGGACTTGGGGTACGAAACGTCACCTGCTGTCAATTTTTATACAGTTTTGTGGCAAAAACAACAAACAATAGTTTCGTACCCTAACTCCGAGCGAGCTAATAAGATGTTTTAGTAAACTGTTTGAACAATTCAGTATTTTTTTAGCAATTTTGTCTTAGAACAGAGTTAGAAAGACGTGGCATTGCCGAATTCTTTGAATTATTTTCAACTTTCTAGGTAGATCAATGCATTAGTCAATTAAATTTAACATAAATAATTTTTTTTAACAATATGTTATCATTTATCACAAAATTCTTCAGAATAATACTAGAAAGTTGCATTTTTATCTATAATTTGACACTATTTATCCACTTTTGAATTAGTGTTAGGCAATAAATAATGCATTTTAGCGAACATAATTGTTCAAACAAATTACTATTGCTTATAATTTTTTAATATTTTGAGCTTTTTGTCCACTTTATGTTAGTGAGGTAATAATTAATGCGAGTAAACAAAACTAATTATTCAAACAATTTGTCGTTTATAACTATCTTCTCTTATGGGAATGCTAGACAGTTGAGCTTTTTTCTGAAATGTTCAGTTTTGCTTTGAATCTTTAGTCATAAAGAAATAATCAATAAACTTGAAACAGAATTTTCTGAACAGTATTTTACTTTTTTCAATTATCTTTACTCTTTCCTAGTGTTTTAGAAATATTAATTTAAACAAAAAGGCTACCTTACAGTAGAGATGAAAACAAATAATTGAATAATTAGAAGTAGGAAAAAGCGTGAAATCGGGAATTGTATACAAAAATTGTATTTATGTAGGAAATATGCAAGAAATGAACGAGATTTTATTTTTAAAGCCCGAATTTTTCATATTTCATACATAAAGCAGCATTTTATTAAATTTTTTACCAAAAAGTACAAGTTTCCATTAGATCAAAGAAATCAAAGATAATTTTTTTTAATTCCTCATTTCAGGTAGAAAACACTAACACATAGACTACAGTTTTTAGAAATCGTAAGTTCTCTTTGAAGCTTTATAATTACGTATCTCTGGATTTGCATAAGATTTTCTATGATTTTTGTAATTAGAAGGGATTAATTGTAAATTTAATTTGCAAAATTTCAAATTCAAGATATAAATCAACTTCAGGCAATAAAAAGCCTATCAGGTTTTCAATAACAATAATTGTGAGATTTTCTAGATTTTCGTTACTCTGGTGCTACAATTTGAAAAAATATTATTAGACATTATTTGCATATGTTTTGATCTATTATCTATTTCACTTTTCTTATTGAAATTAAAAAAGTATGTTTACAAAGCGTAGATAGTTCTTGGAAATATAAAAAATGTCAAAATCCAGAAATTTTTTTAATGAATTACCTATTTAAAAAGTGTTTTCCAAAGCTAAAAAGATTTTCTGTCGTTTTATCAATGGTCTCTAAAGAAATAAGCGAACCGAATTCTTTTCTAATAAATGAAATAATACGCAAAGTGGAACAAATAATTTGTTGTAGTCATCTTTATAAAATAATAATTTAAATAAGAGTGTTTTCTGCTTATTCGCAGTAAAAAAAATTGGACCAAAAATGTTCTACAATTTTTTCACTCATACAAAAAATAAAAAAATACCATACATGAGATTTTTATATGGATCGAATCCATTTCAAATCAGGCAGGGTTTACTCTCCAAGACGCAGAATCTCTCAGCGTCGAAATATATTGTTTTATCTGAAATAGGCAGAAGAAGAGAACTTTATCTGCCCGCGAAGCGGCAGTAAAATAGCACTTTATTGTACCGCGACGAGCGACACGTAACGTAAACTTTACTGTACCGCGTCAAGCAGCACGTAAAGTGACAGCAAGGAGGAAGAAGTGAGTAAGTAAAAAAGAGAAGAAAAAGGAAAGGGTAAAAGAGAAGGGGAAAGGGGAAAGGCGAAAAGGAAAGGAGAAAAGAAGACAAGGGGAACGAAAAGGGAAAGGAAAAGGAGACAGAAAAAGGGGGAAAGGGTAAAAGAAAGGGGTAAGAGGAAAAGACAAGGGGAAAATCGTAAGGGAAAGGGCACGGGGAAGGGCAAATTGTCAAGGGGAAAAATAAAATAAGAAAACGGAAGGGGAAAAATTAAGAGGAAAAGGGAAGAAGGAAAGGGAAAAAGAAAAGGGAAAAGAGAAGGGAAGAAGAGAAGGGGTGAAGGGAAAAAGAAAGGAGAAAAAGGAAAGGGCAAAATGAAAGGTGACAAGGGAAGCGAAAAGGGGAAAATGGGAAGGGAAAAAAGAGGCGGGAAACGAAAAAGGAAAAGGGAAAAAAGAAAGGGGAAAAGGGTGAAAGGAAAGGTAGAAAGGGGAAAGGAAATGGAAAAAAGAAGAAAAGAAAAGCAAAGGGGAAGGGGTCAAGGGAAACGGGAAGGGAAAGGGAAAAGGGAGCAGGGAAAGGGGAAATGGGAAAATGAAGGGGGTAGGAGGAAAAAAAGGATACAACAAAAGGGGAAAAGGGAAAAGGCAGGGAAGATGGGAAGGGGTAAAATAAAAATGGAAAACGAATGTCAAAAGGGGAAACGGGAAAGAGGAAATAGGAAAGGGAAGAAGGAATGGGAAAAAGATAAGGGGAAAGAGGAAAGAAAAGGGGAAAAGGATCATGAAAGGGAAAAGGGGAAAAGGGAAGAGGAATGGGCCTATTTTAGATAAAGTATCGTATGCACCACGGTAGTAAAGTTGTTTTATATTCGGATGCAGTTTTACCGTCCTTGCCTTTGACTTGGACGTTAAATTCTGCATCCTCGTATAGAGTTCAACTTTACTGCCTAGGTTCATAATCTACTATTTCAGGGAAAATGAAATATTATTTAAATTTTAACACATGTTTTAAAACTCACAAAATTTTTTTTTAACGTATAAAATTATCAAAGCGCGACGATTTGTTTGAAAACATTAAAAGTCGATTTGCAAAAAAAAACCTACACGGATATTGTTCATTCATTTTTTGTTATTTGGTTTTCTATAACGAATATGTCTCGTAAGTTTGAAGCAGCTTAAGATATTTTTGTGTTCAGAATTTTTTTTTATATATTCAAATTATTACATTTTTCTTAGAAACAACGAAAGATACATACTTGTATAAACTAATTATGACAAAAAAGATTGCACAACTGAAAAAGTTTCACAAAACAAGGCAAAATAGATTGAAGTTTCTATTTCTAATGATATTATTTAATATTTTATTTTTATTATTTATTTATTTAATTTTACCTTAATTTTCAAATATTTTGGGATTTTTGTACAGCGTTTGAAAAGGAACAAGTTTGCTGTGTAAAACCTTTCTTCTCTTGCGTATTGGAGAAAAAAATTATGATTTAAAAAAAATTGACAGCTTTTATGTAAATTTGCAAAATTTTTGAATCGTTCGGTGGGTCTTAAAGGTATTAAAAATATTTCATCAGAATCAAAAAATGAAAGTTAAATATCTCAATTAGTTAAAGAAATACATCAGTTAAATACAGAAAAAACTAGGGGTTCAGGAATCTTTTGGCTCAGTTAAAAGTTGGCATCCTTTAAGACTTAGGCGTGTGCCGAAAAGCGCCGGCCTATTTGAAATCAATAAATACTATAAATGATCATACAGATAAATATTAACAAACGTTTTTTATTCTATTTTCAAACCATTTTAATTAAATAAAATAAATACCTAAGTTTAAAAAAAAAATTAATATTAACGTAATATTGCAAGTGTCTATTATATAATTTTAAATAGTCCTGCGATTTTTGGAATATGCGCAGTTGAAATTTGGAATTTTCAACATAACTCAAGAACTGTCACATTTAATATACAATATCTTCCTTTCAAGAATGTCTAATGTCTATAATTTGAATTTCTTCATTGAGTTTTTCCTAATGCAATATTATTTAATCCAAATTATAAAATAAAATGTGCATCAAAAGCTTGTAAAATTTTTTAAGTGAGTCAAGGCAGAAGTAACAGAAAAGCTCTAACAGAATGGTTGGAATTATAAATTTGGTTCCTTTAGATTTCATTTATCATTTTGGCTTCCTTTTTAGCAAGAGAGGTTTCTTTTTGTTGCATCTCTTTTCTAAAACGCCCTTTTTAAAAAGGCTTCTATTGCTAAATGGAATCTTGAAACTAATTTTCATATTTTCATACTAATTAGAATAAAACTTTCAATTACTTCTTGTACCGTCTACCGCTTGGATTAGTTCAAATAGGGTAACGAAACCAATTACTGAGGGAGATCCTATTGTCCGAGGTTGATGATAAAATTTATTCTATTTTCACTATTTCTGCTCGCTTTTTCTCCTTGGTAATTGGTTCCGTTTCAACAAAATCAAAAGCTCAAATTAGGTAATAGTGTTTTAAGATTTTCAATAATTTTTATAATGCAAACCTATTCGGAAAAACTTCAACTGCAATCTGCAAAATATTTTTAAAAAATCACGGGATAACTTTTCAAAATATTTAATAACTTATTCGATTAAAATTCATTGATTGGAGTGATACGAATATCCATGATATAGTTGTACGAATGTATAACATATTTTATAGAGTTACTTTATGGTGTTCCTTATTGTAAATTCTTGTAAACAGTAAACTAAACAGGTAAAATGTTAAGTATTGTAAATTTTTTTTAGACTAATATTTTTCATTTGTTTTTAGACAATGAAAATGTTTTCTCCAAAGTCTATGGTGGTGATACTTGTTCTGTTGGCACTAATTTATTATGCAGTGGCTCAGTGGGGCGAAAGGAACGATGGACGTACTGTACCAGATGAAATTAATACGCAAGATAGTTGTTGCAATGGTTGTCATTGTGAAGAAACAGGACAGTGTCAAATTAATATGCCTGGAATATGAATTCTCAATATGCACTGCGAGGGCATACTAAGACTTTTATTAAATAATTGTCGCAAACAAAAATTTACAAAGGAAATCATTTAAATGTTTCGCATTTGATAAATTAATAAACTGTAAAACTATATTATGATTATTTAACTCATATTCCTATATAACGAGGCGTTATAGCCACTCTTGAAATCTGTTTTAGACCCTCAATCTCTCATACGGAAAAATTCAGTGCCCATTTAGAGCGATTCAATGATGCAACGCCAAATTCATGCCCGCTTATTTATTTATTCTTTATCTGGCTCTATGGCGTAAATTATTGCTAAATAAGACCTTAATTTTTCCCTATGTGAAATCGTGATTGTCGAGCATGGTTCTTTAAACATTACGTAGAATTTTTTCAGACACTCGTCGTCTTTTACATGCATGAAAAAAATGTAAACTTTCTATCAATACCAGCAGATTACTTCGCTCATAGAAAAAAAGTAACAAAAGTAAAGAATTGTATTTTTTGACCCAACTTCTCACCTTATGACATGGATATTTCGTTTTCTCAAATTTATGAAAATTTTATTTCTATTAATTGACAAACCAGTGATGGCAAACTTAAGACAATCGCAATAATAAATTTGCAAAGCTATCTTAGTAGTGCAAAAAACCAGGTTGCTCACGCAATGAAACAGTTTTAATATGGCAACTATTTCGCTCACCTGTGTTATATAAAAAGAACATTCTTATAAACAATTTTATATGTCGTCATAAAAATTTCAATTTTTTAAAGTCTCGATACATCACTTGATATAAAAAGTAACAGCCGGAGTAAATTTTTTAAACGCCCGTCGTTTTTTTTATACTGAAAATCATTCTCTTATAAAAAATTACATCCATTATTGAAGATATTTTAACTTTTCAAAGACGAGACACATCATTTGATGACTTAAGGGATTTTGAAGCACTTAAAGGGATTTAAGGGATTTTAAGGGATTTTAAGCGATTTTAAGGGATCTTTAGACACTTCAAGCGATTCCAAACATTTCAAGGAATTTTTAAGGATCTTAAGAGATTCAAATGTATTTTATTGGATTACACAGGGTATTAAATGTTTTTATGGGAATAATTGAGACTAAGAAATGTAAGTACATACAATATTACAATTGTAAATTATACCTAGTTTAAAGACATAACATTTATAAACAGAAAAGCACCATGAGGATTGCAAGTTTTGGCTTCATGAACTAAAAAGGAAGCCGATTTCTACGTGCATTTTCAGCCATCTGTATTTTGTTTTTAATTTAATATTATATTTATTATATTATATAATATTATTTTTTTGTTACAATTTAGGAGTATTCAAAAATTTCTAATTTTGTCTGTAAATTTCTTAGACCTTCTCATTATGTTTAAAATTATTCAAATTTTTCCTAAAATTTGTTTACAATACTGCAAAAATAAACCGTGGCCTTAAAATCTTCCAGATTTCTTTTCTCACAATATCGCAAATTTTAGGCATCTTTGGAGATTTTTTTTTAAATTTCTTGAAACCATTCTAAATTCTTGACAAGCTTTTAATTTTTTTGTTAAAAATCTTCGGATATTTACATTTTGTTTAATATTATTTAAAATCTTTTAAAGTCTTAAATTATGCTTGAATCTTTTCAATACTTTTATGCAGTACTTATATACTGCAATACTTTTCAAAAGAAAAAAATGAGTAAGTTAATGCGGTATTTTATATTGTATTCGAATGCACGGCTAGCCTCGATAAAGTTCAACCCAAAAGTACTTGCACATCCAGCTTCTCTTATGTATATGTTTCGTGGATGCCCCCCGGTTATTTCATGCCAAAAAATAAAAAATCGTACAACGTGTTTATGAAAAAAAAAGATTTTCTTATTTTTAGCTATTAAAAATTTTATTTTTTTCAGCAACGACGCAAAATATGAATAGCAGTTCATAGTTCAAAATTATCTTTCTTTCTGAAATCCATAATCCCCCACCAAATATTTATCTTATACAATTAAACAAATTTTTCCAAAAAGATAAAAAAATCAATAAAAATCGTTTCAAATAACCTTTAATTTAAAGAACTTTAACATTTTTTTTTTGAAAACGTTTGTTATTAGTTCACTGACTATGTAAAGAACATGCTCCATTAGATTATTGAGGTTCCTGATCTGAGCTTCAAAGTAAAGTAAAATTGTTCTTTATCTCTAAAATTAGAGAAATATAATTTTTAACGATTCAAAATCTCATTTTTCTCAAAAACATTAATTTTTTAAAATCTTTGTTTAAATGTACAAGATATACATCCAGTAAGGGCACATTTTTATAGATTTCCAGAAGGTAACAATTTTCAACTATGAATTGCTATGCATATTTTGCCTCGTTTCCGAGAAAAATTAGATTTCGTATCGTTGAAAATAATATTTCTTAAATTTTAAAGTAAATTTTTGCGAAGTCGCTTTTCCTCCTCGAAAATAAAATGTATAACAATCGAACAATGATTAATTCAGAAAAAAAATATCAAGTAAATTCAGGAAATACTCACAAGTATTGAAAAAATTTAAAAATAGTTTCAAACATGAAAAAGTTTTTACAAACATCATACAAAATCTTAATTTTGTTGAATTTTGAATAAAAAATCAACAAGCTTCTTAAGAATGTTGAATGGTTCCAAGCAAATAAAAAACTTTTCCTAAAAATCTTGATTTTTTACTTTGCAAAATAAATTTTAAGACAATATTTAAAAACATTTAAAAAGATTTCCAAGATTGTCAAAAAAAAACGAGAAAGATTTCAAGGTCATTTTTTAGTTTTGCAGTATTGCACAGAATTTTTAGGAAAAACTGAAATCATTTTAAAGGATATTTTAAAGTTATGCAGAATTTCCGAACAAAATGTAAAATTTTTAAAGATTTGCAGAAATATAAAAATATTGTTAGAAATAAATTTAATATGATATAATATAATATGATATAATTTAACATATGACATAATATTAAAATATAAAACAAAATAGATGGTTATTTTTATAACCCTTGAAATGAAAACTTGCAATCCTCGTGGTGTTTTTCTGTTTATGAACGTTAAATCTTAAAAATAAATACAACTCACAATTGTTATGTTACAGTTACACACATTTATAAGTAGTAATTATTTAATCATCATAAATAGACCCTGCCTCTTTATGTTCGGACGGTTTGGACTTATGCCCAAGGCTACTGTAGGCTATGCCCGAAGAAGAACCGCGGTAAATCACACCTATGGCCACGTCTCACAGCCTCCAGATGGGATATATATATATATATATATATATATATATATAGTATAATCCGATTTTTTCAAGATTAGGGACAACTTAATTCAAAATAAATCAAATTAATGACCAATTGCAGTTGTGTAAAATGCTTGGTATAAAAATTTTTAATCAGATTTATAGAAGATGTGATACCATCTTCTTTGAGAAGAACTTCTATTCATTACACTATAGTCGATATGGCTTTTCGATAGCAGGATGCCACGTCTTACTAAATCCTCTGAGAGACGGAATAATAACCCATACCACCCTATTTTAACCCCTCCGAAAACTCCTTAAAGAATTCTACAATCTACAACCTCTTGTCTTTCTACAACCATTCGTTACTACTAAACCTGATACACGATTGTTTTGCTTCTCGTGTGCAACGATACCCGCTATAAATTTCCACAAAAGTGTCAACGATGTGACATTTACGCTCCTTTAAAATAAACTAAAAAAAATCTGACTAAAATTGAGTTTATGTACCGTAAAGGCTATTTACAAGCTTTTATCATCTTTTTTCGCCGAAAACCGGTAGTAGTGGTATGGATGAAATTGAACGTTCAGGGTGCGTAACTGCATTTACGACACAAGGTTCGCTTTATATTCAGTAGTATTACCAATTGGTAGTAGATTTAACTTTTTTGAAGGAAACATATTTAAAAGTACCCAAATTTCAAATTATAAAGCCTAAATTTCAAAGTTTCACGTCAAAAATATGAGAGAACATATACCAATCTTTGTCCAATTGAAATTCGATGCAAAATTATCTATAAGGAAATAAAAAATTAGAATGCATGACTTGATATTTAATGATTTAAAAGAAGTAGAAAAAATGCATATTAAAACTGACAGTTGAATTTAAAAAAATTAGAAATTTTCGATTTTTTTTTTTACTTTAGTGTTCTTAGATGGTCGGTATCCTTAAGTTTTGTGGTTGATTGGAACCCGACCGCAGAGGCTCTCAATAATTAAACCTTGCAAATGGTATTAGCTGGAAAGGCAACAATTTCCTTCAATAACTCTCTAATACTTTATGCTCTCTTGTCGGATTTCTTTTGTGTTTGGTTCCCGTTTTAATAAGAGATTTTTCTGGTTCATAAAATTTTCTTCAATTCTTTTTTCCTGCCTTTTCAGATTTTTACTGGTAATCCTCTCAACTTTAAGATGCTTTCGAATTTTTTTGTAGTTACTAGAGATTCTTTATTTGAAAAGTGAAAAAACTTAAGAAAATAAATATTTGGAATATCAGAAGTTAGGAATGTGAAATTATATCAATATACACGTATTAACATTATTTTAGGCACATATCTATATTGAAAAACAAACATATTATATTAACTTCAGAATTAACAGTGTTGAGAAACTGATTTTCAATTGGCAAAAAATATTCCAAGTTCTTGTGCAACCTGATTTAAAAATATGCAAGTTTGTGTTGGTTGAAATTTCAAAAATTAAAAATTAAAATATTAGTGGAATGGAATAGTTTTTGAAGTTGAAGACTCTTTTTTCTGGAAGCTTAGCTTATCAATTAAATATTTTTAAAATTACAAGAGCAGAACAGTTTTAAAAAATTAAGATTTTTTAAAATAAAATTAAAAAATTAAAAGTCGAAATAAAGAAAAGTATAAAAATATTGTAAACAATTTATTATGTGAAGGCGTCTAAAGTAAATATATTCTCAAATTTATTTAATCAGAAGAGCAACCGATTTCTTGTATACATTTCACTATATATATTAGCAAAAGACAAATGAGAATTAAACAAATTTAATTTACTTCAAAGTAAAAATTTCCATAATCTTTCAAAAATTTACATTTTCTAACAAGAATGTGATGTCCCTACGACAAAGACTTTTGACAGAATTAGTTTTTGTTCAAAATAATTTAGCATATCTTTTTTATGGAAATTATTTGTATTATTTTTTATTTTAAATTGCAGGAGTATTGTTTTTTACGCGAAATTGAAAAAAATTATCCTTAAGTGTTTTAAAGCCTGGCTTTGGTAACGTGCTTGAATTATGTTTGGTAATCCACTAGCAATGCTGTCGCGGGTTCGAATCCGAATGCGGGTATGCCAAAAAAAATGTGTTGCAGAAAATTTTTCATCTCCTTTTTGTATATGTTCATAAATCCAAAACTGCTTAAGAGGATTTTCAAATAATTGCATCAAGATTATACTTTGGTATAAAATTAACATTTTTTGTTCAAAATGCTTCTCTTCTTCTTGAAAGTTTAACTATTTAGTTCTTACCTAAACTGTTTGATTGAATTTCTCCTATTTTTGTGAAAATTATGCTATTTTTGCAAAATGTAATCTATGTTTCAAATGCTATTATTATGATAACTTCATTAATTTTATTTAACAGAATTTATTCCCCTATTGTTCCAACATTTCCTATAAAAATCTCTCTATTTCCTCTGTCTTAAGAGCATTTTGGTTGTAAAGTCTGAAAAAAGTTTTATAGTAATTTACATTGTATATTTTTTCTTCGAGTTCTGACATAAATAAATTTTATATAATAAAGTAATTAGTCTTAAATACTTAGTACAATCGCCTAAACCTCAATTGGAAAAATATAACTTTCAACCGGGAAACTGTGGAAATAGACTAGAATTTATTTTGAAGTTTGAGTGGCAACCCTGAGTTTTTTTCATTGACACAAAATTGTTTTTGTATCAGTACCATTTTAAAAAATGGTGATTTCTTTTGGTACCGAGAGTCAAAAAATCTTGTGCTTTTCATTTTCTTTGCGCCCTTTGCATCTTGCTTGATGCTGAGTAAGCAAACTAGCCCGACGTAAAGTTGAATTCTTCTCTATCGGTATCGTATTGTGGATTGTGGACGAGAAAAGGGCAAAGCTTTGTTCACATGCACACGAACTGTACTGTTCATTTGCCTCTGACAGAACGGATTAAAGGGATTTGCTAGTCCGTATGTTTGTTCCACAGAGGGGACAACAGAGAAGGAAATAGCGATAGAGAGATAGAAAGATAGAAATATATATATAGTAATAAAGAGAAACAGACTGCGAAAGATAAAGGTAAATAGAAAGAGAAGAAGAAATATGGATAGAGCAAGAACGACAAATAGGAAGAGGAAGATAAAATGAGGGTGAACGGAAGAGAGAGAAGGAGAAAACAGGCAGGGCGAAGAACGAAAGAGGACTTTCCGCCCCCGCTCCCGGTTGTTTGTGGCTAGGAGAACTGAACAAATGGAACAGGGTACAGAGCTTTTATGCAAGAATGCGTTTCGTCCTCTTCCCTTTCTATCAAACAACTGGCAAACCACCCCTGTTTTCTTTCCTCTCTTATTTTATCAACAAGAATAAAAAGTCTGGCTTTTGCGTACGAACTCACGTAACTCGGACGAGCAATCGAGAAGATTAACCTTGTTATTTTAGCGCCAGTTTCCAAACCACTCTTTTTTCAAACGGTGGTGAGACACACCCTCCCCCGCCCCAAACCCGTCATCCCATCATTCCAAGCGACCCAGTAAACTCCCGTTACATGAACACATAGGTGGAGTGTCAAGCCATCGGCCCAATTTGTAGAGTAACATCGGTCACTAGTGGCCAGACAAATCTCGTTACTTTTTTTTATTTAGGATGACTGCAGTTAACGAGCTTTGTCGAATCTGGAATATAGAACTTTGCTTTTTCGTAACAGTTTGCTAATTAATGTTGCAATTGATAACGCTTTTTTTATTTACTTATTTTTGGGACGAAAAAGATGAAAGAATATTTTCAGTGAAAAGAAATAAGAGAGTTTTTGAGAGACGTGTGCATATGAAATTCGGGTGAAAAGGCTAAGTGTTTTTGTTGCGTTGTTTTTGTAGAAAAAATAAGACTGTATTTTTTCTATTTATAAAAAGAAAATGTCCATAGCATTTGAAGTATCTAACTGGTGAAAGCTAATTTGAAAAAAGTACTAATTATAATAGATTTTATGCTTTTACGATGATTCATTATAGTGAAAGGAGGTGTTTCGGGTTTCAATCGTGTGGAAAAAATACGAATCTTGCCGACTTCTCGTGAAAATTGCAGTTCACTTCTTGAGGGCTTATATATACTCTCTACGATGCCTTTGATTGGTCAGAGTGCCCCAACGTGGAGACTAGTCGAACTTAATTGGACAATTAGGTATTTTTTTCAATCTCAGGAGGACAGTAAAATATTGTATGTTTTTGCCATGACGGCTGTTTTATGAAATAAAATTCTATACTCTGTTTCGATACCATGCTCAGCTAGTGCTGATTGCGTGAAATGTTTTAGCGTGACTTTACTCTCATGCTCCTTTACATGTTGGCTCATCGCTCTCCCGGTTTCTCCAATATAGACTTTGCCACAAGAGCAAGCGATTTTATATACTCCTGGATTACTGAGAGGTGCCTTTTTATCTTCAGGGTTGTTCAGAATTTGTCCTCCTTTCGCAGGTGGTTTAAATATTGTTTGGATGTTGTGTTTGTTGAGGATTATTTCTATTTGTTATTTAATACCTTGGATGTAGGGTAGAATGGTGGTCGTTTTTTTTTAGCTTTCTTTAGTATGTTGTGTTGACTTGCTTTTTTGAGTGTATTTTTTTATTGCTTTATCAATTTGATTGTTTGTTTAATCATCCTGTATTAACATTTGTCTAACGTTCTGTAATTCTTTTTGTAAGTTTGAGCTTGGATTGGTTAAAGATTTTAGTTTCTAGATGTTCCATAAAGATGTTGGCTATTACATGTGAGATTGGAGACTCCATTTCTGCGTTTAAGGTTTTTTCGTAGAATTAGTTATTAAAAGAGAAGTAAGTATTATTGAGGTAGTATTCTATCAAAGTAAAAGATCGGAAGTGAAGTTTGCAAAGGATTTAATAATATCGATTGTATCAGAGGTTAGAACATTGAGTTACAATTCCTTAAGTGGGTCCGCTATTTTTCGTAAAGTCACGAACTCGAAAAAAACTTTGACAGGTCTTAAGTACACATTAATACAACAACAATCCACCCTACAGCCGTCAAAAAATATAATTTTTTATTACTTGTTCTTGCAATTGAATAATTCAGCAATATTTTTTTTTAAATCGATTATGCATAAACTACTCGAGTAAAAATTCGGAAAAATATGGATATCACGATCGATAATTAGACTTCTTATCAAAATTAAAATCTTTTGAAAAATATTTATCAAAGTCGTTTTTTGATAACTTTTTTATAAACAAATGCATTTTCAACCCAGTGCTGCATCTTAAATTGATTATTTTTTCAATGTAGCACGTAATGAATATTATACGCAATCAAAAAATGCCCGAACCGTTTTGTGCTCGTATCAACTAGTGCTAGAAAATCGAATTTGGCTGCGCGCCACACATGATGTCCACGGGATCTTTGACTGCCCGGGGGAACGATTATGCACTCCCTCATTTGTTTATAACAGATTCCCACAGTGCGTTTGTTTTTTTCGTGTTTTTCTGGTAATTAGAAAGTTATCTTTGTTCGTAAATTAAATTTTTTCATCACTAGTTGTTCCGAGCACAAAACGGTTTAGGCATTTTTTGATTGCGTATAATATTTATTACGTGCTACATTGAAAAAAAAATTCAATTTGAGATGCAGCACTGGGTTAAAGATGCATTTGTTTATAAAAAAGTTATTAAAACGACTATAAATATTTTTTTAAAGATTTTAATTTTGATAAGAAGTATTTTTTCCTAATTTTTACTCAAGTAGTTTTTGCGTACTCGATTTTTTAAAAAAATATTGCTGAAATATTCAATTGCAAAAATAAGGAATAACAAATTATATTTTTTTAAGGCTTTAGGGTGGATTGTTGTTGTATTGATGTGTACTTAAGACCTGTAAAAGTTTTTTTCGAGTTCGTGACTTCACGAAAAATAGCGGACCCACTTCAGAAATTCTAACTCATTAGTAAAGAGAGATACTACATCGAAACTCACTAGAATGTTTTGGGGTTGAATGTGAATCTGTTGCATATCTTTGATAAAGTTAAAAGAGTTTTGGACGTTTGTAATAGAGTTTTCTGTGAAAGAATTCAGTTCATTGGTAAGGAAGCGTGCTAGGTTGTAAGTTGTTGTAAGTTGGTGAGTTTATTGCTCTGACGATCGGCTTAAGTAGAATATGCTATTTTGAACCTTTTTTCCACCTCTCCACTTTTTCGTCACAGATCTTCACTTAAAGCTTGAAACCCCAAGGATAACGTCACAATACGAAAACGCATCCTCTCCACTTTTCATTAAAAATTTTTTCTTAGAATTAAAATAATGTGCGGCTAAAATGAGACACAAAACATACGAACATAATATTTTAACAGATTTTATAGCCCAAAATGCTCTCAAAATAAGGAAGATAATTGAATTTTCAATAAACACAAAAAATAATTTTTAGACTAAAGAGACGATTTACAACCAAACAGACGATTCACAACCCAACATTTGAATTGTCAACATTTAAACAATGTTAAAATCAACATTCTATCAATCAAAGAATGTTGAATTTTCAAATAAAAAAGAATTAACTTCGAACAAAAGCAGTTGCATTTTTAATTAAATAGTCGAATCTTCAAACCAAAAAGAAGATTTTGCTTAAACACTTCAATTTATAACCAAGAAGTTTTTTACTAAAAAATATGAATTTTTAATGCAAAACAATAAATTTTTAACAAATCAGTTGAATTTTTGAACCAAAAGATGGATTTTCAACCATGATAATATTTACAACCAAATAGTAGATTTTTTCACCATTTATTTGAATTTTCAAACAAAAAAATGAATTGTTAATCGAACAGTTTAATTTTAAACCACATGGTTACATTTTTGAACCTAAAAGAAGAATTTTCTAAAGGACAGTTGATTTTTCAATCCAAAAAAACAAATTGATGGAAGTACGAAAGAATCGAATTTTGAAACAAAATATATTCAACTTCATCAAAAAACAGATGCATTTTTATTCAAATCGTTGAATTTTTAAACAAAAAAAAAGGAACTTCTAAGAAGAAAGCTCAATTTCCAATATAAAAAGATAAATTTTCTATATTAAAAGACAAATGTTTAACAAAACAATAAAATCTTTTAAAAAAAATTAATTTTTAACAAAGATGGTTAACTTTTAACCAAAAACTTGAATTCTCAATCCCAAAAGGTTAATTGCTAACGCAAAATATAATAGTTGATACGACCAACAATTTTTTGAATTTCTAAACAAAAAAAATTCAAGTTAACTACAAATATAAGGTTAAATTCGTGAACGAAAAAGAATAACTTTAAACTAAGCTGTTGCATTTTTATTCAAAAAAGATCAAATTTCTACCAGAAGAGATGAATTTTTAAACTAAAAAGATGAATTTTCTACAAAAAAAGTGGTTTATTTCCAACCAAATTGTTGAATTTTAAACTAAAAAAGATTAATTTACAACCAAAAATGTCATAGTTAAATTTTAATTTAAAAAAATTTATTTTCAACACAAAAAAAACGTATTCTTAATTGAGTAGTTAAATTTTTAAGCAAAGAGATGGATCTTCAACTAATAAAATAAATTCTTGACAAAGTAGTTCAACTTTCAAACGACTAGTGAATTTCAAATAAAAAGATTAATTTTCTACCAAAAAAAATATTAATTTACAATAAAATACTTATATTTTCAACTAACATGTTGACAAAAATAATATATTTATTAACCAAGAGACATGAATTCTGAACCAAAAATATAATATTTCACTTTTTAATTTAAAAAAATTACATTTTCAACAAAAATAGTTAGACCTACCTACTGGGTTCTACTCGTATCAATTCAATTAGTGTTAGAGCAGAAAAATCAAGAAAGAGAAGAGGTTAATAAATAGAAGGACAAAAGAGAAAGTACTTAAAAAGGGGGAAAAGGTGGAAATAGAGAAAAGATCGAGAAGTCTTTATTTATATTATTTGTACAATAACATCACTTATGTTAATCTTCTCAAGCGTTTCAAAAAATCGTTATTTGCATTTATAGTTTCCGTGCATGATGTCAAATTCTGCGTTGGGGGGGGGGGGGGGGGGGGGGGGGGGGGGGGGGGGGGGGGGGGGGGG